>CM026403.1:20092196-20109151 GCA_014843695.1 Archivesica marissinica | reverse complement strand
TGGTTATTGTACAGCACACACTATGGTGTATCCAAGCATGGTTATTGTATAGAACACACACTATGGTGTATCCAAGCATGGTTATTGTATAGCACACACACTATGATGTATCCAAGCATGGTTATTGTATAGCACACACAATGATGTATCCAAGCATGGTTATTGTATAGCACACACAATGATGTATCCAAGCATGGTTATTGTATAGCACACACACTATGATGTATCCAAGCATGGTTATTGTATAGCACACACAATGATGTATCCAAGCATGGTTATTGTATAGCACACACACAATGATGTATCCAAGCATGGTTATTGTATAGCACACACACTATGATGTATCCAAGCATGGTTATTGTATAGCACACACTAATGATGTATCCAAGCATGGTTATTGTATAGCACACTATGGTGTATCCAAGCATGGTTATTGTATAGCACACACTATGGTGTATCCAAGCATGGTTATTGTATAGCACACACACTATGATGTATCCAAGCATGGTTATTGTATAGCACACACACTATGGTGTATCCAAGCATGGTTATTGTATAGCACACACACTATGATGTATCCAAGCATGGTTATTGTATAGCACACACTATGGTGTATCCAAGCATGGTTATTGTATAGCACACACACTATGATGTATCCAAGCATGGTTATTGTATAGCACACACTATGGTGTATCCAAGCATGGTTATTGTATAGCACACACACTATGATGTATCCAAGCATGGTTATTGTATAGCACACACACTATGATGTATCCAAGCATGGTTATTGTATAGCACACACTATGGTGTATCCAAGCATGGTTATTGTATAGCACACACACTATGATGTATCCAAGCATGGTTATTGTATAGCACACACAATGGTGTATCCAAGCATGGTTATTGTATAGCACACACACAATGGTGTATCCAAGCATGGTTATTGTATAGCACACACTATGATGTATCCAAGCATGGTTATTGTATAGCACACACACAATGATGTATCCAAGCATGGTTATTGTATAGCACACACACAATGATGTATCCAAGCATGGTTATTGTATAGCACACACACAATGATGTATCCAAGCATGGTTATTGTACAGCACACACAATGATGTATCCAAGCATGGTTATTGTATAGCACACACTATGGTGTATCCAAGCATGGTTATTGTATAGCACACACAATGATGTATCCAAGCATGGTTATTGTATAGCATACATAATGATGTATCCAAGCATGGTTATTGTACAGCACACACACAATGATGTATCCAAGCATGGTTATTGTATAGCACACACACAATGATGTATCCAAGCATGGTTATTGTATAGCAACACACTATGATGTATCCAAGCATGGTTATTGTATAGCACACACACTATGGTGTATCCAAGCATGGTTATTGTATAGCACACACACTATGGTGTATCCAAGCATGGTTATTGTATAGCACACACACTATGGTGTATCCAAGCATGGTTATTGTATAGCACACACACTATGATGTATCCAAGCATGGTTATTGTATAGCACACACTATGGTGTATCCAAGCATGGTTATTGTATAGCACACACACTATGATGTATCCAAGCATGGTTATTGTATAGCACACACTATGGTGTATCCAAGCATGGTTATTGTATAGCACACACACTATGATGTATCCAAGCATGGTTATTGTATAGCACACACTATGTGTATCCAAGCATGGTTATTGTATAGCACACACACTATGATGTATCCAAGCATGGTTATTGTATAGCACACACAATGGTGTATCCAAGCATGGTTATTGTATAGCACACACACTATGGTGTATCCAAGCATGGTTATTGTATAGCACACAATGGTGTATCCAAGCATGGTTATTGTATAGCACACACACTATGGTGTATCCAAGCATGGTTATTGTATAGCACACACTATTGTATCCAAGCATGGTTATTGTATAGCACACACTATGATGTATCCAAGCATGGTTATTGTATAGCACACACACAATGATGTATCCAAGCATGGTTATTGTATAGCACACACACTATGATGTATCCAAGCATGGTTATTGTATAGCACACACACAATGATGTATCCAAGCATGGTTATTGTACAGCACACACAATGATGTATCCAAGCATGGTTATTGTATAGCACACACTATGGTGTATCCAAGCATGGTTATTGTATAGCACACACAATGATGTATCCAAGCATGGTTATTGTATAGCACACATAATGATGTATCCAAGCATGGTTATTGTACAGCACACACACTATGGTGTATCCAAGCATGGTTATTGTATAGCACACACACTATGATGTATCCAAGCATGGTTATTGTACAGCACACACACAATGATGTATCCAAGCATGGTTATTGTATAGCACACACACTATGATGTATCCAAGCATGGTTATTGTACAGCACACACTATGGTGTATCCAAGCATGGTTATTGTATAGCACACACAATGATGTATCCAAGCATGGTTATTGTATAGAACACACAATGATGTATCCAAGCATGGTTATTGTATAGCACACACAATGATGTATCCAAGCATGGTTATTGTATAGCACACACACAATGATGTATCCAAGCATGGTTATTGTATAGCACACACTATGGTGTATCCAAGCATGGTTATTGTATAGCACACACTATGGTGTATCCAAGCATGGTTATTGTATAGCACACACAATGGTGTATCCAAGCATGGTTATTGTATAGCAACACACTATGATGTATCCAAGCATGGTTATTGTATAGCACACACTATGGTGTATCCAAGCATGGTTATTGTATAGCACACACTATGATGTATCCAAGCATGGTTATTGTATAGCACACACTATGGTGTATCCAAGCATGGTTATTGTATAGCACACACACTATGGTGTATCCAAGCATGGTTATTGTATAGCACACACACTATGATGTATCCAAGCATGGTTATTGTACAGCACACACTATGGTGTATCCAAGCATGGTTATTGTGTAGCACACACACTATGATATATCCAAGCATGGTTATTGTACAGCACACACTATGGTGTATCCAAGCATGGTTAGTGTATAGCACACACATAATGATGTGTATCCAAGCATGGTTATTGTATAGCATACACTATGGTGTATCCAAGCATGGTTATTATACAGCACACACACTATGGTGTATCCAAGCTTGGTTATTGTATAGCACACACACTATGGTGTATCCAAGCATGGTTATTGTATAGCACACACACTATGGTGTATCCAAGCATGGTTATTGTGTAGCACACACACTATGATATATCCAAGCATGGTTATTGTACAGCACACACTATGGTGTATCCAAGCATGGTTATTGTATAGCACACACACTATGATGTATCCAAGCATGGTTATTGTATAGCACACACACTATGATATATCCAAGCATGGTTATTGTACAGCACACACTATGGTGTATCCAAGCATGGTTATTGTATAGCACACACAATGATGTATCCAAGCATGGTTATTGTATAGCACACACACTATGATGTATCCAAGCATGGTTATTGTATAGCACACACAATGATGTATCCAAGCATGGTTATTGTATAGCACACACACATGATGTATCCAAGCATGGTTATTGTATAGCACACACAATGATGTATCCAAGCATGGTTATTGTATAGCACACACACTATGATGTATCCAAGCATGGTTATTGTATAGCACACACACTATGATGTATCCAAGCATGGTTATTGTATAGCACACACACTATGGTGTATCCAAGCATGGTTATTGTATAGCACACACACTATGGTGTATCCAAGCATGGTTATTGTATAGCACACACACTATGGTGTATCCAAGCATGGTTATTGTATAGCACACACACTATGATGTATCCAAGCATGGTTATTGTATAGCACACACTATGGTGTATCCAAGCATGGTTATTGTATAGCACACACATGGTGTATCCAAGCATGGTTATTGTATAGCACACACACTATGGTGTATCCAAGCATGGTTATTGTATAGCACACACAATGGTGTATCCAAGCATGGTTATTGTATAGCACACACACTATGATGTATCCAAGCATGGTTATTGTATAGCACACACTATGGTGTATCCAAGCATGGTTATTGTATAGCACACACTATGATGTATCCAAGCATGGTTATTGTATAGCACACACACAATGATGTATCCAAGCATGGTTATTGTATAGCACACACACAATGATGTATCCAAGCATGGTTATTGTATAGCACACACACTATGGTGTATCCAAGCATGGTTATTGTATAGCACACACACAATGATGTATCCAAGCATGGTTATTGTACAGCACACACAATGATGTATCCAAGCATGGTTATTGTATAGCACACACTATGGTGTATCCAAGCATGGTTATTGTATAGCACACACAATGATGTATCCAAGCATGGTTATTGTATAGCACACATAATGATGTATCCAAGCATGGTTATTGTACAGCACACACACAATGATGTATCCAAGCATGGTTATTGTATAGCACACACACAATGATGTATCCATGCATGGTTATTGTAGAGCATACACACTATGATGTATCCAAGCATGGTTATTGTATAGCACACACACTATGGTGTATCCAAGCATGGTTAGTGTATAGCACACACACTATGGTGTATCCAAGCATGGTTATTGTATAGCACACACACTATGGTGTATCCAAGCATGGTTATTGTATAGCACACACACAATGATGTATCCAAGCATGGTTATTGTATAGCACACACACAATGATGTATCCAAGCATGGTTATTGTTTAGCACACACACTATGGTGTATCCAAGCATGGTTATTGTATAGCACACACACTATGGTGTATCCAAGCATGGTTATTGTATAGCACACACACTATGGTGTATCCAAGCATGGTTATTGTATAGCATACACACTATGATGTATCCAAGCATGGTTATTGTATAGCACACACTATGGTGTATCTAAGCATGGTTATTGTATAGCACACACTATGATATATCCAAGCATGGTTATTGTATAGCACACACTATGGTGTATCCAAGCATGGTTATTGTATAGCACACACACTATGGTGTATCCAAGCATGGTTATTGTGTAGCACACACACTATGATATATCCAAGCATGGTTATTGTACAGCACACACTATGGTGTATCCAAGCATGGTTATTGTGTAGCACACACACTATGATATATCCAAGCATGGTTATTGTACAGCACACACTATGGTGTATCCAAGCATGGTTAGTGTATAGCACACACATAATGATGTATCCAAGCATGGTTATTGTATAGCATACACTATGGTGTATCCAAGCATGGTTATTGTACAGCACACACACTATGGTGTATCCAAGCTTGGTTATTGTATAGCACACACACTATGGTGTATCCAAGCATGGTTATTGTACAGCACACACACAACAAAACACACACTATGGTGTATCCAAGCATGGTTATTGTGTAGCACACACACTATGATATATCCAAGCATGGTTATTGTACAGCACACACTATGGTGTATCCAAGCATGGTTATTGTATAGCACACACACTATGATGTATCCAAGCATGGTTATTGTATAGCACACACACTATGATATATCCAAGCATGGTTATTGTACAGCACACACTATGGTGTATCCAAGCATGGTTATTGTATAGCACACACAATGATGTATCCAAGCATGGTTATTGTATAGCACACACACTATGATGTATCCAAGCATGGTTATTGTATAGCACACACAATGATGTATTCAAGCATGGTTATTGTATAGCACACACAATGATGTATCCAAGCATGGTTATTGTATAGCACACACACTATGATGTATCCAAGCATGGTTATTGTATAGCACACACACTATGATGTATCCAAGCATGGTTATTGTATAGCACACACATAATGGTGTATCCAAGCATGGTTATTGTATAGCACACAATATGGTGTATCCAAGCATGGTTATTGTATAGCACACACTATGTGTATCCAAGCATGGTTATTGTATAGCACACACCATGGTATCCACATGGTTACACTATGGTGTATCCAAGCATGGTTATTGTATAGCACACACACTATGATGTATCCAAGCATGGTTATTGTATAGCACACACACTATGATGTATCCAAGCATGGTTATTGTATAGCACACACACTATGATGTATCCAAGCATGGTTATTGTATAGCACACACAATGGTGTATCCAAGCATGGTTATTGTATAGCACACACACTATGTGTATCCAAGCATGGTTATTGTATAGCAACACTATGATGTATCCAAACATGGTTATTGTATAGCACACACACTATGATGTATCCAAGCATGGTTATTGTATAGCATACACACTATGGTGTATCCAAGCATGGTTATTGTATAGCACACACTATGATGTATCCAAGCATGGTTATTGTATAGCACACACACTATGGTGTATCCAAGCATGGTTATTGTATAGCACACACACTCTGATGTATCCAAGCATGGTTATTGTATAGCACACATAATGATGTATCCAAGCATGGTTATTGTACAGCACACACACTATGATGTATCCAAGCATGGTTATTGTATAGCACACACAATGGTGTATCCAAGCATGGTTATTGTATAGCACACACTATGGTGTATCCAAGCATGGTTATTGTATAGCACACACACTATGGTGTATCCAAGCATGGTTATTGTATAGCACACACACTATGATGTATCCAAGCATGGTTATTGTATAGCACACACACTATGGTGTATCCAAGCATGGTTATTGTATAGCACACACACTATGATGTATCCAAGCATGGTTATTGTATAGCACACACAATGATGTATCCAAGCATGGTTATTGTATAGCACACACACTATGGTGTATCCAAGCATGGTTATTGTATAGCACACACACTATGGTGTATCCAAGCATGGTTATTGTATAGCAGACACTATGATGTATCCAAACATGGTTATTGTATAGCACACACACTATGATGTATCCAAGCATGGTTATTGTATAGCATACACACTATGGTGTATCCAAGCATGGTTATTGTATAGCACACACTATGATGTATCCAAGCATGGTTATTGTATAGCACACACACTATGGTGTATCCAAGCATGGTTATTGTATAGCACACACACTATGATGTATCCAAGCATGGTTATTGTATAGCACACACAATGATGTATCCAAGCATGGTTATTGTACAGCACACACACTATGATGTATCCAAGCATGGTTATTGTATAGCACACACAATGGTGTATCCAAGCATGGTTATTGTATAGCACACACTATGGTGTATCCAAGCATGGTTATTGTATAGCACACACACTATGGTGTATCCAAGCATGGTTATTGTATAGCACACACACTATGATGTATCCAAGCATGGTTATTGTATAGCACACACAATGGTGTATCCAAGCATGGTTATTGTATAGCACACACTATGATGTATCCAAGCATGGTTATTGTATAGCACACACTATGATGTATCCAAGCATGGTTATTGTATAGCACACACACTGTATCCAAGCATGGTTATTGTATAGCACACACTATGATGTATCCAAGCATGGTTATTGTATAGCACACACACAATGATGTATCCAAGCATGGTTATTGTACAGCACATACACTATGGTGTATCCAAGCATGGTTATTGTATAGCACACACAATGGTGTATCCAAGCATGGTTATTGTATAGCACACACACTATGATGTATCCAAGCATGGTTATTGTATAGCACACACAATGGTGTATCCAAACATGGTTATTGTATAGCACACACACTATGATGTATCCAAGCATGGTTATTGTATAGCACACACTATGGTGTATCCAAGCATGGTTATTGTATAGCACACACACTATGATGTATCCAAGCATGGTTATTGTATAGCACACACACAATGATGTATCCAAGCATGGTTATTGTATAGCACACACTATGATGTATCCAAGCATGGTTATTGTATAGCACACACACAATGATGTATCCAAGCATGGTTATTGTATAGCACACACACTATGGTGTATCCAAGCATGGTTATTGTATAGCACACACACTATGGTGTATCCAAGCATGGTTATTGTATAGCACACACACTATGGTGTATCCAAGCATGGTTATTGTATAGCACACACTATGATGTATCCAAGCATGGTTATTGTATAGCACACACACTATGGTGTATCCAAGCATGGTTATTGTATAGCACACACTATGATGTATCCAAGCATGGTTATTGTATAGCACACACACTATGGTGTATCCAAGCATGGTTATTGTATAGCACACACACTATGGTGTATCCAAGCATGGTTATTGTATAGCACACACACTATGGTGTATCCAAGCATGGTTATTGTATAGCACACACACTATGATGTATCCAAGCATGGTTATTGTATAGCACACACTATGGTGTATCCAAGCATGGTTATTGTATAGCACACACAATGATGTATCCAAGCATGGTTATTGTATAGCACACACACTATGGTGTATCCAAGCATGGTTATTGTATAGCACACACTATGGTGTATCCAAGCATGGTTATTGTATAGCACACACACAATGATGTATCCAAGCATGGTTATTGTATAGCACACACACTATGATGTATCCAAGCATGGTTATTGTATAGCACACACACTATGATGTATCCAAGCATGGTTATTGTATAGCACACACACTATGGTGTATCCAAGCATGGTTATTGTATAGCACACACACTATGATGTATCCAAGCATGGTTATTGTATAGCACACACACAATGATGTATCCAAGCATGGTTATTGTATAGCACACACACTATGATGTATCCAAGCATGGTTATTGTATAGCACACACACTATGGTGTATCCAAGCATGGTTATTGTATAGCACACACAATGATGTATCCAAGCATGGTTATTGTATAGCACACACTATGATGTATCCAAGCATGGTTATTGTATAGCACACACTATGGTGTATCCAAGCATGGTTATTGTATAGCACACACAATGATATATCCAAGCATGGTTATTGTATAGCACACACACAATGATGTATCCAAGCATGGTTATTGTATAGCACACACTATGGTGTATCCAAGCATGGTTATTGTATAGCACACACTATGGTGTATCCAAGCATGGTTATTGTATAGCACACACAAGACGAAACAAAAATCATTAGAAAGAATTTTATTGATATAATGTCAAAGTCAGTAATCTGAATAACCCAGGCAGTGAGTTTTTATTTACTATTTTTACTTCCACTGAATTCGGACATTTCCAGATAAATGTTCTCATATTGTAAAATTACAATCTATATAAATATCTACATTTGAACAGTAAATTACATATATTGTTTTAAGAGTGGGAAATCACAACTGCATCATGCTGCACTATTATATATTGCGCTACACTCCTGTCACATCCAACTGGGAATTTCCAAATCAACGGTGGCAAAAATGATGGTATATTTAATTGGGAAACGGTACCGTAGTCATGTATTGCTTATTATGTAAGGAAAACACTTACTGTAACCCAAATCATTTGACATTATAACTGAATAACCATATCTGACAACTATAAAATAACATAACAACAAACTATATAAAACAAGAAGACCATGATGGCCAAGTATCGCTCACCTGACTCATTTTTACCACAGGTCACCATTTTAACAACTTTGAAAGAGCATTGTACATCGATCATTCCTACCAATTATTACCAATATCCGATTGGTGGTTCGTGTGAAGATGTTTGAAGAAATTGTGATATTTTTAGACGGTTAATTTGTCTACCTGGCCAAGCGGTTTGGGAGAAAAAGAATTTTGAAATCTATAATAAAAGAACGATCTTTTGACCTTTCGACAGCCATCTTGGATGACAAAATCATCTGATTTTGATAACAATTGGTTTAAACATATTTATTCGTTCATAATGTACAGTACATAATTAGAGATTATATACAATATGAAAATGGAGTATATCATCGATACCTTCAATTTGATAATATATGACATTCTTGACCATATTTGCTCAAACATAAAATGTTACCTTCCGGCCACGCCCATTCTGGATCCCAGCATCACCATTTGAACGACAATTAAAGAGAATTGTACATTGATCATTCTTACCAAGATTCATTAAAATCCGATTGGCTGTATGTGGGAAGATTTTTTAAGTAATGTGTGCTATATTGGATTTCAGGGAATCATTATTTTAACAACTTTGGAATGGCTTCACTTAAGAATCATACAAGTACAGTTTCTTGAACATTGGCTGATCTCTCATAAAAGGTTGACTTTTTAACATTTTGATGGCCATCTTGGATGCCGGGGTCACCATTTGAACAAAGGATTATTGTACATCGATCAATTCCTACCAAGATTTTTCAAAATCCTGCTGGCGGCTCGGGAACCTTAATTAAACAACTTTGGAAGGGCTTCACCTAAGGATCATACAATCATAGAATATTGCCTGATCAGTTTGTGTGACGAGAAAAAGACGTTTGAAATCTCTCATAAAGCAGCCACATTAGATGACGTAATATACCAAGATTCGGCTGGCGGTTCGTGAGAAGATTTGCGCTATTCTTACAGCGGTGATCTTGGATTATGTAATTACATCATGCAATCCCCCACATACACAAGTAGCATGACCATAAACGGTGGCTATGGACACAATGGTTACTGAGGAGAAGAGGTTTGAAATGTTCACGGACGACGGACGGACACATTGTGTTAACAATACCTCACATGAGCTTTGCTCAGGTGAGCTAAAAACTTACAAAGAGACGTTATTACAGGTAACAAAGAACATAACAGTACACTACGACATGCACAACTAGACATGCTACTGGTTATTCCTTGCTGAAATGCCAAGTTTTTCATCATCATATTGTTCTGAATAAATGAAACAATATACTTGAACCCTTTCCCCATATAGACTCGTCTCCATACATACAGCATATAGACATGTCTCCATACATACAGCATATAGACTCGTCTCCATACATACAGCATATAGACATGTCTCCATACATACATCATATAGACATGTCTCCATACATACAGCATATAGATATGTCTCCATACATACAGCATATAGACGTGTCTCCATACATACAGTATATAGACATGTATCCATACATACAGCATATAGACATGTCTCCATACATACAACATATAGACATGTCTCCATACATACAGCATATAGACGTGTCTCCATACATACAGCATATAAACATGTATCCATACATACAGCATATAGACATGTCTCCATACATACAGCATATAGACATGTCTCCATACATACAGCATATAGACATGTCTCCATACATACAGCATATAGACACGTCTCCATACATACAGCATATAGACATGTCTCCATACATACATTATATAGACATGTCTCCATACATACAGCATATAGACATGTCTCCATACATACAGCATATAGACATGTATCCATACATACAGCATATAGACATGTCTCCATACATACAGCATATAGACATGTCTCCATACATACAGCATATAGACGTGTCTCCATACATACAGCATATAAATGTGTCTCCATACATACAGCATATAGACATGTCTCCATACATACAGCATATAGACATGTATCCATACATACAGCATATAGACATGTATCCATACATACAGCATATAGACGTGTCTCCATACATACAGCATATAAATGTGTCTCCATACATACAGCATATAGACATGTCTCCATACATACAGCATATAGACATGTCTCCATACATACAGCATATAGACGTGTCTCCATACATACAGCATATAAATGTGTCTCCATACATACAGCATATAGACATGTCTCCATACATACAGCATATAGACATGTCTCCATACATACAGCATATAGACATGTCTCCATACATACAGCATATAGACGTGTCTCCATACATACAGCATATAAATGTGTCTCCATACATACAGCATATAAATGTGTCTCCAAACATACAGCATATAGACATGTCTCCATACATACAGCATATAGACATGTCTCCATACATACAGCATATAGACGTGTCTCCATACATATAGCATATAAATGTGTCTCCATACATACAGCATATAGACATGTCTCCATACATACAGCATATAAATGTGTCTCCATACATACAGCATATAGACATGTCTCCATACATACAGCATATAAATGTTTCTCCATACATACAGCATATAGACATGTCTCCATACATACAGCATATAGACATGTCTCCATACATACAGCATATAGACATGTCTCCATACATACAGCATATAGACATGTCTCCATACATACAGCATATAGACATGTCTCCATACATACAGCATATAGACGTGTCTCCATACATACAGCATATAGACATGTCTCCATACATACAGCATATAGACATGTCTCCATACATACAGCATATAGACATGTCTCCATACATACAGCATATAGACATGTCTCCATACATACAGCATATAGACATGTCTCCATACATACAGCATATAGACATGTCTCCATACATACAGCATATAGACATGTCTCCATACATACAGCATATAGACATGTCTCCATACATACAGCATATAGACATGTCTCCATACATACAGCATATAGACATGTCTCCATACATACAGCATATAGACATGTCTCCATACATACAGCATATAGACATGTCTCCATACATACAGCATATAGACATGTCTCCATACATACAGCATATAGACATGTCTCCATACATACAGCATATAAACATGTCTCCATACATACAGCATATAGACATGTCTCCATACATACAGCATATAGACATGTCTCCATACATACAGCATATAGACGTGTCTCCATACATACAGCATATAGACATGTCTCCATACATACAGCATATAGACATGTCTCCATACATACAGCATATAGACATGTCTCCATACATACAGCATATAGACATGTCTCCATACATACAGCATATAGACATGTCTCCATACATACAGCATATAGACATGTCTCCATACATACAGCATATAGACATGTCTCCATACATACAGCATATAGACATGTCTCCATACATACAGCATATAGACATGTCTCCATACATACAGCATATAGACATGTCTCCATACATACAGCATATAGACATGTCTCCATACATACAGCATATAGACATGTCTCCATACATACAGCATATACATGTTCTCCATACATACAGCATATAGACATGTCTCCATACATACAGCATATAGACATGTCTCCATACATACAGCATATAGACATGTCTCCATACATACAGCATATAGACATGTCTCCATACATACAGCATATAGACATGTCTCCATACATACAGCATATAGACATGTCTCCATACATACAGCATATAGACATGTCTCCATACATACAGCATATAGACATGTCTCCATACATACAGCATATAGACATGTCTCCATACATACAGCATATAGACATGTCTCCATACATACAGCATATAGACATGTCTCCATACATACAGCATATAAACATGTCTCCATACATACAGCATATAGACATGTCTCCATACATACAGCATATAGACATGTCTCCATACATACAGCATATAGACATGTCTCCATACATACAGCATATAAATGTGTCTCCATACATACAGCATATAGACATGTCTCCATACATACAGCATATAGACATGTCTCCATACATACAGCATATAGACATGTCTCCATACATACAGCATATAGACATGTCTCCATACATACAGCATATAGACATGTCTCCATACATACAGCATATAGACATGTCTCCATACATACAGCATATAGACATGTCTCCATACATACAGCATATAGACATGTCTCCATACATACAGCATATAGACATGTCTCCATACATACAGCATATAGACATGTCTCCATACATACAGCATATAGACGTGTCTCCATACATACAGCATATAAATGTGTCTCCATACATACAGCATATAGACATGTCTCCATACATACAGCATATAGACATGTCTCCATACATACAGCATATAGACATGTCTCCATACATACAGCATATAGACATGTCTCCATACATACAGCATATAGACATGTCTCCATACATACAGCATATAGACATGTCTCCATACATACAGCATATAGACATGTCTCCATACATACAGCATATAGACATGTCTCCATACATACAGCATATAGACATGTCTCCATACATACAGCATATAGACATGTCTCCATACATACAGCATATAGACATGTCTCCATACATACAGCATATAGACATGTCTCCATACATACAGCATATAGACATGTCTCCATACATACAGCATATAGACATGTCTCCATACATACAGCATATAGACATGTCTCCATACATACAGCATATAGACATGTCTCCATACATACAGCATATAGACATGTCTCCATACATACAGCATATAGTGTCTCCATACATACAGCATATAGACATGTCTCCATACATACAGCATATAGACATGTCTCCATACATACAGCATATAGACATGTCTCCATACATACAGCATATAGACGTGTCTCCATACATACAGCATATAGACATGTCTCCATACATACAGCATATAGACATGTCTCCATACATACAGCATATAGACATGTCTCCATACATACAGCATATAGACATGTCTCCATACATACAGCATATAGACATGTCTCCATATAGACGTGTCTCCATACATACAGCATATAGACGTGTCTCCATACATACAGCATATAGACATGTCTCCATACATACAGCATATAGACATGTCTCCATACATACAGCATATAGACATGTCTCCATACATACAGCATATAGACATGTCTCCATACATACAGCATATAGACATGTCTCCATACATACAGCATATAGACATGTCTCCATACATACAGCATATAGACATGTCTCCATACATACAGCATATAGACATGTCTCCATACATACAGCATATAGACATGTCTCCATACATACAGCATATAGACATGTCTCCATACATACAGCATATAGACATGTCTCCATACATACAGCATATAGACGTGTCTCCATACATACAGCATATAGATGTGTCTCCATACATACAGCATATAGACATGTCTCCATACATACAGCATATAGACATGTCTCCATACATACAGCATATAGACATGTCTCCATACATACAGCATATAGACGTGTCTCCATACATACAGCATATAGACATGTCTCCATACATACAGCATATAGACATGTCTCCATACATACAGCATATAGACATGTCTCCATACATACAGCATATAGACATGTCTCCATACATACAGCATATAGACATGTCTCCATACATACAGCATATAGACATGTCTCCATACATACAGCATATAGACATGTCTCCATACATACAGCATATAGACATGTCTCCATACATACAGCATATAGACATGTCTCCATACATACAGCATATAGACATGTCTCCATACATACAGCATATAGACATGTCTCCATACATACAGCATATAGACATGTCTCCATACATACAGCATATAGACGTGTCTCCATACATACAGCATATAAACGTGTCTCCATACATACAGCATATAGACATGTCTCCATACATACAGCATATAGACATGTCTCCATACATACAGCATATAGACATGTCTCCATACATACAGCATATAGACATGTCTCCATACATACAGCATATAGACGTGTCTCCATACATACAGCATATAGACATGTCTCCATACATACAGCATATAGACATGTCTCCATACATACAGCATATAGACATGTCTCCATACATACAGCATATAGACATGTCTCCATACATACAGCATATAGACATGTCTCCATACATACAGCATATAGACATGTCTCCATACATACAGCATATAGACATGTCTCCATACATACAGCATATAGACATGTCTCCATACATACAGCATATAAATGTGTCTCCATACATACAGCATATAGACATGTCTCCATACATACAGCATATAGACATGTCTCCATACATACAGCATATAGACATGTCTCCATACATACAGCATATAGACATGTCTCCATACATACAGCATATAGACATGTCTCCATACATACAGCATATAGACATGTCTCCATACATACAGCATATAGACATGTCTCCATACATACAGCATATAGACATGTCTCCATACATACAGCATATAGACATGTCTCCATACATACAGCATATAGACATGTCTCCATACATACAGCATATAGACATGTCTCCATACATACAGCATATAGACATGTCTCCATACATACAGCATATAGACATGTCTCCATACATACAGCATATAGACATGTCTCCATACATACAGCATATAGACATGTCTCCATACATACAGCATATAATGTCTCCATACATACAGCATATAGACATGTCTCCATACATACAGCATATAGACATGTCTCCATACATACAGCATATAGACATGTCTCCATACATACAGCATATAGACATGTCTCCATACATACAGCATATAGACATGTCTCCATACATACAGCATATAGACGTGTCTCCATACATACAGCATATAGACATGTCTCCATACATACAGCATATAGACATGTCTCCATACATACAGCATATAGACATGTCTCCATACATACAGCATATAGACATGTCTCCATACATACAGCATATAGACATGTCTCCATACATACAGCATATAGACATGTCTCCATACATACAGCATATAGACATGTCTCCATACATACAGCATATAAACATGTCTCCATACATACAGCATATAGACATGTCTCCATACATACAGCATATAGACATGTCTCCATACATACAGCATATAGACATGTCTCCATACATACAGCATATAGACATGTCTCCATACATACAGCATATACATGTCTCCATACATACAGCATATAGACATGTCTCCATACATACAGCAT
>CM026403.1:19940960-20090175 GCA_014843695.1 Archivesica marissinica | reverse complement strand
TTCCGAATTCATTAAGGAATTAAGGGAGCAAATGACTCTAGGGACGGAGAACAATGATCCGAGCGAGGTCAACTGGATCGAGCTGCTCTTGAGATATAGATTCGATTCCCAGCTAAGTGATGAGCTTAATTTGTTCATTCTGGATAAGAAAGCATCTACTCTCCAGGAATGTATTTCCCTGGCTGATGAATATAACCTCCATCACAGATTAGCGCCCAGGACACGGATTAATTCAAATCCGAATGTGAAACCCAGAGATACATAACACCGACCTCCAGCCCCAAGGCCATATATCCCATCACCCATGTATCGACCCAATATTAGGATAGATAATTCCCAAGCTACCCATAGAACTCCCCGGATAGAAAAATATTGTAGTTATTGTAGGCGTAATGGCAACGGACGAACAGAGTGTTGGGCAGATCCCAATTCACCTAGGTACAGGGGTACTAGAAACCTAGCAAACGGACACCAAGTGTCAAACACTACTCATAGTTCAGCCTTTATAACCAATGAGCCAGTGAACTCATGTGAAAATACCGAGATGGTAAATCCATTACTTGCCAAATATACAGGTCAAGCACGCATAAATAATAACACCGCACAAGTGACGTATTTGAGAGATTCAGGTGCGACAATTAGTTTATTGTCGGCTACTGATCAGACCGCTGATCATTTAGAATACACAGGTGAACGGGTAACAATCCGCGGTGTCAATTATATCCCTGGTAATTATCCGATAGCAAAGATTAGCGTCTATTGTCCAATATACCAAGGAACATTGAAGGTGGCTGTATTAAAACACAGATGCACCGCGGGGGTGGATCTTATAATAGGTAACGACTGTGAAACTGCCCCTGTCACTGATTTGATTACCTGTGGCGTGGTTACACGCTCAAATAAGAAAATTATCCCGTTTGATGAAATTGTCACGTCCAACCCAGACTCAGAAAACACGACCGATACAAATCACAATGTCTTACCTTTTCGGAATACAATTGAGATCAATTCCCCCTCTGAGAAAGCCAGTACAGTTAAACCCCAAAATATTCCCTCTATTGACGATGTGAGTCCTGATAAATTATTGCAAGAACAGAATAATGACCCGACCTTAGCACCCCTCTGGGAAATGGCTCAAGAAGGAACACCTATTCGGCAAGGATATTACATCCAGCTCGAACCCCGACTACTTATGAGGAGAGAACAACCTCAAGACACGTCCAAAGTTCGACCCTGGAAAATATATGATCATGTGGTAGTTCCACGGGGATTCCGTGATCATATAACGGGACTCGCCCATGACAGTTTAAGTACGGGACACCAGGGACCTAGTAAGACCCTGAAGCGCATTAAGCGCCGCTTCTTTTGGCCGGGAATCCGCGCAGATGTTAAACGATTCTGCCATAGCGGTGGGCCGTGCCAGAGAGCGGGTAAGGGACAGAAAGCCACTGTAGCCCCATTGAAACCCCTGCCCATTATATCCCAACCATTCAAATTTATATCCGCTGATTTCGTTGGACCCATGAAGAAAACGATAAATGGGAACCAGTATATCTTGAATTTTATTGATCATGCCACTAAATATACGGAATCTTTCCCATGCGCCGCAGCGACAGCTGTTAATGCACAAAAAGCCCTGATCGAGATAATATCTCGACATGGACAACCCCAGACCCTGTTGACTGACCGAGGAAGCGCTTTCATAGCTGAAACATTCACACGCTTCCTAGCCGAGCACGATATACGTCACTTAACTAGCACGAGTTACAGGCCTCAAACCAACGGATCAATAGAGAAATATAATGTTACATTGAAAACCATGCTTAGAATCCTTGGGGAGAACTCTTTATCGTCTTGGGATGAGATGCTACCCTGGCTATTATTTGCATATAGAAGTGCAGAGCACTCTAGCACAGGATATTCTCCCTTCTACCTTCTATATGGGCGCGAACCAGAGATAATCTAGATTCCACTTATGATCTCTGGGCTAGAAATGAGCGGGAGGAAGGGATCCCCATAAATAACTATGTACAAGAATTATGTCATAGATTAGCTGAAGCGTTACGTGACGCCAGCGAGAATGCACAACAGGCCGCAGATGGTCGTAAAACAAAGTCTGACAGAAGTAAGAAAGCGAAAATGCGTGTATTCCGGCGTGGTGAATTAGTGTTAGTACGATTACCGTTAAAAGGTAATAAGCTGAAAAATG
Organism: Archivesica marissinica; assembly: GCA_014843695.1. NCBI lineage: Eukaryota > Metazoa > Mollusca > Bivalvia > Venerida > Vesicomyidae > Archivesica > Archivesica marissinica. Next base: position 20,087,966 of record CM026403.1, on the reverse strand, counting down.
CCCTCCAGGGACCGTATCCGGTACACGAAAGGTAGCGTCGCATACCTATATTATATACATGCCTGATAAGAGAGTAAAATACCGTGTTATGCATGTAAACCAGTTGAAGCCCTGGACAGGTAGGGAGGAGGGTGCAGCTCTAGCTGATAGTAGTTCGGTGTATGATTCCCAAGACCCTACCCTATTAGATTACCAAGCCCCTACGGACATTGAGAAAGAATTCGATCCTTGCAGTCCTCTTGAATCTGTACCTAAGAAAACCTGGCCGGATATCAGTCATTTAAACCCAGAACACAGGGACGATATTAGTCAGTTATTTGACCGTTACCCCCGTTTATTCTCTGGACAATTGGGACGTTTCCACGATGTTACCCATGATATTGATGTGCAAGGTGCTTCACCCGTAGTCCAGCCTTACTACAGCATGTCTCCAGAAAAGAAACAAATATTAAAAACTGAGCTAGATCAAATGTTGGAGTTAGGAATTATCCGCCCTAGCAGAAGCCAGTGGGCCTCTCCCATAATATTGGTACGCAAATCAGACTCAGAATGGCGACCATTTATTGATTATCGGAAAATTAATGACCTGACTCGAGGAGAAGCCTTCCCCATCCCGAGATTAGACGATCTCATTGATCAGGTCGCAGGTTCGAGTCTGATATCAATTTTAGATCTTAATAAAGGTTACTGGCAGATTCCGCTAACACCTCGAGCTAGTGAAATTGCAGCGTTCATAACCCCCTGGGGCTTGTTTGAACCATTAACTCTCCCATTTGGTTTAAAAAACGGTGGATTTACCTTCCAGAGGGCCATAAACGAGATAATCGCTCAATCCCCGACAGAACCCATCCGTGATAGATTTGCCGACGCATATCTGGATGATATTGCTGTTCGATCCAATTTATGGTCATATCACATAAATCACTTGGATTGGACATTTCATAGACTAGAGGATAGTGGTGTTACTTTGAATCCGAAGAAGTGTAAAATTGGGTCTGGAACAGTCAAGTACTTGGGACATGAATTAGGGTCGGGAAAAATCAAACCAATTTCCAGCAAGGTTGAGTGTATTAGTAATATCTCTCCCCCACAGACCAAGAAACAATTACGAGGATATCTGGGATCAGTAGGATTTTACAGGAAATTCATTCCCCAGTTCGCTGAGATCGCCGCTCCCCTGACTGACTTATTAAAGGGCAAGCGATCAGGGAACATCATAACTCAGTGGAGCGATAAACATCAACTTGCTTTCGAATCCTTAAAGAAAGCTTTAACCAATAAACCCATACTGAAGGCCCCTGACTTTAACCAAGAGTTCGAACTCTATACTGATGCTTCCGATTTGGGAATTTCGGCTGTACTGACTCAGACCGTTGACCAAGTACCACACCCAGTAGCATTTTATTCCCGAAAACTTATTCCAAGAGAGAAAAACTACTCTACAATAGAGAAGGAATTATTAGCTATAGTGGCCGGTATCGAACATTTTCGCATATATGTAAGCACAAGCAAAACAATAATTAATTCAGATCATAATCCCCTTGTATGGTTAAGTAGGTCGAAAACGTCCAATCAACGCCTCTTAAGATGGGCACTGTGTCTCTCAGAATTTAATCTGACCATTAAACATATCAAAGGGACTCAAAATGTTCTAGCAGACTTTCTCAGTAGAGTTCAATGACTGTGATGTTTGACTTAGTAAATGTACTTGGTATTATTTCAGTTGTTCAGTAAATAGTTATTGCCTCTATGATTAGAATGTTGGTACCTAGCGAAAGAAATGCTATTTTAGGACATATGATGTATTGATATTATGATTGTTTTCTACTGTATATTCAAAGGAATGAAGATTTGTAAATCGGCCGATAGCGGGCGATGTCAAACTTCTCCCCGGGTAGGGAGGATTGTGCAAAACCCCAATTTGCACGAAATGTTTATTATTGTTATATATAAATAGTAATGTATTATATAAATACATTAAACTGTTTCTATATATGGCCAAATGTTTACCATGTAATATATATATATTTGTTTTATGCATAATCGTCTGCTATTATTTTCGCGCCTAAAATTATCAATCTCGCTTCGCGCGGGAAATGACTTAAGATGTTAGGCCTAATCTCAGTTTATCAAGGCCGTGGTTGCAGGTGTCCAGTTATGTAATACAAAGGCACCGAACTGGTTTGATGGTGTAATATTAGATAACAGGCCGTGGTTGCAGGTGTCCAGTTATGTAATATAAAGGCACCGAACTGGTTTGATGGTGTAATATTAGATAACATAACAGATGTTTAGGAATAACAGATGTTTTAGGAATTGTTATATCATATATACACTGATTCAATCATGTATATAAGAAATGGATTTTATTAACATAAATCAGACACACTAGAGCCTAACTCCAGGAGCGAGAAAGGTCGTGATCTCAATCTAGTATATAGAACATATAAACTGTATTTATGATACTTAGATATTATGGACATTATAAGAAATATAACTTATAAAGATTTGTCGAATAATTAAATTGTTCAGCCATAGAAGAAACATAGAGTTTCGGCGAACCATATAGAAGGTGATTAAAAGTTAATCTAATCAGAAACAGTGATTAGATTATAGTGATATTGAGTAATGACGGATTAGAAAGATTGGATGTTAAATATACTGTGTAAGCGCATAGTCGGCTCACACAAATGGATTGTTAAATAAGCTTTTAATGATACGATGTATATATATATAGATCACTGATTATATATATATGGATATTTCTGATGCCAATTTAAACAAGATATTATATAGAAGAAATGTAATACTGTGTTGAGTTATCATTAATACATATAATAACGAAGAAACCCCCTAGACAACTCCAGCGAGTCTACAATAGGATAGACCCTGGTAAGAGCCGTAGCAACCGAGACATATTATTACGAGAAGAAAAAGGAGAGTTTGCGACACTTCACACTGATACATTGTACATATGATACTATAATAAAGAATAACGTCCGTCACACTGATACATTGTACATATATGATACTATAATAAAGAATAACGTCCGTCACACTGATACATTGTACACAGATGAGACTATAATAAAGAATAACGTCCGTCACACTGATACATTGTACATAGATGAGACTATAATAAAGAATAACGTCCGTCACACTGATACATTGTACATAGATGATACTATAATAAAGAATAACGTCCGTCACACTGATACATTGTACATAGATGAGACTATAATAAAGATTAAAACCACAACTACTGATCGTCTACTTTTCTTAAATTAGTTGTTTTTCTACTGTAGTAAAGTAGAAAATATGTTAAAAGTTGGGGTTATGGTCAAGAAAGGACGGTTTAATTAGAATTGTTGTTAGAAATATAAACCACCCGACATATGTGACGGTTGTTACTTTACTAATGTCTATATTATACAGGACGTTGTCTAATCTTGTTAAAACGTATGTCCCAAACCATTTGCATTTTTATGCTATGATTTGCAATAAAATACGATTAAACTAAATATTAGACAGACACATGATGTTCATCCAAATAATGGAAGAGCATACTTTCTGATACAGGAAATGATACTATTTGGGGAATTTCTATTTTATAAAGTACTTGCTACTGACACTCGATTGTGACACGGTACCACACACAGACCATGACATTTTCCAAAAGAAACTTGTCTCTTTCTGTTATTAGTGATGCGGTCAGACACTGTTATTAAGCCCTGAACAGTGATTGATACACCAGCTGATTGACTGAGCAGGTATTATCACCAATTATGAAAGTGACTTCTAAAAATTAAAATACAATATATGAACTGCATTTTGGAATATTTTATAATTTGTGAAACCTATCTGGTAACAAATAAACAGAATATTATAAATGCAGGTGTCAGTGGAGCATTCACCACCAAATTAACCTCCGAGTAGAGGGTAGGTGTCTTCAGTACGAAATTAAAAAAAAAACGTAATTGGTCAATCCCATTGAATTTTTTTTTATCTTGTAGCTCAAAGGTAGGTCTATTGGAAACCACAGTTGTATGTGCCAAACTATTTGTGGTGAACATACAATGGGACTATATGTTATAATGTAGGCCAGATATTTCAATAGCGGTGTCTGACCATGACTTAATACCTTTTAATTCAATGAAGATAACATATTTATAAAAAAGTAACGGACGTTATTATTCCCATGTATTTTATTTAGGTCCAATTTAGCGTAGGTGTTCTAGATAGTAGATCAATGCAGTCGTCTGTAATTGGGATACACTGTAAATAAAGCTATTTGCTGGTAATGTTATGAATTAATTTATTACATATTTATTTTACCTACCCAGTATTTCAGTATATTTTTTAAATGACATAGTTAACTATTCTCGGCTGCAAGTTGGCGTTTTGGACAGCACAGTAGCCGTCCACAACGTCCACAGACATATGTTGATAACATGTTCTAGGTTAGGCCACAAATAATGTTTGTTTCCCATCGCAGAGGGATCTTTATCCAGTGGTAACACGCTTGTGTCGGTGCTGTGCATCGTGCACGTAAAATAACCTGAGGAGACTCTGGAATGGGTCTCTGTCTGTATCATTGCAATATCCTCCAACAATCTAAAATGACTAATCTCGTCAGGAGGTGTCGCTCATATGGGCAACCGGTAGCGACGATAAATAAACGTAAAACACACAACCAAATTAGATACACTAAGGTGACGTCCAAGGAACGGATTGTTGCGTGATCTCGAAATTTACTTACTTGATACTTAGAATAATACAGACATTAAGAGAAAGATAACTTATGAAAGTTAATTGCGTATTCAAAAATAAATACGAGTTATTCAGCCGAGATAAGGAACATATTTAGTTCCGGTGAATATAATCTATTATTGTGAGACGAAGGTTATTGAAGCAGAAACATTAAAGAGATTGTGTGAAGAGAGTAATTACGGATTAAAGAGATTATAGCTGATTGGGACAATTAGCAATAAACGACTAAATTCTGACTTAAATAAATCAAATAAAATTGAATTAAGCAGAGATATATGCATGAGATATAACCCAGAAAATAAGAAATACGGAAGAAATATATTATATATAAGAAAGACAAAACCACTGTGTTGTGTTATAATTGTGAGACCGAAGATACAACATACCCTTAAACAACTCCAGCGGATCTATGATAGGTTAGGCCCTGGCAGGAGCTCAACTGATACATTGAGAGGTAAATAGAAGTGTGGGTTACCACACCCACTGGGGGCTCGTCAGCCACACACATTGGAGGACCACGTGTTCGCCACAATATAAATACATAGTTTTAAACATTTTGGAATATTCTTAGTTGTTCAGTTTGTGTTTTGTAATAAAGATGTGATATATCTTTGATGGAATCCTTCGTATTTCGTGTTCATGTAATAATAATCATATAATGTAGGTGTGCGTTTTCTATTTCCTCTAGTATAGAATAAAAAAGGGCCAATCGGGATGTGGGAAACAATCGCCTTTTTAGTATGGCCTTATAATCTACAGCTATTCCAATTTGCAGATCTTGGTCGGTGGTGTTTTCGGATTTCTTGGAACTAGCAAGCTAACAACAGACAATGAAATAACACCAGAAGTTTTGGCTTCCGCCAAGTGTGCTGTAAGTGTTATCATAGAATGTAAAATTGTATTGGGTTAATTTATTCTCTTTACGTAAATTCATTGCTAGATAAATGACTAAAATATGGATCGGAGGATGGGGTTCTTCATTACTATTCGTATTCTTAAATAAGATTTTCTGAAAAAGTCGTACTGTTGTATAAATGATTGTGTTAATAAAGTTAAATTCATTGCTATATAAATGACTAACAAATGGAGGTCCGGTGACGGGTCGGATGGTAGGGTTCATTATTACTATCGCATTCTAAGTACGAACTAAGATTTTGTAATCTTTATTTTGCAATAAGCCATTTGTGGCCAAAAGGTTACGGCGTCCGCTTACGGAACTGGAGGTCGAACTTCGTTAGGCGTTCCTTCTATGGCCAGTTTGTGAGCCACCAGAGAGAAGGGGAATAGGAGAGAAAATGTGATTGTAAGTGTCTTGCCTACTGTGGATCTGAAGAAGTACGAACTCATAACCTCTCGTTAGCAGACGGACGACGTATCCAACACACCACGGAGGTTCCACAGTCGGAGGCTCGACTACGACCACCATCAATAGTATACATGCCTAGCACATATATAATGATACATATGACATATGCAGGCGCGTAGTTGCCTTTACGCCACAACGCCCGGGCTTGCACATTCTTTTCAGGATTATTATTTTTTGCTGGATATACAGTAGATCTAGTAGATATATGTGTTTGTTAGTGTATAAATTTCCCTTAAAAGGTGCCAGAGTGCACCATTTGATGTCTAGGTTTCAAAAAGAAATAGGGAGAAAGAAGGCCCCCCTGACCACCCTAGCGTCCGTGCTTAATTTAGTTCAAATGGGTGTATACATGTTCTGCTGGCTACGCCGCTGATTTGTATACACATGACATGACAATTTGGCAAGACAAGTATGAAATATGTAGTCCAATGAATATGCTCAATAAACAACTTAAATAGGTGTATTGTTGCAAGTTGCTACCGCATAAATACATACATGTGGGTGACTATTATTTATCAAACCACACCAACAACAACCCCACCACGTGTAATACCCGTTCTGTACCTATTGCTTTCACGGCTGGTTCAATGACTGTTGTGTGAACTCATACCATATTCCATGTCGTATATTTCAATCTTTACAGGCGATTGCAGTGTTTGTTGTCAGCGTTACCTCAGTAACCCTAGCCATTCTGTCGAGTATTTGCGCCTTTTTGGCCGGTGCAATATGCGCAGGCGCAGATATTGCGATCACATCCGGAAGCGGTAACACGCGAACCGATGTCAAGCAATACTGTTCACCGAGAAATACAGCAAACACTGTGCTGGGATTCGTCGATGGTGTTGTGTGCATACTTATTGCTATTTGGGCTATTTTGGGGTGCGTGTTTTTTCGTTACTATGGTAGATATTTGGGGTTAAAAACAAGACGTAGAGGAGTGAAAGTGGGTGGAATGTGATACTGCTGACAATCGGGTTTTTACGTGTATAGCTAACAGGTGAGTTGCATGGCAACATTTATTATTGTATTGATTCTCAACACTAAAGACTATTTCATAACGTCGCCTACATGGCTGTATATACATGTAAATGTGGAACGATTAGTTATTTTACATGAAAATGACAAATGATAGTGATATTTAAAAACAAATTGTATTTTTTAATTTATTTTCCCCTATGACGGGGATATTTTAAATTTTGTTAGCTTGTTATCAGATGATTATTGTACTGATGTATTTTACCAAGATTTTCTCCACATACGAGCACACTCGCAAATGGGGTTTTATTGCTTGACTTTTTAAAGCAAACTGAGTTACGAATAGCCACGTCCGTTTACTTACTATGGGTCGAGAGACAATAGTGTAATTGACTTGTGTATCGTAGGCCAAGATAGACTTCAATTGTTTACTTCATTTTACGTCCATGACCCAAATATACTATCTAATCACTGTTTAATAGAATTTTCACTAATGTAAATGAATCTGTTACAAACGTGGGGCATGACAACGTTCAATTTTATTATAAATGGGATAATTTGAAAAAGGAGTTATTTTTAAAAAATCGATTGAAAATGAGTTATTTCGAAACAATATTGAACGTATCTCCAGTTCCCTCGATAATGCAAATTCCTCACAAGATATTGATATTGCTTTGGGAAATTTTAATGAGTCGTTAGACAATTTATATAAACTATTATTTGGCATATACCGGTCATGATATTCGACAAATATGGATAGACGCAGTTCTATACAAATTTAAATCTATTTAGGAAAGATAGGTCAGAAGATTGGCATGATTCAATCGAGATCTGAGTATAAGAAATGTGTAAGCAGTTTTAATGACAAAGTTAAAACCGAATTACTGAATGCTAAATACAAAAACGCGAACCTTTATTGGAACATGCTTAAGGAGAGTGTACACCCGAAGAAATCTACAAATATTACGGTTAATGTTTTTGCTGATTATTTTAAAAGTATTAATAATCCTAGCGAAACATTTTTTCAGCTAGACGATAATGTCTTACATTTCAATGAGCATATAGCAAATTCTGAATTAAAGGTTATGTTTCAAGAATTAGACATACATATTTCAGACACCGAACTTAGAAAAGCCATAGTCGATATAGGCTCAGGGAGAACAGGTGGTCCAGACCGGGTACTAAACGAGTTTTTAATACCTGGCCAAGTAGTACTAAATCCGCTGTTATTAAAATTGTTCAACATTATTTTAGACATTGGTTACTTTCCAGAAAGTTTGTAATGAGTAATGGTTTTATAGTACCAATACATAAGAAGGGTAGCACCAGCGAACCAAATAATTTCAGAGGAATAACTTTACTGGGTGTTGAAATGTTTTCACTAGAATAATAAATTCGAGACTTTCAAATTGGACAGAGGACAACTATGTGTATATTGAGTCCCAGACTGGTTTTAGAGCAAAAATGAGTACGACAGATAACATTTTCGCTCTACATGGTTTGATTAACCATTCCTTAAACAATAATAAAACTCTTTATTGTTGTTTTATAGATTTCAGTAAGGCATTTGATTACCTTGTCAGAGACAATACCTGGTATAAGCTTGTCCATCTTGGTATTCGGGGCAAACTATTTAACGTTGTAAAGTCCATGTATTAAAACGTTAAGTCAAAGGTCAAACTAGAAAACGGGTTAAGTAATAGTTTCGATTGCTTCTTAGGAGTTCGTTAAGGTGTGTGTCTTTCTCCATTTTAATGTTGCATGTATTTAATTGATCTGGAGGATGAACTATGCCTTAAGGGAGCACATAGTCTAGATTTAGGTTTCATGAAACTAGTTTTACTTCTATATGCAGACGACACAGTTTTATTTGCAAATACAGCAGAAGAGTTGCAAACTAATTTAAACTTTTAAAAATATTATTGTAATCATTGGAAATTGCAGGTAAATAAAGAAAAGACCAAAGTCATGGTATTCAGAAAAGGTGGATTATTACCACGCAATCTAAGGTTTTTGTTTGATGACTCCGAACTTGAACTTGTTGGTAGATTTTGCTACATGGGTATTGTATTTACGACAGGTGGTTCATTTAGTGATGCACAAAAAACGTTGTCGGGTCAAGCTTTAAAAGCAACGTTTAAGCTTCGGAAATATCTTTACCGATCTGTTAAACATACGTTGGAACTGTTTGATAAACTAGTAACATCAATTTTAAATTACTCATGTGAAGTTTGGGGATTTTGTCAGTCACCTCATATTGAACGAGTTCATATGCAGTATTGCAAATCAATTCTAGGTGTTAAAACCTCCACGCAAAATGATTTTATTATGAGGAATTAGGTAGAATAGATTACAAAACTCAAAGATATTACAACATTATTAAATACTGGTTAAAATTACTTAACTGCGCTGACAGACAATACATCAAGATTATATATTCTCTATTAGTGGGCGATATAAATACACAGTCTAGGAAGAAACATTGGGCGTTATTGGTCAGGAATATTTTATGTAATTTAGACTTTAATATGGTATGGGAAACACAGGGAGTAGGTGACAATAAGACATGTTTGGGTATTGTTAGACAGAGACTTAGGGATACCTTCATGCAAAACTGGGAATCTCGTATTAGAGAATCGACTCGAGCATCTTTTTATGTAAATTTCATGTCGTTGGATTTTAAACCATATTTTGATATCATTAATATTAACAAATACAGAATTGCTCTAACTAAATTAAGAGTTTCTTCTCATCGTCGTGAAATCGAGACAGGCTACAAAGCATTCCTCGTCAATAGCGTATATGGGCAACCGGTAGCGACGGTAAATAAACGTAAAACACACATAGTGACCATTCGACGTTCAAGCAACGAGTTAAATACACGAATACGCCACCCATCTTCCTTGACATGCAGTAAGATATTAAAAGTTTATTTTCGACGCATTAAATAAAACCCGTTGCTGAGCACACATGTGTTTATTGTTTTATTTTATCCTTACAGGATAATTATGAATTTAGATGATAAATTCTTTATGTTTAGCTGAATGTAATGAAAGAAAGCATAAATGTACATAGCTATACTTAGAATAAATACATTTATGATATACTCGTCTTGTGTGTCAGTGCTAACCTCACCCAAACAAAGAACCCTTAGAAATATATGACGGCACATAGCTCGGTATTGCCTAACGGATCTGTAGTCCAGTGGTAATACGCTGGACTGGTAATCCAGGGATCGCAGGTTCGATCCCCCGTCTGACCCTAATAAAATTAACAGTCTTTCAGATGGGACGTTAAACCGAGGTCTCGTGTCGGTGCTTTACCACGTGCACGTAAAAGAACCAGAGGAGACTCTGGAATGGGTCTCTGTCTGTATCATGCACTATCCTCCAAAATCTAAAACGACTAATCTCTTCAGGAGTCGTCGCTCATATGGGCAACCGGTAGCGACGATAAATAAACGTAAAACACACACGGTATTGCCCCCACTTGCAGTAGTACCTGCATATGTGTTGGTTATGGTGGAAATTAATACGAGGTAGACAGTACCAGTCAATACTGAATTTTATATTATTGTTAAGGCAAATACAATAAACGTAAACATGAGGCAAAACAATTGTGGTAAAGACGATATTGATACATACTTCTTTATTTTTATTTTGGTGAAGTCAGAATCTTACTTCATTCGTTAAATATACACACATAGTGAGTGAACATGCAATGCAGCACACATTTAACATATTATATAGATCATTACAATACACTTTTAGAGTTCTACTATTTTTAATATTGTATCAAACGTCATATAAACCAGATTTTAAAAATAAATATCCACCATCCAGCTTACAAAGAAACGAAACACGAAACGCGGATATTAGGACATTTTTAACGCAAAATACACAACAAGCCGGATAAGAATTTCTAACATTAAAACAAAAGTATTAGAATATTCAAATAAGCCGTCCATGGACAAAGTATTAAGTCAAATGCTTAAGAAGCCTTTAATTCATTACAACATTTATCTACAGTCAAACCTGTCTTAAGCAGCCAGCCAATGGAATCACAGAAAGTGGCTGCTTAGCACAGGTGGCTGCTTTAATATAGGTCAAATGTATAATAAAACAACCTATTTGGAATCTGGAAACTGGCTGCTTAATACAGGTTGGCTGCTTAATAGAGGTGACCACTAACACAGGTTTGACTGTATATTATTAAACTTAGAACAGGATACATATCAGATTTAGATTAAACATTATTTATTTCAGTATTTGTACATGTTCCCCGTCTGACCCTAATAAAATTAACAGTCTTTCAGATGGGACGTTAAACCGAGGTCTCGTGTCGGTGCTTTACACCGTGCACGTAAAAGAACCAGAGGAGATTCTGGAATGGGTCTCTGTCTGTATCATGCACTATCCTCCAAAAATCTAAAATAACAAATCTCTTCAGGAGGCGTCGCTCATATGGGCAACCGGTAGCGACGATAAATAAACGTAAAAACACACACAACATTTTATATCTATATTATTAAACTTAGAACAGGATACATATCAGATTTAGTTTAAACATGATTTATTTTCAGTATTTGTACATGTAACCAAGAAATGAACATTTTACATATAGTTTAACAGCAGTAGACTGAAAGGGATTAGAACGAAAGAAAACTTATATAGTTTTTCTCCCTATCAATTGATTGATTTACAATAGGCAGGAAAATAATATATATAACAATGAAAATACGTGAAATCTATTCTAGGTATATGCTAGAGAATTTCAGAATTTATTGTATTAGTGAGTCAATAGTTTTGAATGTAAAAATGAAAATGGTTAATATTTAAATGAATATCAACTAAAATTTGAACTATCAAATTGAAACACGAGAAGAAGAGATTAGTATAGAGAAACGTGTTGAATAGGATCGGTTGTTGTGTCAATAACGAGAGCATTCAGATTGGAGTTCGCCATGTGAACCTTTCAGTCAGATTGGACAACTGTTTAATTAAAATTATTTAAAAAAGTAAAAAACTGTCGTTGACGAAATGCAATTAAATTATTGATGCCTCAAAGGCTTATTCAAGTCTGCCGTAAAGCTTTATTTATTTTACAACGATTGCGAAGCAAGTTTTAACAACTTATATTAATCACTCTCGTTGGCGTGGATGAAAGCGTATTATGTGATCATTCGTGTGGCAGGAAACGGGAGTACCGGGAGAAAACCACCTGTCCGATCTGGCGACCACCGTACCATCTCACATACTTCTCTGTCCGAGGATCGAACCCGGGTTGTATTGGTGTGAAGCGAGCACGCTAACCACTGCGCTAATCGTAATGCTTAAGTCATATGGCGACTCCCAATCCATTATAGGAAGCAGACCCTAGGTGCCGGGTAGAACCACCGACTTTCTGCAAGCCAGTGAACATTATCATAAGGTAATTATATAGCGAGAGATTATGAGATTACCACCTACATCTCACTCGACTGTCTCATTATACCATATGAGTGGAGTATAATTGCATAGGACTAGTTCAGTGGTAACACGCTGGACTGGTAATCCAGAGATCGCAGGTTCGATCCCCCGTCTGGCCCTAACAAAATTAACAGTCTTTCAGATGGGACGTTAAACCGAGGTCTCGTGTCGGTGCTGTGCACGTAAAAGAACCAGAGGAGACGCTGGAATGGGTCTCTGTCTGAATCATTGCACTATCCTCCAAAAATCTAAAATTACTAATCTCTTCACGAGGCGTCGCTCATATGGGCAACCGGTAGCGACGATAAAGAAAAGTAAAACACACAATTGCATAACGAGTGGTAAAGACAATGAGGGTACACGTCGGAGTTAAGCCTCAACAGGTGATCAACATTAGTACCATCGGGCTGGCAGACCATCATAAACTCGAACACAGAAAGAAATCCAATAAGCTTTTAACTTTCATTTCAACCCATTTGTATTATTGCGTGCATAATTATTGGTTGTAAATTATGTTATATACTCCCACGAAAAAGAAAGTGCGCACTTGGTTGGAGGGGAAATGTTATACATGTTATTATGACTACCTTTGTGTAAACACCCAAATCAAGACCGCGGCCATTTGCCGCGGTATACTCGGAACTAGTGACTACGTAACTGCTGACACGATGGCGCCAAAAACATGATAAACACAAGTGATTCCCAATAGTATTTCTTCTTTGTGTATTTGTAATGTTGAAGTGGAGAAGTCATAGATTGAAGCAAAATGAGTTATAAATTCAGGTACATAATAGTATATCTGTAGTGTGGTTTTTAATAGCTAGTACCGCGATATACCCATAATGCATCCTACTTATATATAACGGAAACAATAAATAGACAAGTTTAGTATCAAAATCTGCAAAAATGTATTGGCTACGCGATGTTTTATTTAAAGTGTATATAACCAGAATGGATACTTACTTCTGTTGTCTTGTTAATCTAACGATACTTATCGATGTTGATTGACGATAGCAGTAAAACTAAAAGTGATCATTGTCAACCATCCGATAGATAGCGCCACCTCCCGGAAGCTCGGCCCGGCTCGATTAACCATTCGGGTTGTTCCGGAGCTTAACCGAATACTACATTGTATTCCGATCTTCACTACAAATTTTTAATTGAAATTTGATAATTGTCAGAACACTGTTTTACGCGTGAATATAAGTACAGTATATAATTTCCCCTCTAACCAAGTGCACACTTTCTTTTTCGTGTGAGTATATAATGTCGAATAAATATGCTTAACTCAAACTGGAACACACATATACCTCAAATACAGATGCTTATACGGTGGTCACAATATAATGTTGATGGTATCGGGTGAAGACTAGACCATCGTTATATTTCGATTATGTTATTAAAATATTGGATCTTATATTCGTGATCATTTGTTATTGGATTTATTTAACTCGTCTTCCAAAAACGATAAAAACGAATTAAATAACTTCAATAACTCAATTAATTTCGTATCTACACTCAACAACATTCTTAGCCGGTCACCTGATGTGTTACCGTACTTGGAGCAATTAATATCGTATCTACACTCAACAACATTCTTAACCGGTCACCTGATGTGTTACCGTACTTGGAGCAATTAATATCGTATCTACACTCAACAACATTCTTAACCGGTCACCTGATGTGTTACCGTATTTGGAGCAAACTAACAACCAAATAATATCAATATTCACATCGTATTGGTTATATTTTATTACAGATAGGTATGCATGATTTGTCTGTATAATCATTTCGGATTGGTATGACAGTAAGAACATATTTATATTGTATGATTATTAATTGGCTCCAAATATTATAAATTACCAGGTGGCGGCCGGATTAAGGAATTTTGTTGAGTGTATAGCTGACTGACTATTAAAATTTATTTAAAGTTTAAAGTCGTCACCGCATATAAATGCATTTGGGAGACCGTTTTCTAAGATGATTAAAATAAACATCATCTAAAAGTGATGGTTTTGACTATCGTTACTATTATACCTTAGATGTTTAGAGGGCTGCTGTAATCTCAGTGTGTGTTCGGTTTTCATATCTCCGATAGTCGCTCACACAATAATTTGTGCCAGCGATATTGTTGAATACAATACCAGGTGCATGTATACCTCTAAGATGTCTAAGACTGCATATATATAAATATATGTTTACCATTTCTCCTACGGTTATGTGACGAGCATACTTGGTTACATGTGCAATATTGCATTATACTATAATACTGTGATCAACATGCCACAAGACAATATTACAATCTTGAACCCATATCCACCCAGCACCCGACATTTTACATTAAAATTACAAAGTTATTTACTAAAATACCGCTAGATAAGTATCCGCTGATTAAAGTATGGGTACTATGGTTATACCACGAAGATTAAGACTGTGTGGACTGTCTTAATGTGTATCTGTACTAAGATAGTTCATAACTGATCACAGAGAACAGATAATTATAACCAGTCATACAGATATATAGCCGGTAATAACACATCTCCCATATACATGGGAAATTTTAATTTTGTTCACATATCACATTCATAACTTCAGCCCACTATGTCGTTTGGACATCTTTTTAAACATATTTAAGAATGACCAAATTAATATGGGTTACCCCTAAAAACATAAATAATTAAATAAACCCATATTGTGTTGCAAGCTGCAATAAGTGAAAGATCATTTTCACTTGAAACATAATAGGTTACTACTTATGATGTGATGTTGTGGTCCCTCATATCCCCGCCCCCACGTTTTATATTTCCCCGTGCACTGGGATCATTAATTATTATAAGATAACAACTATACCCCTGTGTGACAACATTTACGATCAGTACGTTAAAAACACATCCGTAGCAATTTCAACGTCACCTTAGTAGGGCCAATAAAATTGTAATAATTTTTAAAATATAATTAAATATTTACATTACAAAAAACAGTCACACAGGGAATAGCCAAACAAACAATGTCCGCAGATTCTTGTATCAAAACCCGTAAAGCAGTAAGTGTATAGCTCAATGGAAAGTATATAATAAATAATAGGCGTAGGATAACTAGTGCCGTACCTGTATCGGATGAACTAAAGCCGTACCTGTATCGGATGAACTATGTGGATATATCTGTGTCATCGATCCATATGCGGAGTAAACTGAACTGCACGCATGCACGACAGACGCCGATATATATTTTAAAAATAGACGTGGTTTATAAAAGTTTGCTCAGGTACGACTATAATTTGTAAACATTTCGCTATATATGTTATAAGATCCGTATATATTATGTAGAGAACAATATTTAACGAGAACTTGTTATAATAGTTGATCGATTTTGTGGAATATGTCGAACTACAATTCAAGCAATTATGAACAGAATGGGTATCAGGATCGGGAGGCGCATCAACCGAGAACCGTTCATCAAATGTCACCAGAAATCGGTAAGCTGAATGGTTTATTTAAGTTTTATTTTAGCTAGTAAAGGAAATTGTATCGTCCGTGAACAGGTCAGAAACTAGTACAATACAGCATAGATAAAATAAACATGTTATAAAGTATATGTATAGGAAAGCAAACGTCTGTTACCAGGTTGACAAATGTTGACAGCGCAGGCTAATAGAGGTTAACATGGAATAGAACTGGAATCTGTTACCAGGTTGACAAATGTTGACAGCGTAGGCCAATAGAGGTTAAAATGGAATAGAACTGGAATCTGTTACCAGGTTGACAAATGTTGGCAGCGTAGGCCAATAGAGGTTAAAATGGAATAGAACTGGAATCTGTTACCAGGTTGACAACTGTTGACAGCGTAGGCCAATAGAGGTTAAAATGGAATAGAACTGGAATCTGTTACCAGGTTGACAAATGTTGACAGCGCAGGCTAATAGAGGTTAACATGGAATAGAACTGGAATCTGTTACCAGGTTGACAAATGTTGACAGCGTAGGCCAATAGAGGTTAAAATGGAATAGAACTGGAATCTGTTACCAGGTTGACAAATGTTGGCAGCGTAGGCCAATAGAGGTTAAAATGGAATAGAACTGGAATCTGTTACCAGGTTGACAAATGTTGACAGCGTAGGCTAATAGAGGTTAACATGGAATAGAACTGGAATCTGTTACCAGGTTGACAAATGTTGACAGCGTAGGCTAATAGAGGTTAACATGGAATAGAACTGGAATCTGTTACCAGGTTGACACATGTTGACAGCGTAGGCCAATAGAGGTTAACATGGAATAGAACTGGAATCTGTTACCAGGTTGACAAATGTTGACAGCGCAGGCTAATAGAGGTTAACATGGAATAGAACTGGAATCTGTTACCAGGTTGACAAATGTTGACAGCGTAGGCCAATAGAGGTTAACATGGAATAGAACTGGAATCTGTTACCAGGTTGACAAATGTTGACAGCGTAGGCCAATATAGGTTACCATGGAATAGAACTGGAATCTGTTACCAGGTTGACAAATGTTGGTAGCGTAGGCCAATATAGGTTAACATGGAATAGAACTGGAATATGTTACCAGGTTGACAAATGTTGACAGCGCAGGCTAATAGAGGTTAACATGGAATAGAACTGGAATCTGTTGACTATATACACATGTAAACAGACGAAATGAAGCATATTTTGAGATAACATTGAGTCGCATTGATTAATGTGTATCAACAGTTTGTGCTATATTAGTGCCGGGGGTAATTCACTATATCGCATGTCCATAAACAACGATTATAAGGGTCCGTATCTTGTCTTTATCTGGTACATGTACTGTATATGATCCCGGGGAAGGTACTGTTAAGTAATGGGTCGACGGTCGATCAAACGTTAGTTTATACAAATTTATTTTAGCTCGATTGCGAAACAAGTTCTTTCAACTTATATTAATCACTCTCGAGACCTCATTCCTGATGGAATCCATCGCCATGAAGGAGAGAGAAGAGACAATGTGGAATTTAAATGCCTTGCCTAAGGGCACAATCGTAACGGCTCCAGCGGGGCTCGAATTCCGGACCTTTCGCACCTGAAGCGAACGCGCATCCACTGCGCTATCACGACTTCCACGACACATATATCACAATACACATAACTGTTATCTGTTATATTGCTATTTTAGTATTCGGGCCCACAGTGTATATAATACAAGCACACACATTTGAATGTATAATAGTCGATACAGATAATCGTTTGGTTTTTTCCTTTCAGACACGGCTGTTACGAGAACAGCTATACTAAAGTTGAGGTCATACTCATTTTTTACTGCGATTATAGGCATCTTGGCTATTGTGGTAGGGGCAGCAACTCTTGGATTTGCAGCTGAAAACATTGGATTTCCTGTATTTAATTTCGGACCACTTCTCGTCGGCATTATAGTAAGTTAATCAGATTATTATAATACAGTCTACATCCGCTATGTCAAAGTCGGTTATGTCGAATTATTCGGTTATTTCGAAGTCGGATCAAAGTCCCGTTTCAGACACTATTATTTTACATATAACTGGATCTGTTTATATCGAATTTCGTTAAGTCAAACTTCGGTTACGTCGAAGTATTTTGTTCGGTCCAATGGAATTCGACATAACGGATGTAGACTGTATATATGTTTTTGTTTATGTTTTAGCAAACACTGCACTAATATATATATTTACAATGAGCTTTTTAATTGTATGGACTTGATATTAAAGAATCAATGGCAGTAATTTAATTTAGTAAATTTAATCCAATTATCTGATTTAGGCCCAATTTATTTTATGTAAATTACATCAAATTAATTTGGCCTAAGAAAATCAGATAACTGGAAATAATAACGTCCGTCACACTGATCGTCTAATTTTCTTAAATTAGTTGTTTTTCTACTGTAGTAAAGTAGAAAATATGCTTTAAAGTTGGGTTTATGGTCAAGAAAGGACGGTTTAATTAGAATTGCTATTAGAAATATAAACCACCCGACAGATGTGACGGATGTTACTTTACTAATTTCTATATTATACAGGACGTTGTCTAAACTTGTGTCCCAAACCATTTGTAGTTTCATGCTATGTTTATACAAATTTATTTTAGCTCGATTGCGAAACAAGTTCTTACAACTTATATTAATCACTCTGGAGACCGCATTCCTGATGGAATCCATCGCCACGCGGGAGATAGAAGAGGCAACGTGGAAATTAAATGCATTGCCTAAGGGCACAATCGTAACGGCTCCAGCATGGTTCGAACTCCGGATCATTCGCACCTGAAGCGAACGCGCATCCACTGCGCTATCACGACTTCCGTCTAATCTTGTTAAAACTTGTGTCCCAAACCATTTGTATGTTCATGCTATGTATTGATCGGTATGTGTATGACATATATACTATTGATTTGCAATAAAATATGATTAAACTAAATATTAAACAGAAACATAATGTTCATCCAAATAATGGAAGAGCATACTTTCTGATACAGGAACTGATACTATTTGGGGAATTTCTATTTTTCTAAAGTACTTGCTACTGACACTCGATTGTGATACGGTACCACACAAAAACCATGACATTTTCCAAAAGAAACGTGTCTCTTTCTGTTATTAGTGATGACGTAATACCGTATCTATATCTAATAGAAAGGTACCCATTATTTTCTAATTTTAAATCGGCATTTTCCCCGTTATTACAATGTAGTTTTCATGGAAGCTTGTCGGAGGCACAGGGATTCGGCACGTTTGGGGGTACTAGTATATATATTTAAGTACAGGGATTCTACTCTGTGGGATGTCAGATTTCGCATCGATCAGTAAAATGGTCCTATCTGAAACAATTGTGTACAAAGCTGTCCAAATATAACGCCTATCCCGAGTCTTTATATTGTTCTTCAAATAAAACACAACTTTAAGCTGCATGCATGTATACTTTGCAAACAATTGCCACATACATTGGCCATAGCAGGTCACATTTCCATACTAGGACACGGGTTCTGTCAGCAACAAAAAAAATCTTCGACGGGAGAGTTTTAACTGTGAATAACATTATCAATAAAATGTGTTTCCACTAACCTGTATGTATATTCGGCAAAAATGTACGTCAAAAAGAGATTTCGTAGCATTTTCAATTTGTTTTGAAAAATTCTAAAGCGGCGCAATTCGTGTTGAAACGAGCGTTGAAACGAGCGTTCTGATTAGATTATGATTGTTCTTCATATATAAAAAAACATCTTGTTACATTCTAATAATCCAATCAGAACGCTCGTTTCAACGCTGGTTTCAACGCGAATTGCGCCGCTTTAGAAATGTTCAAAACAAATTGAAAATGCTATGAAATCTCTTTTTGACGTACATTTTTGCCGAATAAACATACAGGTTAATGGAAACACATTTTATTGATAATGTTATTCACAGTTAAAACTCTCCCGTCGAAGATGTTTTGTTGTTGCTGACAGAACCCGTGTCCTAGTATGGAAATGTGACCTGCTATGGCCAATGTATGTGGCAATTGTTTTCAAAGTATACATGCATGCAGCTTAAAGTTGTGTTTTATTTGAAGAACAATATAAAGACTCGGGATAGGCGTTATATTTGGACAGCATTGTACAAAATTGTTTCAGATATGGCCATTTTACTGATCGATGCGAAATCTGACATCCCACAGAGTAGAATCCCTGTACTTAAATATATATACTAGTACCCCCAAACGTGCCGAATCCCTGTGGTCGGAGGGAGGCGTGTTGTGTGTGTGGGGGTGGGGGGGTGGGGGGGTGGGGGGTGAAATAACGCTATCTGATTGGACCATTGATTAGTTTGATTGACAGACAGCGACTGGTCAATTCAATGAAGATAACATAATTATTTACAAAAAAGTGACCGACGTTATTATTCCCATTTACACATGTATTTTATTTAGGTCCAATTTAGCGTAAGTGTTCTTGATAGTAGATCAATTCAGTCGTCTGTAATTGGGCTACACGGTAAATAAAGCTATTTACTCGTAATTCTATGAATTAATTTATTACTTATTTCTTTTACCTACCCAGTATTTCAGTATATTTTGAAATGACATAGTTAAATATTCTCGGCTGCAAGTTGGCGTTTTGGACAGCACAGTAGCCGTCCACAACGCCCACGGACATATGTTGATAACATGTTCTAGGTTAGGCCACACATAATGTTTGTTTCCCATTTCCCGATCCTGATGTCTGAAGTTGGGTTGGTAGGTAGGAGAATGAATTGTTTTCTACAAAAAGGTAACATTTCAAAACAATGATAATTAACGTAGGTGTAATAATAAAAAACACATCAATTTCTGCACAAACAAACCTTCAATGAGAATTATGAAGCTATATATCATGTACTAGAGGACATAGAAAACGCACACTTCGAATACGTGTGTTTTTACATGAAAAACAATAACTATATAAATACATAGTTTTAAACATTTTGGAATATGTTTAGTTGTTCAGTTTGTGTTTTGTAATAAAGATGTGATATATCTTTCATGGAACCCTTCGTATTTCGTTTTCGTGTAATAATAATCATATAATGTAGGTGTGCGTTTTCTCTGTCCTCTAGTATATAATGTAGGTGTGCGTTTTCTCTGTCCTCTAGTATATAATGTAGGTGTGCGTTTTCTCTGTCCTCTAGTGTAGAATGTAGGTGTGCGTTTTCTCTGTCCTCTAGTATATAATGTAGGTGTGCGTTTTCTCTGTCCTCTAGTATATAATGTAGGTGTGCGTTTTCTATGTCCTCTAGTACATAATGTAGGTGTGCGTTTTCTCTGTCCTCTAGTATATAATGTAGGTGTGCGTTTTCTATGTCCTCTAGTATATAATGTAGGTGTGCGTTTTCTATGTCCTCTAGTATATAAGGTAGGTGTGCGTTTTCTATGTCCTCTAGTATAGAATAAAACAAATTAAGATAAAGGTCAATAAAACAATTTGAGTCGGGCCGTTTTTAGAGTGTCAATCGGGATGTGGGAAACAACCTTTTTAGTATGGCCTTATAATCTACTGCTATTCGAATTTGCAGATCTTGGTCGGTGGTGTTTTCGGATTTCGTGGAACTAGCAAGCTAACAACAGACAATGAAATAACACCAGAAGTGTTGTCTTCCGCCAAGTGTGCTGTAAGTGTTATCATAGAATGTGAACTTGTATTGGGTTAATTTGATCTCTTTACGTAAATTCATTGCTAGATAAATGACTAAAATATGGATCGGAGGATGGGGTTCTTCATTACTATTCGTATTCTTAAATAAGATTTTCTGAAAAAGTCGTACTGTTGTATAAATGATTGTATTCTTGCAATTTGTGGCCCGTGATATACATATCACCTCCGCGGCCTACTGGTTAAGGCATCCACCTATGGAGCTGGAGGTCGAACTTCGCCAGGCGTTCATTCTATGGCCGGTTGGTGAGCCGCCAGTTAGTTAATCAGCTGGTTACCGATTGCCTGGTGTTCATAAAAAAGGATGTCTCATAAATCAGTAATGGCTGGCCCTTTCAATAGGGCTGACAATATAATAAGCAAGCATTACTATTACTATGTAATGTATATGGTTTAGACAACATTTAGTTTAGCTCGATTGTGAAACAAGTTTTTACAACATTTGATTAATTTCTGTCGATACCTCATTTCTGATGGAATCCATTGCCATGAGGGAGAGAGAAGAGGCAATATGGAATCCATCGCCACGAGGGAGATAGAAGAGGCAATGTGGAATACATCGCCATGAGGGAGAAAGAAGAGGAAATATGGAATCCATCGCCATGAGGGAGAGAGAAGAGGCAATACGGAATCCATCGCCATAAGTGAGAAAGAAGAGGCAATGTGGAATCCATCGTTATGGGGGAGAGAGAAGAGGCAATGTGGAATCCATCGCCACGATGGAGAAAGAAGAGGCAATGTGGAATCCATCGCCATGAGGGAGAGAGAAGAGGCAGTACGGAATCCATCGCCATGAGGGAGAGAGAAGAGGCAATACGGAATCCATCGCCATGAGGGAGAGAGAAGAGGCAATGTGGAATCCATCGCCATGAGGGAGAGAGAAGAGGCAATACGGAATCCATCGCCATAAGTGAGAAAGAAGAGGCAATGTGGAATCCATCGTTATGGGGGAGAGAGAAGAGGCAATGTGGAATCCATCGCCATGAGGGAGAGAGAAGAGGCAATACGGAATCCATCGCCATGAGGGAGAGAGAAGAGGCAATGTGGAATCCATCGCCATGAGGGAGAGAGAAGAGGCAATACGGAATCCATCGCCATGAGGGAGAGAGAAGAGGCAATGTGGAATCCATCGCCATGAGGGAGAGAGAAGAGGAAATACGGAATCCATCGCCATAAGTGAGAAAGAAGAGGCAATGTGGAATCCATCGTTATGGGGGAGAGAGAAGAGGCAATGTGGAATCCATCGCCACGATGGAGAAAGAAGAGGCAATGTGGAATTCACCATGATGGTGAGAGAAGAGGAAATGTGGAATCCATCACCATGAGGGAGGGAGAAGAGAACATGTGGATGTAAGTGTTTTGCCTACTGTAGATCTGATGAAGCACGAACTCATAACCTCACGGTTAGAAGGCGGACGACGTATCCAACACACCACGGAGGTTCCACAGTCGGAGGCTCGACTACGGCCAACATTGATATTATACATGCATAGTACATAATGATACACATGACTGCATGGCAATTTTGCAAGTCAAGTACGAAATATGTAGTCCATTGAATATGCTCAATAAACTAATTAAATAGGTTTATTTTAAGTCGCCACCGCATAAATGCATACATTTAAGCGACTATTATTTTATCAAACCACACCACCAACAACAACAACAACACCACCACGTGTAATACCCGTTCTGTACCTATTGCTTTCATGGTTGTTTCAATGACTGTTGTGTGAACTCATACCATATTCCATGTCGTATATTTCATTCTTTACAGGCGATTACAGTGTTTGTTGTCAGCGTTACTTCAGTAAGCATAGCCATTCTGTCGAGTGTGTTCGCCTTTTTGTCAGGCGCTATGTGCGCAGGCGCAGACATTCCTTTCTACACCAGGAATGGTAACACTCGAACGCGAATCGATGTCAAACAATACTGTTCACCGAACAATACAGCAAACACTGTGCTGGGATTCGTCGATGGTGTTGTGTGCATTATAATTGCTATTTGGGCTATTTTGGGGTGCGCATTTTTCTGTTACTATGGTAGATATTTGGGATTCAAAACAAGACGTAGAGGTGGGTTGAAAGTGAGTGGAATGTCTATGTGATACTGCTGACAATCGTTTGGTTACGATTATAACTAACATGCGCGTTGCATGGCAACCGTTAGTATTCATTGGTTCTCAGCTCTAAAGACTATTTTTTAAAAAGTTTAAACTTTATTTATTTCACAACGATTGCGAAGCAAGTTCTAACAACTTATATTAATCACTCGTTGGCGCGGATGAAAGCGTATATGTTGTCATTCGTGTGGGAGGGAACCGGAGTACCCGGAGAAAACCCACCTGTCCGATATGGCGACCACCGTACCATCTCACATACTTCCCGGTCAGAAGATCGAACCCGGGTTGCATTGGTGAAGACTATTATTAAAATTATTATTATATTATTAAAAGACTATTTAATATATTGTACACATGTATTTTCTAGTTGGGTATATTTGATCCTTGACCTGATAACTGGTAACCTGCCTAAACAGTCACATAGCCTGTAGGCCTAGGCCTATATGTTCTACGAGTGAAAGTCTAATCTCTGTCACTATCTGTCTCTGACGGCATCCTGACGATTATACGATAGGAAATAGGTTTTAGGTGTAAAATTAAGTTCGATAAAAGGATAAAGATTCTACCAGACTATTATTAAAATATCTTATTTAGAATTTGTTTTGGGGATTCAGCCGCTCAGCAAAGATGTGTAATCTGGGGTTAGATTGAACGTGTTTAGTGGATACGTCTCTATTCCATGGGCGTATATACTGTTATGGAAGAAATAGTTCAAGTGATACTTGGTATTAGGTAGTTCATGTTTCTAGTGTGGACGATATGGCGATGGTCAACAAGCACATCGTTATTTTGTATTTTATAAGGGGGGGGGTGACAGCATTGATGTGTCGTCGCAGTATTATGCAGTTCATGTTTCTAGTGTGGACGATATGGCGAAGGTCAACAAGCACATGGTTATTTTGTATTTTATAAGAGGGAATGACAGCACTGATGTGTCGTCGCAGTATTATGCAGTTCATGTTTCTAGTGTGGACGATATGGCGAAGGTCAACAAGCACATGGTTATTTTGTATTTTATAAGAGGGAATGACAGCATTGATGTGTCGTCGCAGTATTATGCAGTTCATGTTTCTAGTGTGGACGATATGGCGAAGGTCAACAAGCACATGGTTATTTTGTATTTTATAGGGGGGGGGGGTGACAGCACTGATGTGTCGTCGCAGTTCAAGGGTCTGTCAGTTTAGGTCTTGGATCAGATAGGTCACGCTACTGATATAAATACATGTATAGTCATTCAATATGTATCTATCAGCTGATATTTGATGTTGGTCTACCGTGTTGCGTACATTGTATGCTTCCGGATATCTTTGCCACGGATGCCAAACGGTGCAGTATTTAACCTTTTTTGTTTGATGATTTTACATTTCGTTTTATGAACCGAAGGGAGTAATGTTTATCTTTTGTTGTTGGGAATCGTGTAATTTGTATGGGAACATACGGCGTTTCTGCTGTGGACAATTCATATTTCACACTTATCAAGATTGAATTACATAGACACATCTTTTTTTCTCAGGTTTCAACTGAATGTAGATCTTTCTGCAGGGTTCAGTTGCTTTGATTGTTAGGTAGGTCATTTATGTAAGCGAGAAATAAGTGTCAACGTAGCCCATTAATCGGCATTAATTTATATAGGGTCCGCAGTGGGGTGCAGGGGTGACAGATAACTGAAAACAGTATATATATATATATAAATATCATGGGTATTTAATTTTAAACATTACGTCAATATAGTAACTGGACATAACAGTGCCCAAATCCCAAGTGTAACAAGCATTACACAAGGTACCCGGATATTGTCGATCCAGTTACTGTTGACAGGTTAGTAATAGTTAGTAAGGGCTATCGGAGATGGTGCTAAGTGAGGAACATGAAAAATAACGGGACATATGGTAATGCTGACCAGAGAGGCACACGAGCATGGTGTTTCGATGTTTTAATATATTTTTCAAGACATGGTCCGTGTGAACTGTAAACAATAAAATTTCATCCTGTGACATAGGCAAGGTCCTAAAACGGAACAGCTGGGCACCCCAGAAAGGACGAGTAAGCTTTCCGATTCATCACCATTAACGACAAGTTTCTGGGAGCGGGAATAGAGAAATGAGTGTACATAATAATAACTGCTGTGCAGTTTAAGGACGATTTTATGTTGGTCTACCTTATCGAATACTTTACTGAAGTCAATTACTATGATATATGTTTGTTAGTTTAGGTGGTTATGGGTGAGGACTATTTTGGTTCCTCGCGTATACTGTCTTCGCGAGAGTAACCTACATAAACTCGAAGCAACATAACAATAACTTCACGACTTGTGTATTTATGTATTGTGTAAGTGTTGTACACGACTTGTGTATTTATGTATTGTGTAGTGTTGTACACGACTTGTGTATTTATGTATTGTGTAGTGTTGTACACGACTTGTGTATTTATGTATTGTGTAGTGTTGTACACGACTTGTGTATTTATGTATTGTGTAAGTGTTGTACACGACTTGTGTATTTATGTATTGTGTAATGTTGTACACGACTTGTGTATTTATGTATTGTGTAAGTGTTGTACACGACTTGTGTATTTATGTATTGTGTAAGTGTTGTACACGACTTGTGTATTTATGTATTGTGTAAGTGTTGTACACGACTTGTGTATTTATGTATTGTGTAAGTGTTGTACACGACTTGTGTATTTATGTATTGTGTAAGTGTTGTACACGACTTGTGTATTTATGTATTGTGTAAGTGTTGTACACGACTTGTGTATTTATGTATTGTGTAGTGTTGTACACGACTTGTGTATTTATGTATTGTGTAATGTTGTACACGACTTGTGTATTTATGTATTGTGTAAGTGTTGTACACGACTTGTGTATTTATGTATTGTGTAAGTGTTGTACACGACTTGTGTATTTATGTATTGTGTAGTGTTGTACACGACTTGTGTATTTATGTATTGTGTAGTGTTGTACACGACTTGTGTATTTATGTATTGTGTAGTGTTGTACACGACTTGTGTATTTATGTATTGTGTAATGTTGTACACGACTTGTGTATTTATGTATTGTGTAGTGTTGTACACGACTTGTGTATTTATGTATTGTGTAAGTGTTGTACACGACTTGTGTATTTATGTATTGTGTAAGTGTTGTACACGACTTGTGTATTTATGTATTGTGTAATGTTGTACACGACTTGTGTATTTATGTATTGTGTAAGTGTTGTACACGACTTGTGTATTTATGTATTGTGTAGTGTTGTACACGACTTGTGTATTTATGTATTGTGTAAGTGTTGTACACGACTTGTGTATTTATGTATTGTGTAGTGTTGTACACGACTTGTGTATTTATGTATTGTGTAGTGTTGTACACGACTTGTGTATTTATGTATTGTGTAAGTGTTGTACACGACTTGTGTATTTATGTATTGTGTAAGTGTTGTACACGACTTGTGTATTTATGTATTGTGTAGTGTTGTACACGACTTGTGTATTTATGTATTGTGTAATGTTGTACACGACTTGTGTATTTATGTATTGTGTAGTGTTGTACACGACTTGTGTATTTATGTATTGTGTAATGTTGTACACGACTTGTGTATTTATGTATTGTGTAATGTTGTACACGACTTGTGTATTTATGTATTGTGTAATGTTGTATTGGCACTTGTTATTATATCATCATTGTATACATAGTTATACTTAGAGAATAAATACGTTTATGATATACTCGTCTTGTGTGTCAGTGCTAACCTTGACCTCACCCAAACAAAGAACCCTTAGACATATATGACGGCACATAGCTCGGTATTGCCCCCACTTCCAGTAGTACCTGTATAGTTGTTGGTTATGGTGGAAATTAATATGAGGTAGTCAATGCTGAATTTTATATCATTTTTTAAGGCAATCACAATAAACATAAAAATGAGGCAAACAATTGCTGGTAAAAAAGATTTTGATACATAATTCTTTATTTTTATTTTGGTGAAGTCAGAATCTTCGTTTATTCGTTAAATATACACACATAGTGAGTGAACATGCAAGACTGCACACATTTAACATATTATATAGAGCATTACAATACACTTTTAGAGTTCTAATATTTTTAATATTGTATCAAACGTCATATAAACCAGATTTAAAAAATAAATATCCACCATCCAGCTTACAAAGAAACGAAACACGAAGCGCGGATATTAGGACATCAAAGTTTAACGCAAAATACACAACTAGCCGGATAAGAATTTCTAACATTAAAACAAAATTATTGGATATTCAAATAAGCCGACCATGGACAAAGTATTAAGTCAAATGCTTAAGAAGCCTTTAATTCATTACAGCATTTATCAGGTTCGATCCCACGTCTGACCCTAATAAAATTAACAGTCTTTCAGATGGGACGTTAAACCGAGGTCTCGGGACGTTAAACCGAGGTCTCGTGTCGGTGCTTTACACCGTGCACGTAAAAGAACCAGAGGAGACTCTGGAATGGGTCTCAGTCTGTATCATTGCACTATCCTCCAAAATCTAAAATTACTAATCTCTTCAAGAGGCGTCGCTCATATGGGCAACCGGTAGCGACGATAAATAAAAGTAAAACACACATACTTGCATAACGAGTGGTAAAGACAATGAGGGGTACACGTCGGAGTTAAGCCTCAACAGGTGACCAACATTAGTGCCATCGGGCGGGCAGACCATCATAAACTCGAACACAGAGAGAAATCCAATAAGCTTTTAGCTTTCATTTCAACCCACTTGTATTATTGCGTACATAATTATTGGTTGTAAATTATGTTATATACTCCCACGAAAAAGAAAGTGTGCACTTGATTGGAGGGAAAATGTTATACTTATATATAGAAGCAATAAATAGACAAGTTTAGTATCAAAATCTGCAAACATGTATTGGCTACGCGATGTTTTATTTAAAGTGTATATAACCAGAATGGATACTTACTTATGTTGTCTTGTTAATCTAACGATACTTATCGATGTTGATCGTTTGACGATAGCAGTAAAAGTGATTATTGTCAACCATCCGATAGATAGCGCCACCTCCCGGAAGCTCGGCCCGACTCGATTAACCATTCGGGTTGTTCCGGAGCTTAACCGAATACTACATTGTATTCCGATCTTCACTACATAGTTTTAATTGAAATTTGATAATTGTCAGAACACTGTTTTACGTGTGAATATAAGTATATAATTTCCCCTCCTACCAAGTGCACACTTTCTTTTTCGTGTGAGTATATAATGTCGAATAAAATATGCTTAACTCAAACTGGAAGACACATATACCTCAAATACTGATGCTTATATGGTGGTCACAACATAATGTTGGTATCGGGTGAAGACTATACTATCGGGTGGAGACTAGACCATCGGGTAGAGACTAGACTATCGTGTGAAGACTAGACTATCTGGTGAAGACTAGACTATTTGGTGAAGACTAGACTATCTGGTGAAGACTAGACTATCGTGTGAAGACTAGATTATCTGGTGAAGACTAGACTATCGTGTGAAGACTAGACTATCGTGTGAAGACTAGACTATCGGGTGAAGACTATACTATCGTGTGAAGACTAGACTATCGGGTGAAGACTAGACTATCGTGTGAAGACTAGACTATCTGGTGAAGACTAGACTATTTGGTGAAGACTAGACTATCTGGTGAAGACTAGACTATCTGGTGAAGACTAGACTATCGTGTGAAGACTAGACTATCGTGTGAAGACTAGACTAACGGGTGAAGACTATACTATCGTGTGAAGACTAGACTATCGGGTGAAGACTAGACTATCGTGTGAAGACTAGACTATTTGGTGAAGACTAGACTATCGTGTGAAGACTAGACTATCTGGTGAAGACTAGACTAGCGTGTGAAGACTAGACTATCGTGTGAAGACTAGACTATCGGGTGAAGACTAGACCATCGGGTGAAGACTAGACCATCGGGTGAAGACTAGACTATCGTGTGAAGACTAGACTATTGGGTGAAGACTAGACTATCGGGTGAAGACTAGACTATCGGGTGAAGACTATACTATCGTGTGAAGACTAGACCATCGGGTGAAGACTAGACTATTGGATGAAGACTAGACTATTGGATGAAGACTAGACTATTGGATGAAGACTAGACTATTGGATGAAGACTAGACTATCGGGTGAAGACTAGACATCGGGTGAAGACTAGACTATCGTGTGAAGACTAGACCATCGGGTGAAGACTAGACTATCGGGTGAAGACTAGACTATTGGATGAAGACTAGACTATTGGATGAAGACTAGACTATCGGGTGAATACTAGACTATTGGATGAATACTAGACTATCGGGTGAAGACTAGACCATCGGGTGAAGACTAGACTATTGGATGAAGACTAGACTATTGGATGAAAACTAGACTATCGGGTGAAGACTAGACTATCGGATGAAGACTAGACTATCGGGTGAAGACTAGACTATCGGGTGAATACTATACTATCGTGTGAAGACTATACTATCGGGTGAAGACTAGACTATCGGATGAAGACTAGACTATCGGGTGAAGACTAGACTATCGGGTGAAGACTAGACTATCGGGTGAAGACTAGACTATCGGGTGAAGACTAGACTATCTGGGTGAAGACTAGACTATCGGGTGAAGACTAGACTATCGGGTGAAGACTAGACTATCAGGTGAAGACTAGACTATCAGGTGAAGACTAGACTATCGGGTGAAGACTAGACTATCGTTATATTTCTCACAAATAAAGAACAAACTATTATTGTTGACCAAGTTTATTTTTTTCATAAATATATCAACAAGTGTATATATATATTAAACTATAATTATTATGCATACAATAAAACACAATGGTAAATTAGTTACCATTATAATTTATTTATTTCAGTATTTTACATGTACATAATAGAATTAACATTTTACATGTAAATTAACAGCAGTAGACTGAAAGGGAATAGAACGAAAGAAAAAACTTATATAGTTCTTCTCCCTATCAATTGGTTGTTATACAATAGGCCGGAGCATAATATATTTAACACTGAAAATACGTGAATCCTAATCACGATATATGCTAAACAAGTCCAAATGTTTACGTTAAACTATTCATAATATTAATGTGTAAATATTTGAGGTTGTTAAAAAGAAAAACACCTAAATGAATATTTGAAGTAAGTCCAAGAACATAACATATCCAATCTGAGCAGACAAGACGAAGAGATTAATATAAAGAGAAGTTAGTTGAATAAATAAACAAGTTGATCTGATAATGACGACAGTATCTGAATTGGAATCTGCCATATAAACATTTTAGAAAGCATCTATCTTCTCAGAACCGTTCACTGCCAATAATGTATTCGTGTACAGCTAATAAAATTACGGTGTTGATTGCCAGATCCTTAGAAGTGTCACCGAAAAGAAGTGTGTTTAGGTTGACAGTACAAATTTGGGATAACTTATTGAAGAGAGTTATACGGAGTTGATAGTACAGATTGCACTGAAAGAAGAAGTGGAAATTGTCTTCTATAGAATCACGTCTGCATAATGGTGATTATACAATGTTCTTTAGCTGTTCCATTCACGAAGTACCGATGGAAGGAAGGAATTTGAGTATATGGTGGTTCTAGCTGGTATTGATAACATATTATCAGAATTTCTAAGATTATACTGCATGGATTGGCCAACAAGAGATGAAATATAAGATGGGACAAGATTATGTTTCATTTTATAAAGGAGGACAAGCTAATGATCTGATCAGACGTGGTTCTGATTTCTTACAACATATTCTAATTTGCGCGATAAGTGCTCTTTTCCCCTGTCAGAATCTTAAAAACAAGTATTTCAAATATATTTTAATGCTATGATAAGCGACTTTTACATAGTTCTTAGAAAGTATGATATGTTTCCCGTATTGCAATATACTATTGTCTCTTACAATTCTCATTTGTAGAATGGCTATGTGGAATATATGTGTTATATTATAAATTGAAATGTATGCACTGTACTTAGATGAGACAGAAATAAAGATAATATATATTTTATTGCAATCTAAATATTCAATGTATTGCAAAACAATTTAACACATTTATATAATTATGTATGACATACGTATGCATATGTATGACATTGTTTGTACAAACAGTGTCAATATATATAAGCGAATGGGATGTCCGCAAGTTTTAACAACATTAGTTACGGCCCTCCCCAAATAACTGTAATGTAATCAGGGCTCATTATAGGTCAAACTTTCTGGGAGAAGTGAGAAAGCCCTCGATTGTGCCCTTAAAATTGTGTTATTTAATAAATGGCAACATAATAGGGTTAAAATACATAATATGACCATTAATAAAACATTTGAATAGGAGTGCTTTATCATGGGCTAGTATATCTTACTGGACAAAATTGTGTATGTAAATTGTAAAAAATAAAAATTATTTAGGGAGAAATAGGGGCCCCTAGGGGGCGAAGTCAGTGTCCCTAGGCGACTATTTTGCCCAAGTCGCCCTCTAGAATGAGCCCTGTGTAATTAACAAAGTGGGTGCATATAAGAGTTGTGCAAATAGTTTACTAACTTTAATGATTACTGATAGACACGAGAATATGAATGTATCCGTCAATAAGCAAAATACAAATCAATTCAGTCATCCAATGTATGCTCGCCATTCATGAAAACATATTATACATGTATATAATGCAATAATAATCATTTTATTATAGTTTATTGAATCAGATTTGATAAACGTGAAATATATTGCACATTACTGGAACGTTTTGTAGTTGAAGCTAAACACCTTTAGCCCTGTACCAAAATACATCTTAATACAAATTTGGTACCAAAATACATCTTAATACCAATTTGGTACCAAAATACATCTTAATACCAATTTGGTACTAAAATACATCTTAATACCAATTTGGTACCAACATACATCTTAATACCAATTTGGTACTAAAATACAGCTTAATACCAATTTGGTACCAACATACATCTTAATACCAATTTGGTACCAACATACCTCTTAATACCAATTTGGTACTAAAATACAGCTTAATACCAATTTGGTACCAACATACATCTTAATACCAATTTGGTACCAACATACATCTTAATACCAATTTGGTACTAAAATACAACTTAATACAAATGTGATACCAAAATACAGCTTAATACCAAGTTAGTACCAACATACAGTCCAACTTGTCTTAAGCAACCAGTCAGGGTCACTAAAATTAGCTGCTTAGTATTGCTTAAAATAGGATCATTCCTTAATCAGCTTTATTTGGAGTGTTGGATTGCCTTCATATGGACATTGTTTCAGGTAGGTAAAACCACTGACCTTCTGTAGGTTAGCTGGGTGGTTTCCTCACTGGAAAGAGTCGGACTGTAGATGGGCTTGAACCCACAGTGATGAGTGTCAAGTAAGTGAGTAATATTAACCACTGGAGCATAGAGGTCCCATCTACATAATATACAGATCAAATCTACTCACCTGGTAATGACCACCTCTATTGTTGAGTGGTTACGGTCGTTGACCTCAAATCACTTGTCCCTCACCGCTGTAGGTTCGCATCCCACTGCGGGTGTTGAATTCTTTCATGTGAGGAAGCAATCCAGGTAGCGGGCAGAAGGTCGGTGGTTCTAGCTGGGTGCTCAGAAATACTGCTCAGAGGGGCACCAGGACTCTTCCTCTACCAATAACAATTGCCATATGATCAAAGCTATCGGTGTCACAAGTGGGTGCTTCACACAAGTTAGCTATGTAACAGTGGTGACCACTAACACAGCCTATATATAGGATATGAGACTATAGCCAGCACATAGTAATAATGTAAAAACATTGTATGCTGACCCAATTCCAGCAACAACTATTAAGGGATATATTTTCACAAGTCAAATACTTTGTCGTATGATGAAGTTACTGCTGTGTCTACAATCACAAACTCAGACAGAGAGACATACAGACAGAGAGACATACAGTGAGACAGTAGGATATTACATGGTAATCAATACAAGAGTATATGTAAGAATGCATATAAAATTCTGCAAATACAATGCAGTACTACTTCTTTGACAATGTATTCTGCAAATACAGTGCAGAATTACTTCTTTGACAATGTATTCTGCAAATACAGTGCAGAATTACCTCTTTGACAATGTCGTCTGCAAATACAGTGCAGAATTACTTCTTTGACAATGTTGTCTGCAAATACAATGTAGAACTACTTCTTTGACAATGTCTTCTTCAAATACAATGTAGAACTACTTCTTTGACAATGTCTTCTTCAAATACAATGTAGAACTACTTCTTTGACAATGTCATCTGCAAATACAATGTAGAACTACTTCTTTGACAATGTATTCTGCAAATACAATGTAGGACTACTTCTTTGACAATGTCATCTGTAAATACAATGTAGAACTACTTCTTTGACAATGTCATCTGCAAATACAATGTAGAACTACTTCTTTGACAATGTATTCTGCAAATACAATGTAGAACTACTTCTTTGACAATGTATTCTGCAAACACAATGTAGAACTACTTCTTTGACAATGTATTCTGCAAATACAATGTAGAACTACTTCTTTGACAATGTCGTCTTCAAATGCAATGTAGAACTACTCCTTTGACAATGTCATCTGCAAATACAATGTAGAACTACTTCTTTGACAATGTCGTCTGCAAATACAATGTAGAACTACTTCTTTGACAATGTTGTCTTCAAATACAATGTAGAACTACTTCTTTGACAATATATTCTGCAAATGCAGTGCAGAATTACTTCTTTGACAATGTGGTCTGCAAATACAACGTAGAACTACTTCTTTGACAATGTTGTCTTCAAATACAATGTAGAACTACTTCTTTGACAATGTATTCTGCAAATGCAGTTCAGAATTACTTCTTTGACAATGTTGGCTGCAAATTCCGTGTAGAACTACTTCTTTGACAATGTTGTCTTCACATACAATGTAGAACTACTTCTTTGACATTGTCGTCTTCAAATACAATGTAGAACTACTTCTTTGACAATGTCGTCTTCAAATACAATGTAGAACTACTTCTTTGACAATGTCTTCTGCAAATGCAATGTAGAACTACTTCTGCGACTTTCCAAACAACGTTTTCCTAGTCGGCTTCTCTTGTGGGGCCTGCAATATATATATATAACACATAATATTTTGTAAAACTACTGATCTGTTTTGATTTTATCTAGTCGCCTGATGAAACATAGACCTTTACGCTCAGTGCAATATAGTGGATTGTACAATATAGTGGATTGTGCAAGATAGTGGATTGTACAAGATAGTGGATTGTGCAAGGTAGTGGATTGTGCAAGATAGTGGATTGTGTAACCTTTTTTCCTACATTTAACATGCCAGGTTTCACATTATTGCACTGTACTATATTATCCTTCCAAACACTAGCTTGTCAAAGGAAAATGGCGGAGGTTGTGTGAAATATACATGTATGTGATTGGATTATGGATAAGTTTGATTTACAGATAGTTTAAACTTTATTTATTTTACAAGCAAGTTTTAACAACTTATATTAATCACTCTCATTGGCGCGGATGAAAGCGTAAATGTGGTCATTCGTGTGGGAGGAAACCGGAGTACCTGGAGAAAACCCACCTGTCCGATCTGGCGACCACCGTACCATCTCACATACTTCCCAGTCCGAGGATCGAACCCGGGTTGCATTGGTGAGAAGCGAGTGTGCTAACCACTGCACTAATCGGACAGATGGCGACTAGACAATTGTAACATAATGATCAATATGACAAGACAGGTTATAAAACTCTTTAAAAAACTCCGCCTCGAGCAGTCTGATTGGTTAAGAAAAGTTCAAATCTCTGAAACAACCAATCATATCACTGGAGTTTGAGGTTGATATCTGAGTAATGTTTTATAGGCAACTACATTGGAGGTAGTATGAAGATACTAAGAACATACCAGGAGCTTAGCGCCGAGCAGCATTTTAGCCTTATCCTCTTCCTGCTGGACGTCCGTTACATGCGGCTCTTCTATAAGGCGATTCCTCATGTGTAACTTCTGCTTGATGGCCTGTAAAATATACCGGTACAATGTAGCAGTGGCGTAGCTTGGCATAAGGAGATGTGTAGGCACCTTTATTGTAGGGTACGGAGTCCGAGGGCATGCTCCCCCGAAGTTTGTTGAAAGTTTATATCATAGTAGCTGCATTTCGATATATTTAAAGAGGCATATTTTGAACAGATGAAAATTAGGTATGTTTTGCTATATTTGCCAAGCTGAAATGTACCTTCAGGCCTGTAGCCAGGCATACGCACATACGTTGATAAACGTTTTACAACTTACACCAAGCGGTACAATATGTTGATAAACCAACGTTTTACAGTTTACACCAAGCAGCACAATATGTTGATAAACCAACATTTTACAGTTTACACCAAGCAGCACAATATGTTGATAAACCAACATTTTACAGTTTACACCAAGTGGTACAATATGTTGATAAACCAATGTTTTACAGTTTACACCAAGCTGTACAATATGTTGATAAACCAACAATTTACAGTTTACACCAAGCAGTACAATATGTTGATAAACCAACATTTTACAGTTTACACCAAGCTGTACAATATGTTGATAAACCAACGTTTTACAGTTTACACCAAGTGGTACAGTATGTTGATAAACCAACGTTTTACAGTTTACACCAAGCTGTACAATATGTTGATAAAACAACAATTTACAGTTTACACCAAGCAGTACAATATGTTGATAAACCAACGTTTTACAGTTTACACCAAGCAGTACAATATGTTAATAAACCAACGTTTTACAGTTTACACCAAGCAGTACAGTATGTTGATAAACCAACGTTTTACAGTTTACACCAAGCAGTACCGTATGTTAATAAACCAACGTTTTACAGTTTACACCAAGCAGTACAATATGTTGATAAACCAAAGTTTTACAATTTACACCAAGCGGTACAATATGTTGATAAACCAACGTTTTACAGTTTACACCAAGCAGTACAGTATGTTGATAAACCAACGTTTTACAGTTTACACCAAGCAGTACAGTATGTTAATAAACCAACGTTTTACAGTTTATGCCAAGTGGTACAATATGTTGATAAACCAACGTTTTACAGTTTACACCAAGCGGTACAATATGTTGATAAACCAATGTTTTACAGTTTACACCAAGCAGTACAGTATGTTGATAAACCAACGTTTTACAGTTTACACCAAGCAGTACAGTATGTTAATAAACCAACGTTTTACAGTTTATGCCAAGCGGTACAATATGTTGATAAACAATGTGTTATAGCTTACAAGCTGTACCAACATGGAAACTTTGAAAATCTAACTTAAGACGTAAGATGTAGCTAGCATTATACCTGTGAAATGAGAACTCTTTTGCTGTCATTTTTCATGGCCCAGAGTAGATCGAACCAGGTCCAGATACAGTTATGGTACTCGAGGGTCGGTAACACCAGGCTGAAGTCATGTACATCCTCAATGTTCTTCTCCTTCTCACCCTGTACATAATTACAGTTCTACATATACAGGTATCATTGTATGTGATTGTTTCACCCTGTACATAATTACAGTTCTACATATACAGGTATCATTGTATGTGATTGTTTCACCCTGTACATGGTTACAGTTCTACATATACATGCATCATTGTATGTGATTGTTTCACCCTGTACATGGATACAGTTCTACATATACATGTATCATTGTATGTGATTGTTTCACCCTGTACATAGTTACAGTTCTACATATACATGTATCATTGTATGTGATTGTTTCACCCTGTACATAGTTACAGTTCTACATATACAGGTATCATTGTATGTGATTGTTTCACCCTGTACATAGTTACAGTTCTACATATACAGGTATCATTGTATGTGATTGTTTCACCCTGTACATAGTTACAGTTCTACATATACAGGTATCATTGTATGTGATTGTTTCACCCTGTACATGGTTACAGTTCTACATATACATGTATCATTGTATGTGATTGTTTCACCCTGTACATGGTTACAGTTCTACATATACATGTATCATTGTATGTGATTGTTTCACCCTGTACATAGTTACCGTTCTACATATACAGATATCATTGTATGTGATTGTTTCACCCTGTACATAGTTACAGTTCTACATATACATATATCATTGTATGTGATTGTTTCACCCTGTACATGGATACAGTTCTACATATACATATATCATTGTATGTGATTGTTTCACCCTGTACATGGATACAGTTCTACATATACAGGTATCATTGTATGTGATTGTTTCACCCTGTACATAGTTACAGTTCTACATATACATGTACAGGAGCGTAGTTTTCGGCTTGACAATCGTGGTAATTTACTTGTTGATCTTATGATCAGAAATCAGTTGATCGCTTTAGACGGCTTAGATTTGTGCACCGGTGCGCTTTACAGTAATGTACCGTATAACAGTACCCGAGAAACTCTCGTGGATCACATTTTAATATTAATATAAGATTCTGTGTACGTTGACAATGCCACCGAATGAAAGCATACAAGGTTTGAGTACTAATAGCATACTAAATTGGGAACATGTTAAACCTTATTACGTTGAAAAATTCGCAGTCGGCGTCGGATCAATGCATTCCGAAATCAAAATTTAAACCGCACATCAAACCATATTGGAACAACGAACTGACTCATCTTCATAAAAATATGCAAACTAAAAGAATTAAGTGGTTATCTGAAAATCGTCCAAGAAATTCTATGACATCATTTGTATTGCGTGAAAGCATTCATTTTGCAAAAGAAAATAACTCCAAATTATATTCATGTCCTTTGGACGTCCGTCAAGCATTTGACAGAGTTACCCATTCTCTGATTATGCTTAAACTTCACAAAAATAGTAAATTATCAAATGTATAAAATAATATCCAACATGCTCAACAATGTACAGAGTTGTGTTAGGACTCAAGGAATTACATCCGAATGGTGCAATGTTGAGCAAGGAACACGACAAGGTCAATGTATCAGCCCATGACTTTATTTAATATTCGTCAATGATTTGATGAACAAAATTGCTTCGTCGAAATACTGTTTGAATATACATGATACTTGTTACGGATGTCCAACTCATGCTGACGACATGGTGCTACTATCTTGCTCCAAATCTGGTCTAGAAAGATTAATTGATATATGCTATAAAAATTCTACAAAAGAACGGTATATGTATAATGCTGGGAAGTGTAGCGTAATTGTGTTCAACGAGACAGAAGGTGATTTTAAAAATAGTTCTAGAAATTGGAAGTTAGGTAGTACATCAGTGGAGGAATCTGAATCTTATGTCCATTTAGGGGTACATTGTAATAAGTACTTGAATCTTGATGATAATATTAAGCAAGCCTGTTCAAAAATACGCAAAACATTCTTTGGCATGGCCGACTTCGGTGTGCACAGAAATGGTTTACACCCGCTATCAATAAAACACCTATATCAATCAATTGTTCTATCAAAGGCATTGTTCGGGTGTGAACTATGGTGTAACATGTCTGAAGCTCAATTACAGTCCCTTGAAAGAGTGCATCGCCAATGTATTAAATTCATGCAATCAATGCCACGATGTACACGGACGGATATTGCGTTAGGTTGTATTGGTGCTCTGTTACGCCACATAGAGCTCCTAACCCATAGAGCTCTATGCGTCGTTAAAGAACCGCATAGACCTCCTGTCCGATAGAGCTTCAATGCGTCAATGTGCCCGATCGTCCCGCATTGAGCTCCTCTGTTGTCAACTACTAAAACATATTAAACTACTGACTATGTTTATGCTTCCCAAAGGGAGAGCATATAGGTGCCACTTTGTCTGTCCGTCCGTCCGTTTGTTCGTCCGTCCGTTCGTTCGTCCGGGTACTTCTTGTCCGGAGCATAACTCGAAAAGCATAGAAGGAAATCAAATGAAACTTGAATCTGTGATGGAGGGCAATGAGATGGAGAGCAGAGCGCAAGAACCATAACTATCTGTGTTGTCATTGATGAATTATCTCCCTTTTCACTTTATTAAATGCTTGCTGTAGCATAACTCGTAAAGTATTGAATGAAATCTAATGAAACTTGAAACGGTGATAGAGGGACATGAGGCGGTGTATAGAGCGCGAGAACAATAAATCTCTGTGATGTACCTACTGAATTATCTCCCCTTTTCACCTTATTATGTGCTTGTCCGGAGCATAACTCGAAAGTATTGAAGGTAATAAAAAGAAACTTGAAGCAGTGATAGAGGGCAATGAGGCGGAGTGCAGAGCGCAAGAACCATAACTCTCTGTGTTGTACTTACTGAATGATGTCCCATTTTCACTTTATTAAAGGCTTGTTAGGCCCCTACTGGTCGAAGACCCGGTAATGGGGACTATAGGATTGGTCGATGTCCATCCGTCATTCCGTCCGCCCATCCCATCGTGCCCGGTCCATATCTCCTAAACATCTTGAAGGATTTTCACGAAAC
Organism: Archivesica marissinica; assembly: GCA_014843695.1. NCBI lineage: Eukaryota > Metazoa > Mollusca > Bivalvia > Venerida > Vesicomyidae > Archivesica > Archivesica marissinica. Next base: position 20,047,594 of record CM026403.1, on the reverse strand, counting down.
TTGGGTCAAATGTTCACCTCATCGAGATGACGTGCAGAACCCATGTTCCAGCCATGTAGGTTCAAAGTCAAGGTCGCACTTTGAGGTCAAAAGTCAAGTGCCTACATTTCGTGTCCGGTCCATATCATGTAGGTGTGAATAGGTGTTAGGTGTTAATACCTACAACGCGTACGTGCATTTGTATCTACAAGTGCACGTACAAGTCATCTCAACATCTTAATTATCGGAAGTGGGGAGCTCTATGCGTCAGGTTGAAAGACCCATTTTAAAGTTGATGTGTACCTTCGACCGATAGGGCTCTCGGGAGCTCTATGCGTGTTTGCCTAACGCATAGCGCTTCTTAGGAGCTCTATGCGTTGTGGCCTAACGCATAGAGCTACCTGGGAGCTCTATGCGTCATGCCACAACGCATAGAGCTCCTCGAGGAGCTCTATGGGTTAGGAGCTCTATGCGGCGTAACAGTGCTCTCTCGCTTGAACAAGAGATCGATAAGCGGAAACTCTTATTTTTCGGTCAATTATGTAATATGGATGTTGAGTGCTAAAGTCTTATTTTCCACTCGACTTATGCAATTCAAAATCAAACCTAGTAAAACATTGTGGATATATACCAGACCTATATCGTATTTTGGGGAATATTTTTATACTGCTATATTTCCAAATGTTGTTACCTGGAAAACTATAGTCAACAATGTATGTATACAATTATGCAAACTTTCAATACAGGACAAATTTAATGAATGATGATATATTACAATGCTTTTTAAGTGAGCTGATTCCATGTAGTATATGGCGTTTTAGCCAACTATGTCGTAATCATTTACCATATTGTAGGACAGTTGTTTTGATGGCAAGTAAACTGCTTAGCAGACCATAATGCAATGATATGTCCAAACTGTAAGCTCGTAACGGACTCCATAGCAATCCATCTGGTATTGTTTTGTCGAGTAAACGACGCTACCAGACAAAATATGTGGAAGAGTTTTCATAACTCTCTGGGACATGATACCTATACTAGCCTCACTAATATGTATTATAGAGATCAAATTATCGAAATGTTATCCGGATTTTCAACTTTAATTATGAGTGAGTCACAGAGAGTGCAATGTTTCAAATTAATGTTAAGATATATGCATCATTTAGCAAAATGCTTAAACTATTTATTTATGTAATATACCCTATAAACTTGGTTTGAAAACAATTAAAATTGTCCAATTCTGATTCCCTAAAGCTTTCGTTTTCGTTTAGGGTTGCTACTTTGGACATGCTTTGGAATTAATTCGAGTCGGTCTTAGAAATAACAACGACTTTTCTGTAGTTGAACAGACGAACCTTTTCCTAAGTAACGTACACATACTTCATGAAAGTATTAATGAATATAATGAATGTAATGAATACAAGATCTCAGATCTACAAAGATATGTATACATAGCTAATAAAATGGTTAATATAGCTCATAGATTAATGTCAATGACATATCCAGTAGTCTGTATGTCTGTGTATATGTATGTATATGCATGTATATGCGTGCGTGCGTGCGTGTGTGAATATACACACACAAATACTATATTATAGTGCATATATGTGTAAACAGTAATGTGTCCTTTTCATCTATCTCAAAAGTAATGTTCCCTTTCATCTGTTCATTTTGTTGCGAATTGGCTGTGTTTATTATATACATGTTATCTCATCATATGGTGGAATAAAAGATATATATATATCTATCTATCTATATATCTATCTAGCTATCTAGCTATCTATCTTATCTTATCTAATCTTATCTAATCTTATCTAATCTTATCTAATCTATCTTATCTAATCTATCTTATCTAATCTATCTTATCTAACCAATATTATCTAATCTATCTTATCTAATCTATCTTATCTAATCTATCTTATCTAATATATCTTATCTAATCTAATCTATCTATCTATCCGATACAGGTATGGCTTTAGTTCATCCGATACAGGTACGGCTTTAGTTCATCCGATGCAGGTACGGCTTAGTCACTGGTTATCCTAAGCCGACTATTTATTATATACTTTCCAACGAGCTATACACTTACAGATGGATCTATAGTCCAGTGGTAACACGCTGATCTGGTAATCCATGGATCGCAGGTTCGATACCCCATCTGACCCTAATACAATTAATAGTCTTTCAGATGGGACGTTAAACCGAGGTCTCGTGTCGGTGCTTTACACCGTGCCCGTAAAAGAACCAGAGGAGACTATAGAATGGGTCTCTCTCTGTCTGTATCATGCACTATCCTCCAAAATCTAAAATTACTAATCCCTTTAGGAGGCGTCGCTCATATGGGCAACCGGTAGCAACGATAAATAAACGTAAAATACAGCTATATACACTTATGCCATACGGGTTTTTTGATACGAATCGGATCTGCTGATATTATTTGTTTGGCTATAATGGTGCTAAAAACTGGGTGTCACAACTTAAAGACATGCTATGTAATTATGGCTTTGCAAATATTTGGGAAGATCCGTACTATGTAAATGTTAATACTTGTATATGTTTGTTTAAGCAACGGATTATTGATTGCTTTATACAAGGGTGGTTTGTTAGTAAAGACACAAGTAGTGTGCTTGTATTGTATAATTGTTGTAAATTGCGATTTGAATACGAAACATATCTCGATAATATTCCATAGAATTTACGATACTTAATAACTAGGTTAAGATTTTTAGCTCATTCATTAATAATTCATACAGGTAGATATGGCCAAAATAAAATACCACACACATAACGGTTTTGCTCATGCTGTAAATCGAGAGATTTGGAAGATGAATACCATTTCATACTTGTATGTAAATGCTACATGCATTTGCGAATCAAATTAATTAAAAAATACTACTTTGTAAGACCAAATATGGCAAAGTGTTTTGAATTGTTACAATCAAACAATAGAACTATATTATTGAACTTAGCATTATACTACAAACAAGCTGTTCGATATTTTCGATATTAAATATCATAGAAGTGCACTAACCTCTAAAAATAGGTTTTTAAATACAGTATACTATTGTTGTTGATCAAGTTGTATATAGCTGTACGTAGAATAAGCAGTAAGCAGTATTCAATATACTTACCTTGTTTCCCAGAATAAACAAGTAGACATGCACAATAAGTCATGTATATTTGCATAAATACTAAATAAGTTATTTGTAATATTAAAGTTTATCCTCTCTAAAAACAAATATATATCTATTCTAATTATATTCTAAAATTTCTACTCAATACATGTATAATTTGCTTGTATGACATTGATCACGTGTAAATAGTATGTATAATATGTATATACGTATGACTATGTACTATATGTATACGTCTAAATAAATAAACTGTTAAAGCTATTCCCCGTGTGACTGTTTTTTAATGTAAATATTTAATTATATTTTAAAAATTATTACAATTTTATTGGCCCTACTAAGGTGACGTTGAAATTGCTACGGATGTTTTAACGTACTGATCGTAAATGTTGTCACACAGGGGTATAGTTGCTATTTTATAACAATTAATGATCCCAGTGCACGGGGAAATATAAAACGTGGGGGCGGGGATATGAGGGAGGGAACACAAAATCACATCAATAACCTACTACTATGTTTCATGTGAAAATGTTCTTTCACTTATTGCAGCTTGCTGCAATAAAATATGGGTTTATTTGTATATTTATGTTTTTAGGGGTAACCCATATTAGTTTGGTCATTCTTAAATATGTTTAAAATGATGTCCAAACGACATAGTGGGCTCAATTTGTGAATGTGATATGTGAACACAATTATAAGTTCCCTAGCCTGGGTGCCAGTCTGTCGAACTTTTTAACTTCTGGCAAAATGATACGACCAGAAACTCAATTAATAGTCTCGGTGTTAAAATATATTTATTTGACTGACCAGACAAACTATATCGACGCCTTTTCACAGGCTATAATTTCCCATGTATATGGGAGATCTGTTATTACCGGCTATATATCTGTATGATATATGTACTCGGTGGATCAGTTATGAAGCACAGCTACACATTAATCCATTTCATTCTGGATATCGTTCAAACAGTATTTGCAAAGAACATAGAGCCAGATCAACCGCTACGGAACGTGCCGTCTGATCAGGCTCTATGCTGTTTGCTATTCAGATGATCTTGCTAAGACACTTGGCTATGTAGCAAACAACATAGATCCTGATCAGCATGCAGCGTCACGCTGCGGCTGATCTGGACCTATGTTGTTTGCAAAAGCCTTTAAATGTATCCAGAATGAAATGGGTTAAGACAGTCCACATATTCTTAATCTTCACAGTATAACCATAGTACACATATTTTAAACTTCGTAGTCTTAATTAAAGGTATTTTAGTACATGTAAATAACTATGTAATTTTAATGTGAAATGTCGGATGCTGGATGGATATGGGTGCATGACTTTATTGTCTTGTGGCATGTCGATCACAGTATTATAGTATAATGCGACATTGCACATGTAACAAGGTATTCTCGTCACATAACCATATTAGTTGTATTCACCCGGTTTACCCCGACTGTCGCTGGCACAAATTATTGTGTGAGCGACAGACGGAGATATGAAAACCGAATACACACTGAGATTACAGCAGCCCTCATAACCCTCTAAACATCTAGTTATAATAATGACGATAGACAAAACCATCACTTTTAGATGATGCATATTTTAATCATCTTAGAAAACTCAGTCTCCCAAATGCATTTATGCGGTGACGACTTTAAATAAATTTTAATAGTCAGTCAGTCAGTCAGCTATACACTCAACCAAATTCCTTAATCCGGCCGACACCTGGTAATTTATAATATTTGGAGCCAATTAATAATCATACAAATAAATGTTCTTAGTGTTTGAAATTATTTTTGGTCCAATGAGATGGCAGCATTTTTCAAAATGTGAACGAATTTATTTTAGTAAATCAGCTTTAAAACACTAAGCAGGTTAATGTTTATTAGTACGTATTTACAACAGTAAGTGATTTACCGACGTTATTGGGCATGTGTGGAGGCGGAGCTACAGGGGTATTGGTTTTTTGTTTACTTTACACAAGAGAACAGCTGTTAGTTTAGACGCTCGTCTAATATTATGTATTGAAACCAACAAGGGCATGTTTTCAAAAATGTACATAGGATTAAAGAGAAAGTAGCCGTGAAAATAAATATATTTATTAACTTACCGTTAAAGCAGCATTAGCAATGTTTACGTATGGGTAGCAATGCTGCTATACATTCTAACATTATACTTTGTATGCTTATGTTCATTTGGTAAACAGTGTTTTTTTGCGATAAAACAAACTCGAAACCGAAAGTAGGACTTTCCGAGTCGATCGGTCACGCACTTGTTTACAACCGGAACGCCTCGTCCGCACTTGTTTACATTCGAAATACAAATACATCGTCCCCATTTGTCCCACGTTGTCTTTTTAAATTAAATTACTTGATATGTTGATTCATACCTCTGTTAGCTAAGTCTTTTAGGGACATTTCTACATCCCCGCGAGGGGTTCGACATTAGAGGAAGATAGATAGATAGTCTTTCATGTTAAAATATATACGTTGTTTTCTACATCCTCTGTTGTTTCACGCATGCGCGCTGTGCGTGTTTATATTTCGTGTGTTGATAAACAAATTCGTGTATACGATGGTTTAAATTTATTGGAATTTTATCGTTTCTGAGCGACTATTTCGATTTTTGTAAACATACACACATTAGTATTATATTTTTCCCAAAACATACTTTATTACGATGTAATGCTGCTTTAAACGTGTTCGTTAAACTTCGAAACGTGTTCGACCATCACAATTGACCTTTCTGCAAACGCTACTTAGGCACGCCCCCCATAGTTACCGGTGCTCGCTGTAACCACGCGAGACAAGCTATCTAACAAAATGGCGTCTAACGCAGTCCTGCATCGAGTTAATCTAGATAAAATTCCGTCGAATTTCTCGGTTTTATTTCACCCAGATAAGAATATCTCGTTGAAAGCAAGACAGCAATTGGTTTAAGTTCTTCAGTGAAGGTTATTTCTCTAAAGTACAGATATATTTAACGGGTGAGGACGTGTTAAGTGTTCGTGGAAAATGCTTTCGCAATCAACGGAAGAGTGAACAACCATATCGTGTCAACTTTGACATCAAAAGAAATGAAATATGCCACCGTCTTGAGAGACTCGACCCTATGCCTCCTAGAAGACTCGAACATTAGGCCCAAAAACTGAACACCAGTACGTTCACTGAGCTAATATGGGAATCCCACAGCTCTGCACATGCATGGGTACTATTACTACTATCTGATCCCTAGTCCACCATCCACGACAATATGTATGAACCACATGTATAATTTTAATCACCATTATACTCACATATCTCTTGTGAACAGTAAATCTATAAATGCAGAATATATTTTTTCGAAATATTTTATTATGCATAAATAAATTAATTTCAACTTACTTTTGTGCAAATATATCTGTTTGCATTAATTTTGGATGTATTCAGCTGGTCGTTTGGTCGTCCACAAAACTTAATTCACCTTAGACATGTTTCAAGATTTGTCTTAGGTTTTGGAAATGGCACGAATTTAACGTCACCTATCAATCGATCTGGATATCTACTATCACTGTCACACAGACCGTAACTACATCTTTTCACCATTGTCAATGACAGACAGCATTAATTAATTTGTAATTATTTTTCAAAACATAATTTCAGATCACGATCACTCGTTATCAGATTTGATTAAAACTTTACTAAATAACTCGTTTGTCTGACAGAACGATAAAACAATGACTCGGTGTAGTAATCAATACTATAATTATGTGCACACATTTTATAATTGACCAATTAGCACAATCAGTGCTAAATTCCGATGTGCAATACTTTGATCTTGATAATAGCAGTAGGCCCCTATCGGGATATTATAAAGTCGGCGGTCTCTGTGATGTAGATGTAGTCGGTAAGTTGTTGATTACTCCCAATAAACAGTGTGACACGCTTAAATTTGATTGCTGTGTTTGCTAGAATAGAATGACTATATGGGGTCAATCGGTGTTTTATAGATGCATTGTTTTTAAAGCAGCTGTCTGGTATTTTGTGGTTCATATACACACTTAGATTTGTCCAAGGATTTTGAAATGGGTTGAATTTAACGTCGATCACCAGGATATCGACTAATGTTGTACTATAACTAACCTACACACCAAAGCTACACATTTTTAACATCATTAAAACAATTTTAAACCCGTATTTTCGATCAAATTCACGCCTTTTCAAATTTGTCTACTCGTTACTAGTTTGTCTAATATGCATTGTTTGTCTAACAAGATGGCGGCGATAAGCCGTTGCCGGGTGTGTGTGCGAATAGTGCGATGCGATTGGCTAACGCCAGCTGTCAATCAAAATCGGCAGAAAGGTCAATTTGTAATTGGATATGGAAATATCTGTCGTCTATTTATTAGTTCTGTTTTATTGGTTCCTTGAAATGCTGGTAAGAGACACGTTTTAAGAACATTTTGGAACAGCAGTGAAATAAGTTATATGTTGAGGTATTAAAATGGGTGGTTTATGTTTCATTAATGGGTAAGTCTATGCAAGTCCTACATACGTTATGTTTCATTAATGGGTAAGTCTATGCAAGTCCTACATACGTTATGTTTCATTAATTGGTAAGTCTATGCAAGTCCTACATACGTTATGTTTCATTAATGGGTATGTCTATGCAAGTCCTACATACGTTATGTTTCATTAATGGGTAAGTCTATGCAAGTCCTACATACGTTATGTTTCATTAATGGGTAAGTCTATGCAAGTCCTACATACGTTATGTTTCATTAATTGGTAAGTCTATGCAAGTCCTACATACGTTATGTTTCATTAATGGGTAAGTCTATGCAAGTCCTACATACGTTATGTTTCATTAATTGGTAAGTCTATGCAGTCCTACATATGTTATGTTTCATTAATTGGTAAGTCTATGCAAGTCCTACCTACCTACGGATTTCGTCTGACCGTAGGATTTTGGACATGTCAGGCTGTCCTACGGATTTCGTCTGACCATAGGATTTTGGACATGTCAGGCGGTCCTACGGATTTCGTCTGACCATAGGATTTTGGACATGTCAGGCAGCCTACGGATTTCGTCTGACCGTAGGATTTTGGACATGTCAGGCTGTCCTACGGATTTCGTCTGTTGTTTATATTTACCATGTGATTATGCTCTCCTTACTGGAGGAAATAAAACAATATATTGCTATTCAAATGAGCACATAATGGAGCTATAAATAGATCAAATAAATATTGCATAATCAAAGCTTGGTTATATCATTAAGTTCAACAACTAAATTAATATTGCATGATATCCAGTTTACTTTTATTTCACTCATACAATATTATATATAGTATCGTTCATATGGGCAACCGGTAGCGACGATAAATAAACATAAAACACTGATTACAATGAACACATACTTACCATATCCATATTTATGATGAAGGCATTGTTTAAAACCATACCGTATTTTAACAACATTTTTGTAAATTGTTTTGATATTATGTGTAAAGTATGAAAAAAATAATTCAAAACCAGTTAAGATTTTATAATCAGCTGTATATTATAATGTTTGAAGGAGACAACTTTGTTTTATCAGGTGCGTCGGTTTCATCTCCCCTGAATGAAATATTGGTTAAAAAACTATTTTTAGACACAAACAGCTAATGATTATATTGATAACATTTGTCGTTCTTTATTGAAATAGTAACAGAAATTACCAGTTTAAAGTTATTTCTGTCAGTGTTTTGTTTACATTTTATTTATAAATTATGTTCTTTGTTCAACATTATACTTCATAGAAACTTTATAATAGAACACGGTAGCTTTATTTAATTACTAAGTATGACTGTTTAATATGCATTTTCAATTATGCTTTGTGAAGCTTTTCTAAAGTAGTCAATATTTCGTATAAATCCTTTTCCAAATTATTTTATGGTATCGCTTCTCGGCCTTTTGGCTAAGATCAAAGTGTAGTATCTGTTCTTATCAGCTTAATATCTGATACGTCCCCCATTGGGGGACTTCGATATTAAACTGATTTTTGGACACAGGTGAGATGTTAGGGGCTTGCTCCGCTCTCGCCACGGGTTGGCCCGGTATTGCAGTACCTCCGGGATCGGCCCACTTCCCTTCAGGGGGATAAAATAAAACCAATAAAGAAAGCTGTTTGTATGTAGTGTTGCGAAACAGCCATCTTTCGTTATATACAATATCGCCATACCGTGTACCAATTTCTAGTATGCAGTGGAGAGAATTCCAATAAGCTATTAACTATCAGTTCAATCCACTTTTATTTCTTGTGTACATAATTATAAACTATGCGTTATACCGCTTTCATGCGTAATAATTGTCAAAAGCAGCCTGGCCAATAAATTTTGCATTATTAGTCAGTGCCTAATAAACCTTTCATGATGTCATAACATAATGCTTCATATATGATGTCATCATATGTTCACAGATGTATAAACTCCGGTTATAAATATTTTATAAAGTTTTCTCTCTAAAACTTCTTTTTTATCATCAGAAGATAGGATAAATAGAATATTAGGTTACTGTCTTATAAATTTTTAATTATTACGCTCGTCTCCCCTCAAACCGAACAGCCCCCCCGGACAAGAGGTAAAGTTTGGTTTAGAGGGGCTTTCATAGTAGGGTAGATTTTGTCCTAAATTAAGAAATCGACTCTGAAATACTTAAATGTAAATGTATGCTGAAGCATGTTTATAGATTTGGCAGTTAGTAAAGAACTGATTCATTTTAAGTGTACAATACAATATTCTGAAAATAAAATAGCTGAAAGAAAACAAATAGTCAGCTTCATATTTGATGAGGGCTGTATAACTTGGACTGTATTGACGGATCTGTAGCCCAGTGGTAAAACGCTGGACTGGTAATCCCGGGATCGCAGGTTCGATCCCCCGTCTGACCCTAATAAAATTAACAGTCTTTCAGATGGGATGTTAAACTGAGGTCTCGTGTCGGTGCTTTACACCGTGCACGTAAAAGAACCAGAGGAGACTCTGGAATGGGTCTCTGTCTGTATCATTGCACTATCCTCCAAAAATCTAAAATGACTAATCTCTTCAGGAGGCGTCGCTCATATGGGCAACCGGTAGCAACGATAAATAAACGTAAAACACACACCTGGACTGTATTGTTGTGGTGTTTAACATATAACGTTTGTCTTGTTTTCAGGCTATTCGATTAAAGCTGCCAATTCTTGGAGAGGAGCAGATTATAATGGAGACAATAAACGAGAACTCTGTCGTGATTATCTGTGGTGAAACGGGCAGCGGTAAAACCACACAAGTCCCACAGTTCCTCTACGAGGCGGGCTATGCTCAGTAAGTTTGGTGTTTGTACAAGAAGGAATTTGTGAGTTTTATAATACAACCATGTCTTGATTATCTGTGGTGAATCGGGCAGCGGTAAAACCACACATGGAGTTCCTCTACGAGGTGGTGTGCATTCAAGAAAGAATTTCTAGTTCTGTGCTTTGTCCGTCCGTCCTACTATTCTTGTCGAAACTGCTCAGCAACCACTTGCCAGGAATCAGTGAAACTGCTCAGCAACCACTGGATGGAAATCAAAGAAACTTTACAGGAGTGATTGATACCAAGCCTAGTTGTGCATATCATCGGCGCATTCCACTGAGATACCAACCACAACCCACCACAACCAACCACAACCCACCACAACCAACCACAACCCACCACCAACACAACCCACATACCAAGCCTAGTTGTGCATATCATCGACGCATTCCACTGAGATACCAAGCCTAGTTGTGCATATCATCGACGCATTCCACTGAGATACCAAGCCTAGTTGTGCATATCATTGGCGCATTCCACTGAGATACCAAGCCTAGTTGTGCATATCATCGGCGCATTCCACTGATATACCAAGCCTAGTTGTGCATATCATCGGCGCATTCCACTGAGATAAACTTTCGTTGAATTATGGCCCTTTGATTACATCTAGCATGCATATCAGTTTGTTCCGGTGTGGCGTCCCCCCTCGTCGGCTCTTATCTACGTCTGGTCTATTTACGGCTCTTTCCAAGGTTTAAACTATATAAACTCTCTGGTCGGTTGTCTAGGGGTATATTTCATTTCTCTATCAATACAATAACAACGTAACACAATGTTCTTTTCTTTATATTTTACTGGTCGTCTGGTATATTCTCCTATTTCGTATATTCAAGTCTCGTGAATCTATGATCTCTTATCTATATCATAATCACTTCAAGCCTCATTAATTTCTAGTGTCTTTATTAGATCACCGCCCTGTCGATAATTGGATTACATTTTTAATCTTCAATATACAATCAAGGATATCTCAATTAGACTGTCTAATTAGATCAGTCGCCCGCGTCTCTTGATAAATTCAATATCTCACCGAACTGTCCTGGTATCAATTTATTACCGCTATATTTTAGAGATAATTTGTATCTCTTATCTATATCATATTATTTATCACGTATTCTATTCAAGACATACGGTGCTATTTAATCCACCGCTACCCAATGTGTCCGTAACAGTTTATAGTTCGTTTTATAAGTATATTAAATTAATATACAGAAGACATCTCCTCTCTAGTGTCATAGAAACAGTAATTGTTTTCTATTTGAGATACACAATCAATCCTTGCATAAGGACAGCCTATTGTGCTCTAATTTCTCTATCATTTACTCGGAATTATATACATTTAAGTAAATGCCTTGCCTAAGGGCACAATCGTAACGGCTCCAACTCGGACTTTTCGCACCTGAAGCGAACGTGCATCCACTGCGCTATCACACCCGAGTTATATTAAGATCAATGCCTATCAATAAATACAGGGTTCACTTCCATCAACACAGACGGATCTGTAGTCCAGTGGTAACACGCTGGACTGGTAATCCCGGGATGGCAGGTTCGAACCCCCATCTGACCATAATAAAATTAACAGTCTTTCAGATGGGACATTAAACCGCAGTCTCATGTCGGTGATTTACACCGTGCACGTAAAAGAACCAGATGAGATTCTGGAATGGGTCTGTCTGTATCATTGCATTATCCTCCAAAAATCTAAAATTACTAATCTCTTCCGGAGGCATCGCTCATATGGGCAACCGGTAGCGACGATAAATAAACATAAAACACACATCGACACAAACTTGAAAAGAACGTATTTAATAGAAGTATCTTGAATTTTCCATTTATTATATAGTTTCATTTGAAAACACGAGGAGTACCGAATCTAATGTTGTTACAGCTGGTGGTCCAACCCATTTGTGTATGTATGTAATACTTGTACGATTGTAATTGTGTTTATGTATACATATACAATAAATTATGATTAGACTAAACATTGAAAATATAACTGAATATATTTTATTTCACATATGATTGGCAGAAGTGTTTGTTGTTTCAACTGTCTTATTTATATATTTATGAACATTTTCCACAGCATTCATATGCAGCTCTCAATATGTCAGTCTGGATTCCGGTAGAGTTTATTCTAAGTCGCCCTTGCCGAGGCACATTTGCAACTGAATCGTCTACGAAGATCAATCATTCAAAGGTGTTTGGGTCTAACTGACATCAAGGAGTGGTCTAAATTTAGTTTATACAAATTTGTTTTAGCTCGATTGCAACACCAGTTCTTACAACTTATATTAAGTACTCTAGATACATCATTCCTGATGGAATCAATCGCCACGAGGGAGAGAAGAAGCAACACCAGGCCCAGCGGTTATAAAACTTTTCTCAGATCTCAAACTCAAGTGATCTGATTGGTTGATTTTGAGTATTATTGTCAGATGAACCAATCAGACGCTGAATTTTGAGAAATGTTATATATCCTCCAGGCCTGTTCTTACAACTTATATTAATTACTCTCAAGACCTCATTCCTGATGGAAACAGACGGATCTGTAGTCCAGTGGTTAACATGCTGGACTGGTAATCCAGGGATCGCAAGTTCGATCCCCCGTCTGACCCTAATAAAACCGAGGTCTCGTGTCAGTGCTTTACACCGTGCACGTAAAAGAACCAGAGGATATTCTGGAATGGGTTTCTGTCTGTATCTGCACTATCCTCCAACAATCTAAAATGATTAATCTCTTCAGGAGGCGTCGCTCATATGGGCAACCGGTAGCGACGATAACTAAACGTAAAACACACAAATTCCTGATGGAATCCATCGCCACAAGGGTGAGAGAAGAAGCAATGTGGAATTTAAATGCCTTGCCTAAGGGCACACTAACAGCTCCAGCTGGGCGAGAACTCGCGGACCTTTCGCGAACACACTACCACCACTTCCACATACATGTAAGTCAAAAGGTCTAATTTTATTAGGTTGGAAATAATATCTCCGAGTATCTCTTTCTGAATGGCGACATTTTAGGGTTAACAGCTAAATCCACCATAAGCTATAATGTTCGATGAATCTTCATGACGTCTTTGTATTCTATCGATTAACTACATGTTGCACCGTCACATCCTCAAAGATTAAAATTATACACAAACGCCAGGACGACATGTGGCACCGTTGCTAGGCGACATGACAGTCTCCAATCAGCAGCAGTACAGAACATGACCTATATATAACTCCATCTCAATCACTCTCTAACTTCATCTTAGTCACCCTCTAACTCCATCTCAATCACCCTCTAACTCCATCTCAATCACCCTCTAACTCCATCTCATTCACCCTCTAACTTCATCTCAATCACCCTCTAACTCCATCTCATTCACCCTCTAACTCCATCTCAATCACTCTCTAACTTCATCTCATTCACCCTCTAACTCCATCTCAATCACACTTAACTCCATCTCAATCACCCTCTAACTCCATCTCAATCACCCTCTAACTCCATCTCATTCACCCTCTAACTTCATCTCAATCACCCTCTAACTCCACCACACCCAACACCACACCCTAACTTCATCTCAATCACCTCTAACTCATCTCATTCACCCTCTAACTCATCTCAATCACCCTAACTCCATCTCATCACCCTCTAACTTATCTCAATCACCTCTACCCACACCCTCTAACTCATCTCATCCCCTCTAACTCATCTCAATCACCCTCTAACTTCATCTCAATCACCCTCTAACTCAATCTCAATCACCCTCTAACTCCATCTCATTCATCATCTCCACCCTCTAACTTCATCTCAATCACCCTCTAACTCCATCTCAATCACCCTCTAACTTAATCTCTCACCCTCTATACTTCATTAACTTCATCTCAATCACCCTCTAACTCCATCTCAATCACCCTCTAACTTAATCTCAATCACCCTCTATAACTTCATCTCAATCACCCTCTAACTCCATCTCAACACCCTCTACTAATCTCAATCACCCTCTAACTCCATCTCAATCATGCTCTAACTTAATCTCAATCACCCTCTTAACTCCATCTCAATCATTCTATATCTGTAGTCTGCTTCAGTAGCTTCCTATAATAATTAGTTTACAATGTTCTATCCATTGAACAGTTCTAGAGGCAGATCTGGTATAATGATGTTTTCTTCTGGGTTGGGAAGTCACAGGTTTGAATCCACAGACCAGAATCTCCACAAGATGTTATATGCATTAGCATTTCCCTGGTAACGGCATTAGCAATTAAAGGGGCGGGCAAGTTGATGAATAATTAATGGGGTTATGTGAATCAGCCAATGATATCTGCACTGAGGTCAACTGCATCAGCTATTAATAAGGACAAGGACATCCATGGGCAATTAAAAGGGTCCAGTAATCCAGCTAGCTGAATCCACTGACCCTATTATTACTCATATTGCATGTTCTTCACAGCATTAATGAGAGACATCTCTAATTTTCTATTACCTCCCTTGGCAGATAAAGTCTGATTTATTCCAAAATGTGAATAGGTGCTTTTAGTTAGAATCCTTTGTTTTTACTGTTGTTCCCTAACCAGATGTTGCGGTATGATAAATGTGATTTGATCAAAATTGTGTTAATTAACTGATATTGTTTTACAAATAAGTACCCATTGGATGCATGTACTGTAGGAGATATGTCGAGATATAGTAATTTAATAATCCTATAAAGCGATAGTGGAATAAAATTGCTAGCATGTGTGGCGTCCGTGGTACAATGGTAGAGCGTCGGATTTGGAATCGAACGGTCCGGGTTCGATACTCAGTCAGGCCACGTATGTAGTGTCATTGAGCAAGGCACCTCACACACATTTCTTAGTACTGGTTAACCGCTATGGTCGGCTAAGCACCCAAAAACACACCCCAAACAAAAACAACAACAACAAAGGAAACAACGATAAAAACAGAAGAAAACACTTAATAGTACCTACCGGTATCTACTTTTAGGGAGTATTCAGGGGCAGTAACTCACCGATGACTCTCATTACTGATGTCATTCATTGCCAGTGAACTATTATCTCAATAATTAATTGACGATATAGTCGGCCGCAGACGACATCAAAAGTGAACAGGCTGTACTGAAGATGACACCAATATTAAGCAGATGTTTAATAGTAAAATGTATGTACAAGATGTGATCAAATAATGCCCCATTTTTCTTCAAACGCTGAACACAACTTAGCGCATGTTAAAGCTGCGGAGAGCGGGTAATTACTGATGGAATACGATTCTTCTGAGTAGTCCGTCTCCACCTGTAACGAATATAATTAAAATAAAATAAAGAAGGCAGGTGCGATTGGCAATGGTATGAAGTAAATCGTCAGCAACATACTGTGAGACTGATTGGAGACTTAGTGGTAAGCGGGTTTGGGTGTGATACTCCAGGCAGCCATTTATACGACCTAGTGGTAAACGGGTTTGTGTGCTATACTCCAGGCAGCCATTTATACGACCTAGTGGTAAGCGGGTTTGTGTGCTATACTCCAGGCAGCCATTTATACGACCTAGTGGTAAACGGGTTTGTGTGCTATACTCCAGGCAGCCATTTATACGACCTAGTGGTAAACGGGTTTGGGTGTAATACTCCAGGCAGCCATTTATACGACCTAGTGGTAAACGGGTTTGGGTGTGATACTCCAGGCAGCCATTTATACGACCTAGTGGTAAACGGGTTTGGGTGTAATACTCCAGGCAGCCATTTATATGACCTAGTGGTAAACGGGTTTGGGTGTGATACTCCAGGCAGCCATTTATATGACCTAGTGGTAAACGGGTTTGTGTGCTATACTCCAGACAGCCATTTATACGACCTAGTGGTAAACGGGTTTGGGTGTAATACTCCAGGCAGCTATTTATACGACCTAGTGGTAAACGGGTTTGTGTGCTATACTCCAGGCAGCTATTTATATGACCTAGTGGTAAACGGGTTTGGGTGTAATACTCCAGGCAGCCATTTATATGACCTAGTGGTAAACGGGTTTGGGTGTGATACTCCAGGCAGCCATTTATATGACCTAGTGGTAAACGGGTTTGTGTGCTATACTCCAGACAGCCATTTATAACCTAGTGGTAAACGGGTTTGGGTGTAATACTCCAGGCAGCTATTTATACGACCTAGTGGTAAACGGGTTTGTGTGCTATACTCCAGGCAGCTATTTATATGACCTAGTGGTAAACGGGTTTGTGTGCTATACTCCAGACAGCCAACCAAAAATTTATACGACCTAGTGGTAAACGGGTTTGTGTGCAATACTCCAGGCAGCTATTTATACGACCTAGTGGTAAACGGGTTTGTGTGCTATACTCCAGGCAGCTATTTATATGACCTAGTGGTAAGCGGGTTTATGTGTGATACTCCAGACAGCCATTTATACGACCTAGTGGTAAGCGGGTTTATGTGTGATACTCCAGGCAGCTATTTATATGACCTAGTGGTAAACGGGTTTGGGTGTGATACTCCAGGCAGCCATTTATACGACCTAGTGGTAAACGGGTTTAGGTGTGATACTCCAGGCAGCTATTTATACGACCTAGTGGTAAACGGGTTTGTGTCAGATACTCCAGGCAGCTATTTATACGACCTAGTGGTAAACGGGTTTGTGTCAGATACTCCAGGCAGCTATTTATACGACCTAGTGGTAAACGGGTTTGTGTCAGATACTCCAGGCAGCTCCCACTACTACTAGTCTACTACCACTTACATTAACATTAACCCATTCAACCCCAAGTAACTGACATGGACTGGTGCATGATATTTTTAGACCAATAAATTAATAAGAAAATTACCTATGGACTAGTTCATTTATCAAAATGGGTAATTTTATCTAAAAATTATTACTAGCAAAAAGTGCAGATCCTGATGAGACGGCTCGTCACGAGCCGGCTCATCTGGATCTACACTTTTTGTAGAGGCCTGTAGTGTTGAAAGGGTTAAAGTAACACTATATCATATGGAATAAATATACATGTATTACAAAATTTGAAATCTTACGTACAAGTAACAATGCTACTACACAATCTTCCGTTATTATTGGAAAAATTATTACCAAGTGAACAGTGTTTTTTTTTGCAATTTGCAATATAACAAACTGAAAGTATGACTTTCCTGAATATTTGCATGTACAGACTACATTCGTTATGTCGAATTCCGTCGGACCGAACAAAATACTTCGACATAACCGAAGTGTGATTTAACGAAATTAGATATAAACGGAGCCAGTTATATGTACAATGATAGTGGTCTGAAACGGGACTTTGATCCGACTTGGAGATAACCAGAGAATTATTATATAACCGACTTTGACATAACGGTTGTAGACTGTACATGTAATTGTTTGCTGTCGTCGGGGGGGGGGGATTTTACGCCTGCATCAGCACCATTTTGGGCTATATCGCCGGCGGGCAGTTTACCTAACAACACATTTCCTGGGCAGGCTCCAGCGGTTAACCAGTACTTGGGTGTACCAACCTCCGTAAGAAACTGCCAACTTTTTCATATAAATGAGACACGGCCTGAGCGGGGCTCGAACTCGTGACCATCAGTGATGATAGGTTAGTTTATACAAATTTATTTTAGCTCGATTGCGAAACAAGTTATTTCAACTTATATAAATCACTCTCGAGACCTCATTCCTGATGGAATCCATCGCCACGAGGGAGAGAGAAGAGGCAACGTGGAATTTAAATGCCTTGCCTAAGGGCACAATCGTAACGTCTCCAGTGGGGCTCGAACTCCGAACCTTTCGCACCTGAAGCGAACGCGCATCCACTGCGCTATCACGACTTCCATGATAGGTTACAGCGGTATACAAGTCAGCGACCGTAACCACTTTACCACGGGGGTGGACTTCGGGGGGTAAAAACAATTGGTTTAGTATTACCTCAACCTATACAAATACAATGTACCTCACCAACTCGGTTTACTTACACTTCCGTGTGCCATGGCCCCTATAACAACCACAGCAGGGTCATCTGTGGGCACAAGGGTTCTAGGGTCCACACATTGCTCAGCTTTGAAGGACATGGTTATCTTTTTACATCCTATTGGTAAATGGTCTGTCACTGGGTTCTTTATAATCTAAGAAAATGGAATTGTTGAATTTTAATAATATGTTATTGTTTTATTTACATGTATATATAGTGCTGTCTAAAGCACAATTAGTCTATATATACATGTATATAATTGTAACATGGCTCGACATTTAGTCTGTGCATATATTCCGGTATGCAAAGATGGAACTTACCTTGTTTAAATCTGCAATAAATAATGGCAACGAATAGCGATTATACTATTCGAATATTCAGTCGGGAAGGTATTCGAATTTTCGATAGAATTCTATCCAAAACTCAAATTCACTCAAACTCCTATAAAAATTGCCAAACTAACCTAATTTCTGTATTACGCATAAACGTCATCTTCTTCACTTGATTATTCATATTGATATTTCACCCAAATATCTTAAATCCAATTTGCATAGATTACACCGAGCAGTTTTCTTATTCTCAGAACGATTCAAGCATTTCCAAACATATGACTGAGTGGGTGGCATTTTTGAGGACAATATAATATTTGTTTCCGAATATTCGAATACTGGAATAGTATTCGGATATTCGGACGTTCGAGCGAATATTTGAATTTTCGTTGCCATCCCTAGCAATAAAACATTGTTTAGAGAGTAACGTCAAAGTGACGTCATTTTACCAGCATTTTTGTAGTTTTGTGATGCATTTACGCACTCTAGTCATGTTAGAACACTGTAGTAACTCTAGTTTATAAACCTAATTGTTTTCAACCTTTGCTACTCAGGTTTCCTACAGCATGAATTACCACATAATTATATACCTTTTCGGACGCCCCTAAGTTGGACCACATCAATGATTAATACAATTTGTTAAAGCTTGTTTTGCATTCGTTATATAAGTTATATATTCGTTAATAAGTTTATACTTCACATAATAGATTGACAAGTATGATGAACAATTTCTTCATTTCATGATATTTTCTGTAGTATTTTTCTTATGATAACAGGATTGAGATATAGTGTATGACCGCATAGGGAGGATAAACCTACAGAGGTCATGGGCGCATCGTGTTACATGTACCTTATACTGCCCACTACACTAGGACCTTTAAGAATGTGTAACAACCGTGCTAGTAGATGTATTGAACTTACCTTTAAGAGTTTCTGAGGACCGTCTGATGCACGTATACTGAGCTTGTGTAAAAGCTGAACTGTAAAACAATAGAAAATAGTCTGTATATACATACAAATTTAGAAAAAAAGGATCGAACCCGGGTTGCATTGGTGAGAGGCGAGCTTGCTAACCACTGCGATAATCTGTGTTGACATTATCAACAGCTGCAGTTGATTATAAAGTACCCTTAAATGAAAACGTTCAAAGACACTCATGTCAATCTAATTGCTACGGCTTAGTAAAAAAAAAAAAAATGCCAATATCACTAGAAAATACACAAAGTTGACTGAAACATCATTCCCAGTAATGCTGTACATTTACACATGCTTTATACGTTAAGGTCAAGGGAATGTTCCTAGACTTGTGGCCCGACCGTTTGCTTTATTTAATTTGTCATGTTTTGTGTGTAGAACGAATCAAGCAATAAAATATGATTAAACTAAATAAGATAATGCCCTACTAAGGTGATCTCGCCTATAAGATGACTGGACGGGCCGGGCCGTAACTAATGTTGCTAGAACTTGTGGCCCGACCCGTTTACCTTTATTTAATTTGTCATGTTTTGTAGTCACATGTATATGTAGAATGAATCAAGCAATAAAATATGATTAAACTAAAACTGACTTCAAATATCTATCCAGCTGGCTTGCAAAAGGTCGGTGGTTATATGCAGGTTATCACCCGTATTCGCATGAGCTAAAGTGTAGCGTATTCATTTTCTTTACCCATAAGTCCACAGAATCGGTCAAATGTTCTTGGTATTCTCGTCTGTGGGTTGACTTCTATAAGGACATTCTTCTCTGTGTGCACGTAGACTTGTAACAAACCAGCTCTGTTCAGCGGACTATCCAGTAGCATTAATAAACACTGAAATAGATAACAGTAGTAAACATACAAACTCGTTCTGGTACATCCACCACCTGGGATAGATGGAGAATTAGGGGTAGCCCCTGGTACATCCATCACTTGGGATAGAGGGTAGAGGGAGATCTAGGGGCAGCCCCTGGTACATCCACCACTTAGGATAGAGGGAGATCTAGGGGCAGCCTCTGGTACATCCACCACTTAGGATAGAGGGAGATCTAGGGGCAGCCTCTGGTACATCCACCACTTGAGATAGAGGGAGATCTAGGGGCAGTCTCTGGTACATCCACCACTTGGGATAGAGGGAGATCTAGGGGCAGTCTCTGGTACATCCACCACTTGGGATAGAGGGAGGTCTAGGGGCAGTCTCTGGTACATCCACCACTTGGGATAGAGGGAGATCTAGGGGCAGTCTCTGGTACATCCACCACTTGTGATAGAGGGATATCTAGGGGCAGCCCCTGGTACATCCACCACTTGGGACAGAGGGAGATCTAGGGGCAGCCCCTGGTACATCCACCACTTGGGATAGAGGGAGATCATGGGGCAGCCCCTGGTACATCCACCACTTGGGATAGAGGGAGAGCTAGGGGCAGTCTCTGGTACATCCACCATTTGGGATAGAGGGAGATCTAGGGGCAGCCCCTGGTACATCCACCACTTGGGATAGAGGGAGATCTAGGGGCAGCCCCTGGTACATCCACCATCTGGGATAGAGGGAGATCTAGGGGCAGCCCCTGGTACATCCACAACTTGTGACAGAGGGAGATCTAGGGGCAGTCTCTGGTACATCCACCACTTGGGATAGAGGGAGATCTAGGGGGCAGCCCCTGGTACATCCATCACTTGGGATAGAGGGAGATCTAGGGGCAGCCTCCTTTGGATATTATGGCTGCCTCACAGGGAAATGGTTGTGAATCTGAGCACCTCAATGGTGATGGTGGTGTTCTTAGGCAAGACATTTAATTCCACATTGTATCTCCCTAATAGCAATGGATTCCATCAGGTATGAGGTCACTAGAGTGGTTAGTCTAAAGTCTTGCTCAAGCCATGCAACAAGAAAAGCACAATCAAATTCATCATTCTATCTAACTGTAAACACTCCGCTCGCAGGGGTGTAGTCATAATCCTCCTATAATGTCTAGTTCAGTAATTGATATTGGTTTTCCCCGTTAGGTAGTGCCTGTTTCATAAATCACATTTAGCATGTTTTATTAATATTGCTGGCATAAACAACGGGACACACGCATACCAGGGACCATTCTAGAGGGCGATGTGGGCGAAATTGTCGCCCTAGGGACCCTGACTTCGCCCTACACTTCTCCCTAAAAAAATATGTTTTGGATTTTACGATTTTCAAACAAAATTGTGTCTACACTGGCCCATTATAAAACACTCATTCTATTCAAATGTTGTATTTAATGGTTGTACTGTGCATTTTAACCCTATTTTGCAGAAGTATATTAAAGAACACCATTTAACTCTTTCAACACCAAGTAACTGACATGGACTGGTCCATGATATTCTTAGACCAATAAATGAATAAGAAAATTACATTCGGACCAGTTCATTTATCAAGATGGGTAATTTTGTCTAAAATTAGTAATACTACTTGCAAAAAGTGCAGATCCTGATGAGACGGCTCGTCACGAGCCGGCTCATCTGGATCTACACTTTTTGTAAGCCTATATAGAGGTCTGTGGTGTTGAAAGGGTTAAGGAAGTGATCACGCGCTTTCTCACTTCTCCCAAAAATTCTGACCTAGAATACAGTGCAATTTCGGTTTTTTGGAACAGGAATATAACTCTCATTCCCAACAAATAGTTCTAGAATGGGAATGTCCGAGTCCATCACAATATAAAATTGAAGTATATACACAGTTACATATAAAAATATTAAACCCTCCAAATAAATTTGACGGAATTTGCAAACAACATAGATACAGATCAGCAGCCACGTCTAATCAGGATCTATGTTATTTGCTATTCAGACATGTGTTTTTTTAGCTCCACCATCCGAATAGCAAACAGCATAGTCTGATCTGGCTCTATGCTGTTTGCAAATGCGACTTTAGTTGTGATTGGTAGGTTACGGGTTAATAACAAATGACATGAATTACCTGATGTGTGATATCTGGACGACATGTTGCAATATCTCGTTTGAATCTCTTTGCCACTCCTTTGTGCTTATCACAGTTAAGAAGCTCAAACGTTTTACCGTCCTGCAACACAAAAAAGTCTATATTAGAGCCAAATGACATATTATCTATATTAGAGCCAAATGACATTATCTATAGTAGAGCCAAATGACATATCATCTATTAGAGCCAAATTGTGCATTGAATTTGTAACAGGATATACGGTAATTATTTGCTGCTTCATAGAAATATATTCTAGCTCCATTGCAAAAGAAATGTTACAACATTAGATTAATCGCTCTTGAGACATCATTCCTGATGCCTACAATGACTACAGGACAGGACTCTGGGATGTCACATTGTGTTACAGCAATGGTCACCAGGACTTGGCTGGGAACAACTGCCGAAAGATACTACGTCTCACCATGCTATTCAAAATCAACTACAGCCTGGTAGATATCCAGGGTAGAACAAGGCGCTCCCAATGGCTATTCGAACTTTATACCAACATGACAGTGTACAAGCAGTCCTTCCCGAGAACCATACATGACTGAAACAAGTTGCCAAGAAGCATCACTGACACATCGGACATCGAGGTCTTCAAGGCTGCTCTCCATGCACAGGTAGCAGCCCCTCCCCTGTCCTCAGCGTAGACAGCTAGTGGGTATACATAGTTTTAATTGTATATATATATATATGGAACGTTTTAGCTGTACAGCCTTGGGAGATGTTATCATCTTGCCCAAACCTACACAGGACAAAGTAATTCCAGTCATGGATTTCTGTACTTAAACGGTAAGAAGAAGATATGGAAGTCACTTATATCAGTGATATTATGTATGTTCCATTAATGTCAAACCCCTTGCGGGGACCTAGACATGTTATCCTGGGCAGGCATAACCAACCTAAGTGGTTAACCAGTACTAAGCAACGTGTGTGAGGTGCCTTGCTCATTGACACTACATACGTGGCCTGACTGAGTATCGAACCCGGGACCGTTCGATTCCAAGTCTGATGCTCTACCACTGGACCACGGACGCCAGTCTCACAAATTTGCACCCATCGCACATGGGGGATTGCTACAGTACACCTTCAAAACTGCAATTATCCATATGCAATGGTTACTTTCATGATGATGACATATGCACATTACAAATATAATACAATTATTATATAAAGAGAGATAGGTTGAACGAATCGAAATAGAGGTCAGACGGTGTTATTGATATAGTGGTCTGCGATTGGTTGAAAAAGTGTAGGGAAGCCCTTAAGAGTTATTGATATATGAACCAAATTACCTTCAGAGTAGGGGGTGGGTGCCTTTAGTGGGAAATAAAAAAACGCAATTGGTCAACCCCATTAAAATTTGACATTTTCCTGTGGCTCAAAGGCCATTCTGTTGAAAACTACTGTCTTTTGTGGCAAACTATTTTTGGGGGAAATCTAATGGCACTGTGTGTTATAATGGTGGCCTATGGAAATTGCAATAGCGGTGTCTGACCTAAAGATTAAAGCACACCGTCGCGAAATTATATGACATATACACATAATATCACACCTTAACAGATTCAAGTGACGCTTTTTCTAATATGACAATTAGACGTTTCTCATTTGATGTCTTGAGCACACTTTTAATCACTTTTTCTTTTTCTGGAACCTTACTCGCCATCGGAATAACTTGTTTTTATTTTCAGTTTATTTTCACGTGTTTACAAATTGGAAGGATGCCGAAACAGTCCGAATGGGAAAATGTAGCACACGACCCGTTCATTAATAGAGTGCATGGTCAGACACCGCTATTGCAATTTCCATAGGCCACCATTATAACACACAGTGCCATTAGATTTTCCCCAAAAATAGTTTGGCACAAAAGAGAGTAGTTTTCAACAGAATGGCCTTTGAGCCACAGGAAAATGTCAAATTTCAATGGGGTTGACCAATTGCGTTTTTTTTTTATTTCCCACTAAAGGCACCCACCCCCTACTCTGAAGGTAATTTGGTGGTGAATGTTGCACTGACACCTGCATTTATAATATGCTGTTTATTTGTCACCAAATAGTCAGCAAATATTTTTAAATATTCCAAAATGCAGCTCATATATTGTATTTTAATATTTAGAAGTCATTTTCAATATTTGTGACAATACCTACTCAGCCAATCAGTTCATGTATCAATAACTCTTAAGGGCTTCCCTACACTTTTTCAACCAATCCTAGACCACTATATCAATAACACCGTCTGACCGCATGGACACTATAATGACATTGATTGATAGAAAGAGGAGTGTAGCCTACACAACTGTGGATTGAAGTCAACTTATACGTGAAGATGAATTGATTTCCAAAATCATTCACTATGTAAATTAGTACTGGTAGGACTATATCAATGCAATCAATGGAAAAATAAACAGTTTTATTCAGTCAAATGTTGCCCTTTTTCATCTTTTAACCCAGCCTACATTACACTACCATACTGTAGATTTATCACAATTCAACGTCCTTCCTAGTACTAGTTACTTCCTAGTTGCATAGCTATGTTATGTGTACATATACTTGTAAGAGAGATACGCATGAGGAAAATCACGGATTCGTACAGGAAAATGCCACACTTATGAGTGGATAAAGTGTCTGCGAAATGCATCAAAGTAGTGAGATTACATGTACCATATCGTTGGTTACTTCGTCCTAGCACTGCTTAGTATGGGTAACTGTCGTGTAACAGAGGTAGGTAATGTGTACACACACGTGTATGAGAGATCAGTCTCAGAAAAGCACGGGTTCATTGAGGAAACTACCATACTTTGGAGTAGAGAGAGTGTATGTCGAAATTATTGAAAGTAGTGAGAGTGCATGTATGATATGTCCATATCGATAATACCTCTTTCCTAGTACTGGTTGTTGTGGGTACCTGTCGCCTAGCAAAGCTAGGTAATGTGTACACACACGTGTATGAGAGATCAACCTCAGAAAAGAACGGGTTCATGCAGGAAACTACCATACTTTGGAGTAGAGAGAGTGTATTTCGAACTTATTAAACATAGTGAGAGTGCATGTATGATATGCCCATATCGACCATACTTCCTTCCTAGTACTGATACTTGTGGGTTGCTGTTATGTAACATAGCTAGGTAATGTGTACACACACGTGTATGAGAGATCAGCCTCAGAAAAGCACGGGTTCATGGAGGAAACTACCATACTTTGGAGTAGAGAGAGTGTACGGCGAAATTCTTCAAAGTAGTGAGAGTGCATGTATGAGATGTGTATATACACAATACCTCCTTCCCAGTACTGGTTGTTGTGGTAACTGTCGTCTAGCATAGCTAGGTAATGTGTACACACACGTGTATGAGAGATCAGCCTCAGTAAAGCACGGGTTCGTGCAGGAAACTACTTTGGAGTAGAGAGAGAGAGAGAGAGTGTAGGTGAAATTCTTCAAAGTAGTGAGTGTGCATGTATGATGTGTATATCGACCATACCTTCTTCCTAGTACTGGCTGTTGTGGGTAACTGTTGTCTAATATAGCTAGGTAATGTTTACACACACGTGTATGAGAGATCAGCCTCCGAAAAACACGGGTGCATGGAGGAAACTACCATATTTTGGAGGAGAGAGAGAGTGTACGGCGAAATTCTTCAAAGTACAATACAATACAATAAGTTTATTGCATAAAACAGTATACATGTTTGTAGCAATTAAGTAAACACAGGCAGTGACATGGAACTTTACAAAAGAGCACAATCACAAGTTCAAATATATGTGTAAAAAATGCGTGTAGGTAAATCAATGAAGTGAGAGTGCATGTATGATATGTGTATATCGACAATACCTTCTTCCTAGTACTAGCAGTTGTGGGTAACTGTTGTCTAACATAGTTAGTGTTTGTGAAGTATTTGTATGCATCACATACAACACACCATCGTTTAAACTTTATTTATTTTACAATGATTGCGAAGCAAGTTTTAACAACTTATATTAATCACTCTCGTTGGCGCGGATGAAAGCGTAAATGTGGTCATTCATGTAGGAGGAGCCCGGAGTACCCGGAGAAAACCCACCTGTCGATATGGTGGCCATTGTACAATCTCACAAATCATCGATCACATGGTCAATTGTTTAATCTGATACACATAAGAATACAATACATTCCATGATCATACAAATGGTTTGGGTCACAAGTTTAAACAACATTAGACAACGGTCCGCACCAGAAAATCAAGCTAGCGTGTGATTAAACTAAATGACTGAGTTTCTTTCCTGAAGAGCACGCAAACTAGAATGAAAATAATAATGACTCAAAGGATTAGAGAGAAAACTCTAAGACAAACCTATAAAAAGAAAAAAGGTTGCTTAGATTGATATATGTATATATATATTTCACAATCCACCTGTTGTTGCCCCACACCACGCCAAGACCCAAATCCACTATCACGTCTCACAAGCAAATTACGTATATTTAATTCAAGAGAGCATCTGACCTTACATAACCTAATACAAATACAATACAGTGGCGTCTGTGGATTAGCGTAGGATTTAGAATCAATGGGTACCCTGTTCGATACTCGGTCATCGTACGTGTGTAGACACCTCACAGTCATTGTTTAGTACTTGTTAACCTCTTAGCTCGGCTAAGCCTGTCCGGGAAAACATTGATATATGTCCTTGCAAGGGGTTTAACGGTTTAACATATAGATATACATGTACGTTCAAGATGCTAATTCGAGGCATACTCTCAATATTTAAATCGACACCTTTGTATACACTGTCAACACAATTCTTCTATTGGCAATCAGATACAACTCTCCCTGCCTTACATAAACTGTCAACATAATTCTTCTATTGGCAATCAGATACAACTCTCCCTGCCTTACATAAACTGTCAACAAATTCTTCTATTGGCAATCAGATACAACTCTCCCTGCCTTACATAAACTGTCAACAAAATTCTTCTATTGGCAATCAGATACAACTCTCCCTGCCTTACATAAACTGTCAACATAATTCTTCTATTGGCAATCAGATACAACTCTCCCTGCCTTACATAAACTGTCAACATAATTCTTCTATTGGCAATCAGATACAACTCTCCCTGCCTTACATAAACTGTCAACAAAATTCTTCTATTGGCAATCAGATACAACTCTCCCTGCCTTACATAAACTGTCAACATAATTCTTCTATTGGCAATCAGATACAACTCTCCCTGCCTTACATAAACTGTCAACATAATTCTTCTATTGGCAATCAGATACAACTCTCCTTGCCTTACACATTGAATCAAGTTAATTTCCATCGAGTGTTGTAACCGATAGCGTTGTTTATCCGAGGTTCAGCGCTGTACACAGAGATAGGGGAGAGCAGTAGAGATATTTGATATAGACGGGTATTGTCTTAAGATGGGCCATGCACCAACCAAGACCTGAAGGGTATTGTCCACAATTGGTTAGAACAATGAATATGCTGCATCCGAGAACCATAACCGTTATTGTACCCAATTATCGACAATACCCGTCACATCGTGTCTAGAACCAATGTCCCATATTAAGACACAAACTGTCTAATGCTCACCACATCTTTGCCTAGTCCAGCACGTGGGCGTTATTATTACGTTCATTAACATTACATCGCCTTCTCAGTTGTATGATGGTCTGCTGTACATTCATGAATTTCATTGGCCAGCAGTACAGCTGTCCGCGTTTGACTTAACAATCCATTGCTTGGCGAACGCTCTGTACTCTGTGAGGTAGGTTTACCCCCATTGGCCTAAACTTAATCAAAACTCTTAGTTGTGTTAAGCATGTGCGGATGAGCGATTGGTCGTTCACTTACAGCGTCTAGCCTACGGGCGGGATTACCATTATAAAATGAAATATATATACGAACAAACAACACAACTCTTGTAGCAGATCAGTTGGCCAGTGGATAACACTCTTGACTAATAATCCAGAGATCGCAGGTTCGAACCCCGTCTGTCTGACTGTTGGTGAGAGTAGTGTGGTGGTGAGTGTGGTGGTGGTGAGTATGAGGGTTGTGAGAATGCTGTGAGCTGAGAGCGAGATGGTGAGAGTGAGAGCGAGATGGAAGTGGTGAGAATGAGGTAGTGTGTAAACGATGTTGAGAGCGAGCGCGATGTGCCGAGCGCAAGTTGCCGAGCGCGAGGTGTTGATCGCGAGAGTGAGAGCCATGTGGTGAGAGATTGTGCGAGTAAGGGTGAGAGTGAGGTGCATTGAGCAAATCAAAACAGGTGGATTTATTCGGCAAGCATATCTCGAGCTGGAGATAAAAAGCGAAATGACAGGGCTAATCGTGAGGGCGATGTGGAAAGGAGGGTACTGAGAGTAAGGGTGCTGAGAGTAAGGGTGTTGAGATTAGAGTGTGGTGAGAGTGAGGTTGGTGAGATTGAGGGTGGTGAGGGTGTTGAGATAGAGTGTGGTGAGAGGGAGTGTTGTGAGAGTGGGGTTGGTGAGAGTGAGGTTGGTGAGAGTGAGGGTGGTGAGAGTAAGGGTGGTGAGAGTGAGGGTGCTGAGATAGAGGGTGCTGATAATAGAGGGTCCTGCGAGTGAGGATGCTGAGAGTAAGGGTGGTGAGAGTGATGGAGTCAACAAGATATATAATGTGCTGAGAGTGAGAGTGGTGAGAGTAAGGGTGGTGAGAGTGGTGGAGTCAACAAGATATATAATGTGTTGAGAGTGAGAGTGGTGAGACTGAGGGTGGTGAGATAGAAAGTGGTGATAATGTGGGTGGTGAGAGTGTGGTGGTGAGATAGAGGGTGGTGATAGTGAGAGTGGTGAGAGTGAGGGTGGTGAGAGTCCGTGTGGTGAGATAGAGGGTGTTGAGATAGAGGATGGTGAAAGTGCGGGTGGTGAGATAGAGAGTGTTGAGATAGAAGGTGGTGAGAGTGAGGGTGGTGAGAGTGAGGGTTATGAGAGTGAGGTTGTTTAGAATGGTGAGAGGTCGTTGGAACGAGATGATGAGAGTGGGTGTGAGATGGTGATCGCGATGTGGTGAGAGTGAGAACGAGGTGGCACTATATATACCTAATTTAATGGTTGTGCGTCCATTATTATTACTGTATTATGTGAACCTTTAATGGTAGAAATGTGTGTAATGGTTGTTGGTCCTCTTAGCTTTCGCTTTCACCACCTCGTTCATATTTGTTTAACACCTATGTTGATGCATATATAGGCATTACATAAACCAATATTTTGCTCATCCATCCCCAAGGTAGATACTTACCACACTCCTTTTGTATGGCTCCAATTGCCGTCAATTGCCGCTATGCGTTTATCTGTACTGTGATATTCTTAATGTTCTTTTATTGTTTGCTAGAGGATTGGGGTACGCATTCACAAACGGGTGGCCGTAGTTTACACTACTGTACATGCTTTGCCTTATTTCTTGTAGTCGTCAATGTAAACAACTTCGTACTGCCAACTTCAAACGAACTCTCGCAGATATTTCACTAAATGATGTCACACGTTTTCATCTACAGGAAACTCCCAACACTCAATACGGAGTCTGAGAAGGAGGCGTTTGTCAGGCACAGATGTAGTCCAAATATTTAGACTTGAAAAATGTGACATTTTAGTTGGGTTTTTTGTTTTTTTTACTATCCAGACATTTTTCAAATATATTTTTTTATGTAGAGGTCTTATATATAGGACTAGGACAGTTGTTATTTTTTGCAATTATTGTTTTAATTCCTGGTATCGATAGTATACACTGTGCTATATGATTCCTGCCACAGGGTTGGCTAGTCTAAGGGTTGGTTATGCCACAGTATTCGGATAATCTCATAGGTAAACAAATTGAACAATTACCATGATTGAAATGTAGAGTGACATTTGTGCATTGAGCATATCAATAGGACTAATCAAAACAGGTGGAATAATTATTCAGCAAGCATGTCTCGAGCTGGAGGTACAAAGCGAAGTGTCAGGGTAAGTTTGAAAATCAGTATGAACTTTTATACTGATGATGATCTTTGCGAATGACACACATGTATCCGTTAATTAACCTCACCACCACAGAGCATATTGGCGAGCATTCTAAGTTGATTATGTGATTTCGTTCTAAACATCATCAATTATCCTTGAAGTGTAGTCGAACTGTAGACGTGTGTCTAGTATAATGGTGCTCTTGAAGTATCTGGTGATGATGCTGTAAATATTGACATCCGAAGGAGGCATCTTCTTCCTATCGAAGTGCCTATTCGCCCGACCGACTTGTCATTATTTTTTGTGCTACATGGCCACCGCTTTAAGACATAAGGTACATGGCGTCTGGGTCGATAAGATATTATAGACACGGGAGTAGAGGCCACGATTGTCGGTGTCGATAATTTATTGCGGGAAATCAATCAGAGAATTTCGGACTTATTACTGTCTGCTAAAGTTCACGAAAGCATGGGGATTGACATTAGTGGATAAATAAATGTTAGTGCATTCTACCAATATGATACACACCGAGTCAATGGGTTTGATCACTGCATGGCAACTGCTATTAGTATTTCTCACAAATCGATAACAGTGTACCACACTAGGTCCCCCCTCCTGGCTTGGCCTATTAGCTATAATAACCGTATTAATGTTGAGACTTTATGGGCCATACAATAATTGAAAAAAACAATTGGGTGTATAATATCTATGAATTAGCTATTTCCAAATACAAAATGTCCACCGTCAGAACTTCTTGGTTGTAATATATATCAATTTATATATGCCACCCTTTGACACTCTCTACAATTGTATTGCACTATCCTCCAAAATATAAAATGATTAATCTCTTCAGGAGGCGTTGTAGGTTTGATCCCACATCTGACCATAATAATATTAACAGTCTTTTGGTTGAGCCTTTAAACTGGTCTCATGTCGGTGCTTTAAACCATGCATGTAAAAGAATCAGAGGATGCTCTGGAATGGGTCTCTGTCTGTATCATTGCACTATCCTCCAAAATATAAAATAATCTCTTCAGCGATGATAAATAAACGTAAAACACACAGACATCAGTGCGCTGTATGACGCTTTCCTGTCTACGCGCATTGTTTGTCTTGACTGCTGGATCATGTTGGATAAAGGCTGTGAGTACGCGTGGACAAGACAATGTTCGCGCGGCGGTAGAGAGTGCGACACATTGAAGATCCAGGTGTCCTAGGCTGCTACTGCAAGATGTGCTCAGACCTCGACAGACAGTAGGTCAGCCGGGACACATTGCAGTACAGCAACATGATGTACGTGTATATATACATGTGTAGAACATTGGTCTGGTTGGATCATGGCCTGTTGGATCATGTCCCATGTCATGTCACTATTAGCTGCTGTGGATTCACTTAGAAGGGTATACGCTTGTATGAATTGATTGTTCTGTAATATGTTTGTTTGACAGGCTGGTCAGACCCCTGGTATGTCGGGAACTAGACAGAGCAGGGGCGGGTCCATAAAGTCTGGCATGAAGCCCATATCGGAACGAGGTGACACCGAAACATTAGCAACAGTGGTTAGCATATTTCCATTTCTTTTTTATTGTTATATAAATATTTTATACTATGCCCATGAGGTCTGGCATAATGCTCATACATGTATATACAGTCAAACCTGTGTTAGTGGATACCTCCATTAAGCAGCCAACATGTATTAAGCAGCAAGTTTCAGATTCCCAATATGTTGTTTTGTTATACATTTGACCTCTATTAAGCAGCCACCTGTGCTAAGCAGCCACTTTCTGTATGTTCTTACGACATAAATTAATCACTCTCGAGACCTCATTCCTGATGTAATCCATCGCCACGAGGGAGAGAGAAGAGGTTGAATTTAAATGCCTTGCCTAAGGGCACAAGCGTAACGGCTCCAGCATACCAATAAACCCCTACCATATGCATGCTTTTGTTACACATTAATAATTATTTATATGTACAAAGTATTATGATTGTGATGGTTACATATAGAGAATATTAGGTTGCAACCTAATATTCTATTTATCCTACATTCTGAGTGTGCACCCGACACAAAAACAAACAAACTAGCCATGACAGCTTACAAACTCACTACGCACTTGGTAATATGTTGCGCATTGATATTTCTATTTATATCCACGGTTAGCCCTATGACGTCACGAAAACTTTATTAGGCACTGACTAATAAAGCAAAATTTATTAGGCAGGCCGTTTTTGTACGTTATTTCGCATGAAGGTAGGATAAATATGTATATAGAGCAATAAAATATTATCATATGAAGTATTTGTTAGTATTTTAGGAGTTCAGTGTGAAGGGTTTTACTGTACATATTGTGTCTTAGAAAATGAACTTCACTATATTTCTAAGTTTTCAGTCTGTCATAGTTCTTAGAAAGGTTTACATGATGTAAATTTTACAGTAATTACGTAATTATATGTATCAAAGTAAAACTATAAATAACATATCTATGAATTGTACTTTTTTTTCTAGTTGAAGAATAAACCCGCATAATTATGTATGTATGTACCATTAATGTCAAACCCCTTGCGGGGACCTATACATGTTTTCCTGGGCATGCTTAGCCGACAATAGTGGTTAACCAGTACTAAGCAAAGGGTGTGAGGTGCCTTGCTCAATGACACTACATACGTGGCCTGGCTGAGTATCGAACCCGGTCCATTCGATTCCACATCCGACGCTCTACCATTGGACCACGGACGCCACACAATACAGACTTTCATTTTCAGCATTCTACAGCCATGCCAAGGCTGAGGTACAAGCCTCCTGCAGGATATTACAGTGTGTCAATAGGGCGGTTTGAGCAGTACCTCGAGGATACACAGGTGCAGGTGATCTTTCGTAGTCTCCTTCATATACTACTCAACCGGCCAGAATTGCCCTACAACCCATATCCGGGATTCTACGCCAGACTTAGGGTGCACCAGGAGAGGTGGGTTCTAGTGATATTGTTTTATTGTGACACCATTATAGTCAGGTATAGTTTGGTATAGTCTAGTTAGTCAGGTATAGTCTAGTATAGTCTGGTATAGTCTAGTATAGTCTGGTATAGTCTAGTATAGTTTGGTATAGTCTAGTATAGTCTGGTCTAGTATTGTTTAGTATGGTCAGACATAGTATAGTCTAGTATAGTCTGGTATAGTCTAGTATAATCAGGCATAGTGTAGTATAGTCTGGTATAGTCTAGTATAGTCTGGTATAGTCTAGTATGGTATAGTCTAGTATGGTATAGTCTAGTATAGTCAGGCATAGTCTAGTATAGCCTGGTTTTTGTCTGGTATAGTCTAGTTTAGTATAGTCTGGTATAGTGTAGTATAGTCTGGTATAATATTGTATAGTATAGTCTGGTATTATCTAGTATAGTCTGGTGTTGTCTAGTATAGTCTAGTATAGTCTGGTATAGTCTAGTATAGAATTGTATGTTGAAATTACTCTAATTAATTAAGGAATGAAATCAACCTGCGTTGCCTTTATTTGTGTATGAAATACATCTGTACTGTGTATGTGGAGGCCTTTGCGCACCCACACACTTTAAACAGCACACATATATTGCATACCCCAATAAATGCAACACAGGTTCATTTTTATTCCTTATATGTACATTGCATTTTTTGAACGTTTCACAACTGTAAATAACCATAAATGGTTGTGTTAAGCCTGTATTTATGTTATTTCGTTTCAATTAATGAAACAGCGATATTACTAATGCACTGCATGTTTTACGTTTATTTATCATCGCTACCGGTTGCCCATATGAGCAACGCCTCCTGAATAGATTAGTCATTTTAGATTTTGGAGGATAGTGCATGATACAGACAGAGACCTATTCCAGAGTCTCTGCTGGTTCTTTTATGTGCATGGTGTAAAGCACCGACACAAGACCTCGGTTTAACGTCCCATCTGTTAATTTTATTATGGTCAGACGGGGGATCGAACCTGCGATCCCTGGATTACCAGTCCAGCGTGTTACCACTGGGCTACCGATGATAATGCTTAATGGTATCAAAAATATATGCGATTTGTTCAACATGGCGAATATAATAACAATGTACATATAGATGTATGGTTAGAGGTCAAAGGGTTAAAATTGT
Organism: Archivesica marissinica; assembly: GCA_014843695.1. Taxonomy (NCBI): domain Eukaryota; kingdom Metazoa; phylum Mollusca; class Bivalvia; order Venerida; family Vesicomyidae; genus Archivesica; species Archivesica marissinica. The sequence goes on along the minus strand of CM026403.1, from coordinate 20,012,862 downwards.
CTTGTCCGGTGTATAATGATATGGTGGGTCGCACACAAGACCAGGTTCATTGCACTTAGAGGTCAAAGGGTTGTCTTGTCCGGTGTATAATGATATGGTGGGTCGCACACAAGACCAGGTTCATTGCACTTAGAGGTCAAAGGGTTGTCTTGTCCGGTGTATAATGATATGGTGGGTCGCACACAAGACCAGGTTCATTGCACTTAGAGGTCAAAGGGTTGTCTTGTCCGGTGTATAATGAGATGGTGGGTCATACACAAGACCAGGTTCACTGCACTTAGAGGTCAAAGGGTTGTCTTGTCCGGTGTATAATTAGATGGTGGGTCACACATAAGACCAGGTTCATTGCACTTAGAGGTCAAAGGGTTGTCTTGTCCGGTGTAAATGATATGGTGGGTCGCACACAAGACCAGGTTCATTGCACTTAGAGGTCAAAGGGTTGTCTTGTCCGGTGTATAATGATATGGTGGGTCATACACAAGACCAGGTTCACTGCACTTAGAGGTCAAAGGGTTGTCTTGTCCGGTGTATAATTAGATGGTGGGTCGCACACAAGACCAGGTTCATTGCACTTAGAGGTCAAAGGGTTGTCTTGTCCGGTGTATAATGATATGGTGGGTCGCACACAAGACCAGGTTCATTGCACTTAGAGGTCAAAGGTTGTCTTGTCCGGTGTATAATGATATGGTGGTCGCACACAAGACCAGGTTCTTGCACTTAGAGGTCAAAGGGTTGTCTTGTCCGGTGTAATGATATGGTGGTCGCACACAAGACCAGGTTCATTGCACTTAGAGGTCAAAGGGTTGTCTTGTCCGGTGTATAATGAGATGGTGGGTCGCACACAAGACCAGGTTCATTGCACTTATAGGTCAGAGGGTTGTCTTGTCCGGTGTATAATGAGATGGTGGGTCATACACAAGACCAGGTTCATTGCACTTAGAGGTCAAAGGGTTGTCTTGTCTGGTGCATAATGAGATGGTGGGTCATACACAAGACCAGGTTCATTGCACTTAGAGGTCAAAGGGTTGTCTTGTCTGGTGCATAATGAGATGGTGGGTCGCAGACCAGACCAGGTTCTGCTAAAAGTCATTTTGTCCATTGTATAATGTAATGGAGTGTCGTACACAAGACCGGGTTCACTGCTAAAAGTCAAGGCCACATTTGGAGGTCAAAGGGATCAATACATGTTGTTTAGAGCATAAGGAACAATACTGTATGATAACATGTGGAAACCGAGGTAGGGAACTATGGCCGTACCAACAGCTAGCTTCTTGTTATACAGTCAAACTGTGTTGGTAGTCACCTCCATTAAAGCAGACAAGCTGTATTAAGCAGCCAGTTTCCAGATTCCCAATATGTTTTTTTTATTATACATTTTACCTCTATCGGCAGCCACCTGTGCTTACACTCTAGTTGTGAAAATAACAGTAAAATATGTATATATCATTGTGTTGTTAACAACACAATGAAATTACACAATTCCAATGAAATTCCATGACATATTAACAGAGTTTTCAGTTACAAATAAGAATTGTCGTCTGCTGTTGTATTGTTTCAATGCTACCTATGATATTTTTCTTTTTAGATTCCATATTGAACAGAACCCAAGACAGAAAATTCTTGCATCATTTAGTATGTTTAAAATTTACTCTTTTAAAATATTATTCAGAATAGATACCGGGTAATAATTTCTCGGAATTGTCCATTTACATCATATTCGAATCCTGCCACTCTCAATGTAGCCTACCCAAGAATCGCTGTTTATGTTATATTTTTCAATGAAACTTAGTGATTTATCAATAAAATATGTTGAATGTGTGTTTTACGTTTATTTATCGTCGCTACTGGTTGCCCATATGAGCGACGCCTCCTGAAGAGATTAGTCATTTTAGATTTTTGGAGAATAGTGCAATGATACAGACACAGACTCATTCCAGAGTCTCCTTTGGTCTGGTTCTTTTACGTGCACGGTGTAAAGCACCGACACGAGACCTCGGTTTAACGTCCCATCTGAATGACTGTTAAATTTATTAGGGTCAGAAGGGGGATCGAACCTGCGATCCCTGGATTATCAGTCCAGCGTGTTACCACTGGACTACAGATCCATCTGTATGTTCTTTCAATTGTTGATCAGCGCATTTTATTAGTCCCTACCTGTTTGGATTATACGTATACACTCTGTCCATCCGGGCAGACATTTGGGGATTAGGGGCTAGCTGTTTTAATAGTTGAAAACTGAAAAATTATTCCTAAGTCTTTAGGGTTAGGAACTAATTAGTACGTGTTTGCCCTTAAGTACTGTCCGGACAAAAATATTTAGCTCATAAAAATTGAAAATAGGTACGTCCTTCCGTCCATCAGTCATTGTTTTTGTCCTTTTGTCCAGGCCGTAACTTTATCATACATCATTAGTTTATGAAATAACTTGGCACAAATGTTCAACATAGTTGGAGAGTGTGTTGTGTGTAAAGATCCAGGCAGGATCATTATTCAACGGTCAAGGTCACACTTAGAGGTCATGTATTGTCCGGAATATAATTTCAAAACCATTTGGGGGACATTGAAATACAATCCAAAAAATATTCATTCATAATGAGACAGGGTATTATGCGTAATTAAACAGGTTCTTGGCTGTCTGATTAGCACAGTTGTTAGCTCGCTCCTGTGTTCGATCCTCGGACCGGGAAGCATGTGAGATGGTACGATATTCGCCAGATCAGACAGGTGGGATTTCTCCGGGTACTCCCGTTTCCTCCCACACAAATTACCACATTTACACTTTCATCTGTGGCAACAGGAGTGATTAATATAAGTTGTTAAAACTTGTTTCGCAATTGTTATAAAATAAATAAGTTTTAAAAAAACGAAAACATGTTCTTCAACAAAAATACCCACCAAAAAGTAGATCTCACAAATTTGTCCCTTTGTATAGTAATTATGGAATACAACCCAGTCAACAGTAATAAACATATTGTATTTTTTTTCAGGAAATGTTCTAAAAGACACATATATCCAAAATCTGTACACAATAAAAAATAATGAGACAGTGTGGGGTTTGAGCAGCATTTTGAAGGTGGTGAACCCCAACAGCCTGGAGAAGTACAGATGGCTGATGCGCGATATCACTCCCAGCCTCCACCAACTACCAGCATATGAAGGATATTCAGTAAATAGTTTTCTAATAAATCTAAGTCGATATGTAAGAGCCATTGTATTTTAAAATATTTCTACCATTAGGTGCCTACATGGTCGAGTGGTTACGTTCGTCTACTTCAATTCACTTTCCTTTCTACCATTAGGTGCCTACATGGTCGAGTGGTTACGTTCGTCTACTTCAATTCACTTTCCTTTCTACCATTAGGTGCCTACATGGTCGAGTGGTTACGTTCGTCTACTTCAATTCACTTTCCTTTCTACCATTAGGTGCCTACATGGTCGAGTGGTTACGTTCGTCTACTTCAATTCACTTTCCTTTCTACCATTAGGTGCCTACATGGTCGAGTGGTTACGTTCGTCTACTTCAATTCACTTTCCTTTCTACCATTAGGTGCCTACATGGTCGAGTGGTTACGTTCGTCTACTTCAATTCACTTTCCTTTCTACCATTAGGTGCCTACATGGTCGAGTGGTTACGTTCGTCTACTTCAATTCACTTTCCTTTCTACCATTAGGTGCCTACATGGTCGAGTGGTTACGTTCGTCTACTTCAATTCACTTTCCTTTCTACCATTAGGTGCCTACATGGTCGAGTGGTTACTGTCGTTGATTTCAATTCACTTTCCTTTCTACCATTAGGTGCCTACATGGTCGAGTGGTTACTGTCGTTGATTTCAATTCACTTTCCCTTTCTACCATTAGGTGCCTACATGGTCGAGTGGTTACTGTCGTTGATTTCAATTCCTTTCACTGCTGTAGGTTTGAATCCCACCAGGGGTATCACATTCTTTCATGTGAGGAAGCTATCCAGTTGGCTTGCGGAATGGTTTTACCTTGGTGCCCGGTCCATGCTAGAATATCAAAGGACCATCCAGTGTCTTTCTCCAGCAATGACAGTTAGTCGCCATATGACCTAAGCTGTCAGTGTGACTTTAATTTAGCGGCAAAAAAGCATGTGTGTGTGTTTTACGTTTATTTATCGTCGCTACCGGTTGCCCATATGAGCGACGCCTCCTGAAGAGATTAGTCATTTTAGATTTTTGGAGGATAGTGCAATGATACAGACAGAGACCCATTCCAGAATCTCCTCTGGTTCTTTTATGTGCACAGTGTAAAGCAGCGACACAAGACCTCGGTTTAAAGTCCCCATCTGAAAGACTGTTAATTTTATTAGGGTCAGACGTGGGATTGAACCTGCCAAAAAAGCAAGTATCTCTACCATATATATATATACATATATTCAAAACTTGTTGAAGTACTACTTTCTGCACTTTTTCTTTCTTTGGGTACGTTTATTTATCGTCAGCACTTGGTTAATCGAAACCTGCAGAAGTATGTTAGTCGTTATGTTGAAGCATTACTTTCTGCACTTTTTCTTTCTTTGGGTACGTTTATTTATCGTCGGCACTTGGTTAATCGAAACCTGCAGAAGTATGTTAGTCAATTGAAGCATTACTTTCTGCACTTTTTCTTTCTTTGGGTACGTTTATTTATCGTCGGCACTTGGTTAATCGAAACCTGCAGAAATATGTTAGTCGTTATGTTGAAGCATTACTTTCTGCACTGATGATGTTATAGACCCGTCGAGGGTAGATAAAATAGGATTATTAGATTACTCTTTTGATATTTGAAGTGGAAGTCATGATAACGCAGTTGTAGCACGTTCGCTTCAGGTGCGAATGGTACAGGGTTCAAGCCCCGCTGGAGCTGGTACGATTGTGCCCTTTGGCAAGGCATTTAAATTCCACATTTGCCTCTTCTCTTTATCTCGTGGCAATGGATTCCATCAGGAATGAGGTCTCGAGAGTGATTAATAGAAGTTGTAAGAACTTGTTTCGCAATCAAGCTAAAATAAATTTGCATGAATTAAACCTGCAGAAGTATATTAGTCATTTTGTTGACACAATGCTTTCTGGTGGTGTTTGAGCTTATAAACCCTTTTAGGGTAGATAAAATAGGATTGTTAGAGTACCATTTTTTCTCTTTTTTTCTCGAGGACAAAGCCCCTTTTATTCACATACAAGTACATAAATACATGTGATCATTAATATAAAACATATGACAATTATATGAGATGCAATTAACGGTAATCAATATTAGACTATTTTACTTATACATATATATTGTTGTTTCTTTGTTGTTGTTGCTGCTGTTGTAATTCCCCAACCTCCACATGTAAATACTGTTGCATTACGTCGAAATCGAAATGTAGTTACTCTTTTGATTTTGTATTACACCCAAGTGTAACCTCGAGTGTGATCATGTCCTGAATCATTTAAACTCCACTTCAACTTATTACTGCCAAACAGTCTGTAAGGATTATAACTGGCAGGCCACGAGAGTGAAACAGTACTGTATATTCCGGGCCATAAGTCAAGGCTGAAATGTTGTCTTCAAAGTGCTTTTCAGCTGTATCCTTCCATAAATCAAGGATCAATTTTTTGTTTTCAAAGTGCTTTACAGCTGTATCCTTCCATAAGTCAAGGATCAATTTTTTGTTTTCAAAGTGCTTTTCAGCTGTATCCTTCCATAAGTCAAGGCTCAATTTTTTATTTTCAAAGTGCTTTTCAGCTGTATCCTTCCATAAGTCAAGGATCAATTTTTTGTTTTCAAAGTGCTTTTCAGCTGTATCCTTCCATAAGTCAAGGCTCAATTTTTTGTCTTCAAAGTGCTTTTCAGCTGTATCCTTCCATAAGTCAAGGCTCAAATGTTGTCTTCAAAGTGCTTTTCAGCTGTATCCTTCCATAGGTCGAGGGTACTTTGGATTTGTGACATTCATTACAGCAATAGCTTTTTATCTCATTTTTTTAATGAAACTGCGCTCAATTTGAGATATCTGGTCAACTTGATTCCATTACAAATCATACAAAAATGCCACAACAATTATTTAGGAAGTTTGTTTATCAGCTTTTCTATGGTTTATATGGAATCATTTCTACTTGTTTTTCATTCATACGTCGACCTAGTACATTCATTGCATTTCTGGATGACAAAAGGGTCGACTTATTGCCGGGAATATACAGTATTTAAGGAATAACCTAATAATCTTTTTATTATATGTCACCTGTTAAAACATTACCAAAACTGTTAATTACTCATTTTCTTTTCTGTACTATATATTTCTGCCACAATATATTTTCTGACGTCACAGCTAGTGGACTCGCATCTAAAAATAGACTCCAATGGGCAGGGTTGGAAAAAAGACTGTCTTTTTTAATTTTGGACAGGACACATGTCCAAAAGTGTCTTTTATTAAAAAAGGCGTACTTTATTGTCCTTTATTGTCTTTATTTGTCTAATATCATAAGACTATGTGTTTGTGGTAATGCATTTTACAATTTATTATATAATATTAAGGTATTAGGTGTGTGTGTTGTTAATAAACACCAAATGCCATTCTCTTTTACTCATAATATCTTTCATATAAATAATAAGGAAAACAAACAATTGTCATTTATGTGTCACAATCATATATTTATTCAGCACAGGAATATATATTCAACACAGTTTAACACAACTAGATTAATGTAGAAAAAATACTAGCACAGTATAGTCTTTTATCAAGCAGCTGTTACCAAGGTAATCTGTTAGTCACTCATTCAGTAATCCAAATCATCCTTGCCACGAAGCATGCGAAAGCAAAACACTAACTTAGCAGCTCGTTTTACACCAAGTCTATTTCTGAGCTTTGAGTGGATCAGACTGAAGGTACTGAAGACACGCTCTATTGAGGCAGATGAGGCAGTGGCTGTATGTAGAGCAATCATAAGGTCAATGAAGGCTGGTGAAAGGCTGGTTCTTTTCAAGGATGTCCACCGGATGACTGGGTGTAGGTTGGTTGCTTTGAACATATAACCTGGATATGGGGTAGCCTGTGCTTCAAAGAGAACAGCACATTCAATGAATTCTTGGTTTCTTTCTGCTAGCCAATCCATAGCCGTGTCACGTTGCTCTTGTGTGAGTTTACTGCCCTTGTAGACCGGATTCGTCATATAGGCTGCAAAATGACTAGGGGTCACAGCTTGAGTAAACCTCTTCTTTATGGCTTGCTTGTGTTGCTCGAGGACAGGGTTATCAAGAAGGGCAATCCAGGTATCACAAGCCTTGGCTAATCCAGTAGAGTTTGACTGAAATATATCGATGGCTTGTGAAATAGGGGAGAGCTGAGCTTTCAGTTCCTTGGCTAGAGTAAACAAATTGTAATCCATAACTCGGCTCACTATGGTTTTGTCAATGTCATCATCGTGATCCTGGCAAATCTCCATATAGAATGGGCGATTTCTGATAAAAGACTCCAAACAGGCATCCTGGCTCTTCCAGCGGACATCACATGGTAATGCAGGTCTGATGCTACCTTCTGTCTGTGCAAGCCATGCAGCAGGTAGATGGTGGTTCCGGAAGTATTTCTGGATCTCCACAATGAATTTGGTGACATTAGTAGGTGTTATATCCTGACCAAGAAGGTTTCCCCAATGAGCGGAACATCCATACACAATTAGTGATGGATCATCTTGAACGAGGGTTTTACGCATTTTATCCATATTGGCAGCATTGTCAGTACACACAGACTTTACCGAACAGCCATAGTCACGTTCAGCTTTAATAATGTTCTCCTTTGCAAGGGATGCACAGTTGGCACCAGTTTTGGGCATGGAGCCAGTGTCTGTTGCATCAATAAAGTATGTCTTGTCATGGGTCTGCACGCAGGTGGCAATGACTGGTTCATTTCTAATGTTGCTCCAGCCATCCTCAACAAGGGTGACAACTTTGCCCTGGAGTTGCTCAGCCATGGTTGTCTGTAGGCCTTCATGCACTTTGTCGAGGTACTTGTCTGCTAGTTGTTTTCTATTCGGTGGGACATAGCCAGGGCGAGCTACTCTCATGAAACTGAGGAAAAGAGGATGTTCAATCACTGTAAATGGAATGTTGCACCCAAAGAACAGTTTGGCTAATTCCATATGTAGTAGCTCTGTTGTAGCTTGATCTGTCTTAGTAATGTGGTTATCAATGTGAGGCTGGGTGTTATGTCTCTTTGGAGGAGGTGCCACAATGTCTGGATCTTCCAACATACGCTTGGCTGCCTGTGGTTGTACTGGTGCAAGGACAGGCACTGGGTCTGGAAGTTGATTCTCTTGAGCATGTTGATTGGCAGGGGTAGTTAACTTGCAACACTTTTCAAAGTGTTTCTTCATTCTGAGGGGTTTGCCAACTAACTGATATTCACATTTGGTACATCTGGCATACAAATGTTGTCCAACAAGGACTTCTTGAAAGTGCCCCCAAATAGGATCTCTAGGCCTGCCAGGCATTGTGGAGATATTATGTGAATGTGATATGACAGAATAACATTCAGTAAATGATATCCTTTTCACACAGCCCTAAACTTTTATAGGCTGGGTATGTTTAGACAGTCAATCACAGTCATTTGAAGTTTTCACACATACGCTGTGGGTATAATAGGTCTTGTGACAACAAAGAAATTGACCTTAAATATGAGTCAATCGCAGTCATTTGAAGTTTTCACACATACACTGTGGGTATAATAGGTCCTGTGACAACAAAGAAATTGACCTTAAATATGAGTCAATCACAGTCATTTGAAGTTTTCACACATACACTGTGGGTATAATAGGTCCTGTGACAACAAAGAAATTGACCTTAAATATGAGTCAATCACAGTCATTTGAAGTGTTCACACATACACTGTGGGTATAATAGGTCCTGTGACAACAAAGACAATGGTGAATTATATGTGTGAATGTAATCCCATATAACCCCTCCATATACAAAGAATCAATTTTGCTACAGAAACATATAAACTACTATGTTTATACTAGGATATGATTTAGTAAATACATTTTGCCAAAAATTCATTTAGGACACTTTTGGACAATTTGGTGTCTTTTATTAATTCTAGACAGGACACTTTTGGACTGTCCAAAACCCCTGTCCAAAATGCAATTGTCCAAAATGTGCCAACCGCCAATGGGGAACCAGTATATATAGAATGAGGACTAATAAAGTGTCTGTGAAGATATTTACGCATGATTTAACTACAGTACATGCTATTTGATATCTGTATAATATTTAGCCTAGATTCGTGTATATTTTTCACTTTGCGTAAAAGCGAGAAAATTAGTCCGGCTACAGCTATGATGTGAATACTGAAAGCGTCCGATATGATACAAGTATACAAGTATCTCGCTGAAGAATACAACATGTATTTGTTGTGGATTTATGATGTGCTTGTTAGTTTATACAAATTTATTTTAGCTCGATTGCGAAACAGGTTCTTACAACTTATATTAATCACTCTCGAGACCTCATTCCTGATGGAATCCATCGCCACAATGGAGAGAGAAGAGTCAACGTGGAACTTAAATGCCTTGGGCACAATCGTAACGGCCCCCAGCGGGGCTCGAACTCTGGACTTTTTGCACCTGGAGCGAATGCGCAGCGCAGCCACTATCACGACTTCCATGTGCTTGTTATAAATGGTGTTACATTATTTGTGTGTTTCAGAACCAGGTGATGGTCGCTCTTGTCGGGCCATGTATATTTGATGGTTCGTTTTATCCTCAAGTCCACAATGTGCAGTTTAGGATCGAATACCTTGTTGCTGGGCCGGATGTCGAAAATGTAATATTGTCGTGGTTATAATAAGTAAAGCTTTGTTTAAAACCCAATTTATGTTTACTTTGAATGTGTTTTAGAACTTGATAATTTAAATAGCAGATGATTTGAAATTGTGATTGTTATCATATAGTTCCATTTTATTTCAATAATGATTTATACAGAATTTTCTTATTGTTCCATTGTGAATTTATTATTTTAAATTACAGTCAAACCTCTCCAGAACAAATACCATCCGGATACACCCAAGATTGGTTGTTGTAGAGAGGTTGTTCTAGGGAGGTTCATTTTTTTTGGAAAAGTTTGGAAATGCAGGAATAGTCAGTATTGTCAGCTATGATTGCTCATACTGATTTGAATATAGAGTATACAGAATGGGGGTACTACTTTCATTATACGATAGATTGAACTAAGATTGAATATCTGAGGACGCAAACTGATTATGCAAATTTATGACATTTGTGTACATTAATATTTTCAATACATCAAAGTCAAGAAGTGTGATAAATTACGCATTTCATATAAAAAAAATAAGGATGTCAACGAGTAGCAATTTTGATCCTCAAGTACTCGGACACAGGTCCGATCGAATACAAGAGTGCTCGGAAAAGATCATTTGATTTTTAGCATCATATGTTTGATTTAATTTCCGATATTTGGTAAGTATTTCGGATGAGGAGGGTCCGAAAACTGATGTTAAATTATCATATTACTGTATGTGATAAAAACTTTGCATTGAATTAAGGCTAAACCTGGGGAAATGAAAAATACGTAACTCATTTTAATGAAATAATTATTTAAACAAACATAAAGTTTATAAAACGTCTGCTCTATTGACAAACGAGGCATGTCCATATGTACCTGCAACATTTCTTTTTTCTTCATCTTAAGCGATCAAAAGATATACGTGGTAAAACAACCTGCCAATCATGTCAAGCTGTTTATTTGAAGCTGTTTACATTCCGTCCAATTTATTCGGCACGTTAAGGGTTAACACACAAATTGAACCACTTGAGCCAAGCCATTTTTGCTAAATAAAATACAGATTATTTCTTCACAAATTATATTTGGTGTATGAACATTTACATCTCATACCTAGATAGCTTTTAGTTGTCATCAATGTTTCAGGGTATTTCAATCTTTGTGAGCAGTCTAATGAAGGAGATTGATGAAATGTTCAACAGTGAACATCACTTCCTATTGGGTGTAAATGTCCCCACTGTGAGCCCCACCAGCCCAGATATGTGGATAGAACAGTACTGGGAACCAGAGAAAATACAAACAGAAAAGGTATGTGAATCTCACTAGCCCAGATATGTGGATAGAGTAGTACTGGGAACCAGAGAAAATACAGATAGAAAAGGTATGTGAATCTCACTAGCCCAGACATGTGGATAGAGTAGTACTGGGAACCAGAGAATAATACAAACAGAAAAGGTATGTCAGCCTCACTAGCCCAGATATGTGGATAGAGTAGTACTGGGAACCAGAGAATAATACAAACAGAAAAGGAATGTGAGCCTCACTAGCCCAGATATGTGGATAGAGCAGTACTGGGAACCAGAGGAAATACAGATAGAAAAGGTATGTGAGCCTAACTAGCCCAGACATGTGGATAGTGCAGTACTGGGAACCAGAGAAAATACAAACAGAAAAGGTATGTCAGCCTAACTAGCCCAGATATGTGGATAGAGCAGTACTGGGAACCAGAGAAAATACAAACAGAAAAGGTATGTCAGCCTAACTAGCCCTGTTACTGATGTCTCCCACAATCTTTCATAGATGCAACCAAAAACAATAACCTCCTATGACGGGGGTTAAAGAAAGATATCCTCAACATTTTTATTCTTTATTATAATGCCACCGAAGGGAGGCATACTGGTTTCGTGCTGTCCATCTGTCCTAGTCAATATTTCCAGTACAGGCTGTAACTACTTCAGCTAGCGCTAGGATCTTCGTGGGCATTCGTCTGCTGTGATATTTCTTGTTTTTGCATACATATAGCTAGTTACATATAAATGATAATGAGTATGTAATGTGTTATTGCAATGACCATCCTCACATAGGATATACCACATACATCTTTAAGTATAGGATATAAGCCGAAAACGATCCAATATGTAAAATATTGGACTGTGTGAGGCACATAGCGCTGAAGACAGTACCAATATTTTACGTATTGGATCCGTTTGAGGTTTATATCTTACCTATAACACACACTTATAAAACAAGATCCTACTAATTAAAATTATTAATTTCGTACATGTATGCGTTGGATTTAATATAATACTCTGGCCTTTTGACACCAGTCCAATATTAATAATAATGGACTGCACGTACAAAGGTATGACGTCACAACACTGTTTTAATGATATTTAATGTTTCCAATTAAGGAGAGGACAACCATAAGCTGTATAGCTTTCTGTCCAATTCCTTACTTGAATTGTTGTAAATAATCATGTACATGATAGAAAATAAATATGTTTAAATCAACTCTAAGCAGGAGAGGACAACCATAAGCTGTATAGCTTTCTGTCCAATTCCTTACTTGAATTGTTGTAAATAATCATGTACATGATAGAAAATAAATATGTTTAAATCAACTCTAAGCAGGAGAGGACAACCATAAGCTGTATAGCTTTCTGTCCAATTCCTTACTTGAATTGTTGTAAATAATCATGTACATGATAGAAAATAAATATGTTTAAACCAATGTTTCCAATCAATATGATGCAACATTATTATTCTATTTCCAGGAAACTTTCCTACAGAAACTCAGTGATGCTGTGATTGGGTATAAATATATACATGTTGAGGTAGATATTTAGTAATAAATCACACATTTTTGGTTTTCATCAAGATATGAAATACATTTGGACTGGTCAAAGTGAATGAAGTCCTACAGACTACATGTACTGTTTGGATTTGGAATATTATACAATATTCTCTGCTCAGGTGTGAGCAAGAACGAATTGAGCAACCTATTGAGGACCCAGGGTAATCCTGGCCTATTATGTTGATAATTAATCTTGCATATTTTGGCATGGATCTGCTGGTCTGCCCAAAGCTCGGGAATTTCTCCTGAAATCTGGTTCTTTCAGCAGTTTTCCCGATCTCAGGATTTGTATCAGAATTCTCAGATTTTCATATCGCTATAGCCAACACGAAAACAGGCTATAATCTTCAGTCATATGTCCCAGCTGGACACATAGATTACCTCTGCACGATTATCGACTATCGGCTATCGATTGCCTTTGTGCAGTTTATTGTATCAGTTATGCCAAGAACCAGTTCATAATGTAGTTTTATTAAAGGAGCTATCTGATTGGTTTAAAAAAATGTCGTTTAATTCCCGTCTTCAGTTTAAATTGACATTCTCGCTTAGTTTAGGCGCACTTACTTTTAAGCAAAATTGTAGTTTGCTCGCTTTATTTTTTGCTTTTAGGATAATTTCATTTAATATTATAGTTTTGGGTTCCTCCTATTTTTTATTTTTTTGAGACTTCATTTATTTATTTTTTTCTCACATGTGTACCATAGTACCAAGTCCGCCTCCGTGGTCGAGTTGTTAAGGTCGCTGACTTGTATACCATTGTAACCTATCATCACTGATGGTCACGGGTTCGAGCCCTGCTCAGGCCGTGTCTCATTTATATGAAAAAGTTGGCAGTTTCTTACGGAGGTTGGTGCACCCAAGTACTGGTTAACCGCTGGAGCCTGCCCAGGAAAGGTGTTGTTAGGTAAACTGCCCGCCGACGATATAGCCCAAAATGATGCTGATGCAGGCGTAACACCCGAAATATAACATATAACATAACCATAGTACCAATGGTGTTGCGGCCCACTGGCCTGTTCGTGGGATGCAGTCAAACAGTCCGCTTCAAAACTCTACATATTTAATAACCGTACATAACTAATTCTTTAAGCCAGTCTCTATATAGTTTCTCTAGTGTAAGAACTCAATCTCCCACTAGTCCCAAAACCAAATCTATTCTCCCCCATTTGAGAGGTCCTTATATCTATCCTGCCAGTCTGTACAGGTAAGCTTCAGTTCCATAACAGCCAATCCTCGATTCATAAGAACCACCCGTCTTACATACCTATCCAATCACTGTTACATACAGGCGTAATATAACATCAATTGACATTTCCAGAGATGCATGAAATATCCTATTGACTGCTCACTCAGGATAAACAGACAGATCTGTACTCCAGTGGTAACACGATGGACTGGTAATCCAGGGATCGTAGGTCTGATCCCCCGTCTGACCCTAATAAAATTAACAGTCTTTCAGATGGAACGTTAAACCGAGGTCTCGTGTTGGTGCTTTACACCGTGCACGTAAAAGAACCAGAGGAGATTCTGGAATGGGTCTCTGTCATTGCACTATCCTCTAAAATCTAAAATGACTAATCTCTTCAGGAGGCGTCGCTCATATGGGCAACTGGTAGCAATGATAAATAAACGTAAAACACATAGGATAAACAATCTAGGCCACTCCACTGTGTTACACATGATGCAATGTATATTACAAATTAACAATTATATAATATACATAACTATGTATATCTAAGTTATAAAAATAACAATTCGTACTCAAATAATGTTGCAAAGATAATCTTTTAGACATGTCATCCATTTACTTTCTGCGTTAGTATCTAACAGATATTTGTGTTGAGTGTGTGTTTTACGTTTATTTATCGTCCCTACCGGTTGCCCATATGAGCGACTCCTCCTGCAGAGATTAGTCATTTTAGATTTTGGAGGATAGTGCAATGATACAGACAGAGACCTGTTCCAGAGTCTCCTCTGGTTCTTTAACGTGCACGGTGTAAAGCACCGACACGAGACCTTGGTTTAACGACCCATCTGAAAGACTTAATTTTATTAGGGTCAGACGGGAGATCGAACCTACGATCCCTGGATTACCAGTCCAGCGTGTTACCACTGGACTACAGGTCCATCTGTTATTTGTGTTGAATGCAAAGTTCCTCATATTTCAGTGTATCTTCATGCTCGATCCTTCCTTCCCATCATATGTAAAGGGAGAGAAGCACTATGGCTTTAACTTTGTGGAAGTTGTCGAGGAGATGAGAGAAATGGGGTAAGACTGTTTTCCATAATAAATAAATTTTTTCCAAACATAATGACCCTGTAGCGTGTTTACGCCATTAGACAATTTGGTTAGTTTTCAAAATAATGCTGCCTCTAGAAAGCTACTACTTCCAATGACATTTGATAATTTTTCATGATCCGAAATATATTTTTTTAATCGTGAAAGGGAGAACATGAATCGTGGATGGAGAATCACAAATCATGAAAGGAGAGCATTATATAAATATTTCATCTCTGTGAGTGTGAGGCTTTTCCTCGGTCGACATTATTTTTCCGAGGGGTAGACAATATCCATTGTCACACTCACCGAGATGAAATATTTATTTTGTTATACTGAACAATCGGCTGTTCTGGCTTTATGTTGTTGGGCAATTCAATAAAACATTCTTCGAGACTACATGAAAACAAGATGGCGGCATAACAAATAAAATCACAATGAAATTAATCGGTAATGTCCGAGTAGCGTGATTTTGTTCCGAATGCGGCTATTCAGAGGTGAGACATTGCCATGAGACATTGAAAAATGTCGCACGCTCGGGTATTGCAAATTTTGCATGGGGTAGTCACGTGAGTTATATCAATATTAATTGTGATGGAAGAGCATCATCAATAGGTATAAAAGTTCATGCTCTCCCAACTTTAATTAAATAATAATATAAGAACCAAACTATCTTGAACCTCAGTGATGTAATGGATTCGATGTCTGCCTTGTAGCCAAGGTGGTTGCGAGTGCGATCCCTGCTGGTACCACAGTGATAGCATCCTTAGACAACACATTTACTGTGCCTCACTGAGATACTGCCTTGTCAAGAGTTGGGTATTGTGTTTGGACGTGCAATACTGCATATACGGGCATTGTGCATTCTAACGCCTATACTGCCTTGTCAAGAGTTGGGCATTGTGTTTGGACGTACAGTACTGCATATACGGGCATTGTGCATTCTAATGCCTTGTGTTCGTGTTATATGACATAAGTGGGAAATATAGCAACTTGTTCTTGAATTCATTAAAGTGATAAAAGATACATAAGACACCGGAAGAGCAAGTAAGTTGTTGCACGTCACAGTACACACAGGGCTGGATTGTGTATGTGTAAATAATAATGCATGTCACAGTACACAAAGGGGCTGGATTGTGTGTGTAAATCATAATGCATGTCACAGTACACACAGGGGCTGGATTGTGTGTGTGTAAATAATAATGCATGTCACAGTACAAATAGGGGCTGGATTGTGTGTGTAAATCATAATGCATGTCACAGTACACACAGGGGCTGGATTGTGTGTGTGTAAATAATAATGCATGTCACAGTACACACAGGGGCTGGATTGTGTGTGTGTAAATAATAATGCATGTCACAGTACACACATGTGGCTGGATTGTGTGTAAATCATAATGCATGTCACAGTACACACATGGGGCTGGATTGTGTGTGTGTAAATCATAATGCATGTCACAGTACAAATAGGGGCTGGATTGTGTGTAAATCATAATGCATGTCACAGTACACACAGGGGCTGGATTGTGTGTGTGTAAATAATAATGCATGTCACAGTACACACATGGGGCTGGATTGTGTGTAAATAATAATGCATGTCACAGTACACACATGGGGCTGGATTGTGTGTGTGTAAATAATAATGCATGTCACAGTACACACAGGGGCTGGATTGTGTGTGTGTAAATAATAATGCATGTCACAGTACACACAGGGGCTAGATTGTGTGTGTGTATATAATAATGCATGTCACAGTACACACATGGGGCTGGATTGTGTGTGTGTATATAATAATGCATGTCACAGTACACACAGGGGCTGGATTGTGTGTGTAAATAATAATGCATGTCACAGTACACACATGGGGCTGGATTGTGTGTAAATCATAATGCATGTCACAGTACACACATGGGGCTGGATTGTGTGTGTGTAAATCATAATGCATGTCACAGTACAAATAGGGGCTGGATTGTGTGTATATCATAATGCATGTCACAGTACACACAGGGGCTGGATTGTGTGTGTGTGTAAATAATAATGCATGTCACAGTACACACATGGGGCTGGATTGTGTGTAAATAATAATGCATGTCACAGTACACACAGGGGCTGGATTGTGTGTGTGTAAATAATAATGCATGTCACAGTACACACACAGGGGCTGGATTGTGTGTAAATCATAATGCATGTCACAGTACACACAGGGGCTGGATTGTGTGTGTGTAAATAATAATGCATGTCACAGTACACACAGGGGCTGGATTGTGTGTAAATAATAATGCATGTCACAGTACAAATAGGGGCTGGATTGTGTGTGTAAATCATAATGCATGTCACAGTACAAATAGGGGCTGGATTGTGTGTGTGTAAATAACAATGCATGTCACAGTACACACAGGGGCTGGATTGTGTGTAAATAATAATGCATGTCACAGTACACACAGGGGTCTGGATTGTGTGTGTGTAAATAATAATGCATGTCACAGTACACACACGGGCTGGATTGTGTGTAAATAATAATGCATGTCACAGTACACACAGGGGTCTGGATTGTGTGTGTGTAAATAATAATGCATGTCACAGTGCACACAGGGGCTGGATTGTGTGTGTGTAAATAATAATGCATGTCACAGTACAAATAGGGGCTGGATTGTGTGTGTAAATCATAATGCATGTCGCAGTACAAATGGGGGCGTGTGTGTGTGTTTGTGCGTGCGTGCGTGCGTGCGTGCGTGCGTGAATCATAATGCATGTCACAGTACAAATAGGGGCTGAATTGTGTGTGTGGTGTGGTGTGATGTGGTGTGGTGTGGTGTGTGTGTGTGTGTAAATAATAATGCATGTCATAGTACACACATGGGGCTGGATTGTGTGTGTGTAAATCATAATGCATGTCACAGTACAAATAGGGGCTGGATTGTGTGTAAATCATAATGCATGTCACAGTACACACAGGGGCTGGATTGTGTGTGTGTAAATAATAATGCATGTCACAGTACACACATGGGGCTGGATTGTGTGTAAATAATAATGCATGTCACAGTACACACAGGGGCTGGATTGTGTGTGTGTAAATAATAATGCATGTCACAGTACACACAGGGGCTAGATTGTGTGTGTGTACATAATAATGCATGTCACAGTACACACATGGGGCTGGATTGTGTGTGTGTAAATAATAATGCATGTCACAGTACACACAGGGGCTGGATTGTGTGTGTGTAAATAATAATGCATGTCACAGTACACACAGGGGCTAGATTGTGTGTGTGTATATAATAATGCATGTCACAGTACACACATGGGGCTGGATTGTGTGTGTGTATATAATAATGCATGTCACAGTACACACAGGGGCTGGATTGTGTGTGTAAATAATAATGCATGTCACAGTACACACATGGGGCTGGATTGTGTGTGTAAATAATAATGCATGTCACAGTACACACATGGGGCTGGATTGTGTGTGTGTAAATCATAATGCATGTCACAGTACAAATAGGGGCTGGATTGTGTGTATATCATAATGCATGTCACAGTACACACAGGGGCTGGATTGTGTGTGTGTGTAAATAATAATGCATGTCACAGTACACACATGGGGCTGGATTGTGTGTAAATAATAATGCATGTCACAGTACACACAGGGGCTGGATTGTGTGTGTGTAAATAATAATGCATGTCACAGTACACACACAGGGGCTGGATTGTGTGTAAATCATAATGCATGTCACAGTACACACAGGGGCTGGATTGTGTGTGTGTAAATAATAATGCATGTCACAGTACACACAGGGGCTGGATTGTGTGTAAATAATAATGCATGTCACAGTACAAATAGGGGCTGGATTGTGTGTGTAAATCATAATGCATGTCACAGTACAAATAGGGGCTGGATTGTGTGTGTGTAAATAACAATGCATGTCACAGTACACACAGGGGCTGGATTGTGTGTAAATAATAATGCATGTCACAGTACACACACGGGCTGGATTGTGTGTAAATAATAATGCATGTCACAGTACACACAGGGGTCTGGATTGTGTGTGTGTAAATAATAATGCATGTCACAGTGCACACAGGGGCTGGATTGTGTGTGTGTAAATAATAATGCATGTCACAGTACAAATAGGGGCTGGATTGTGTGTGTAAATCATAATGCATGTCGCAGTACAAATGGGGGCGTGTGTGTGTGTGTGTGTGGTGTGCGTGCGTGCGTGCGTGCGTGAATCATAATGCATGTCACAGTACAAATAGGGGCTGAATTGTGTGTGTGGTGTGGTGTGGTGTGGTGTGGTGTGGTGTGTGTGTGTGTAAATAATAATGCATGTCATAGTACACACATGGGGCTGGATTGTGTGTGTGTAAATCATAATGCATGTCACAGTACAAATAGGGGCTGGATTGTGTGTAAATCATAATGCATGTCACAGTACACACAGGGGCTGGATTGTGTGTGTGTAAATAATAATGCATGTCACAGTACACACATGGGGCTGGATTGTGTGTAAATAATAATGCATGTCACAGTACACACAGGGGCTGGATTGTGTGTGTGTAAATAATGATGCATGTCACAGTACACACAGGGGCTAGATTGTGTGTGTGTATATAATAATGCATGTCACAGTACACACATGGGGCTGGATTGTGTGTGTGTAAATAATAATGCATGTCACAGTACACACAGGGGCTGGATTGTGTGTGTGTAAATAATAATGCATGTCACAGTACACACAGGGGCTAGATTGTGTGTGTGTATATAATAATGCATGTCACAGTACACACATGGGGCTGGATTGTGTGTGTGTATATAATAATGCATGTCACAGTACACACAGGGGCTGGATTGTGTGTGTAAATAATAATGCATGTCACAGTACACACATGGGGCTGGATTGTGTGTAAATAATAATGCATGTCACAGTACACACAGGGGCTGGATTGTGTGTGTGTAAATAATAATGCATGTCACAGTACACACACAGGGGCTGGATTGTGTGTAAATCATAATGCATGTCACAGTACACACAGGGGCTGGATTGTGTGTGTGTAAATAATAATGCATGTCACAGTACACACAGGGGCTGGATTGTGTGTAAATAATAATGCATGTCACAGTACAAATAGGGGCTGGATTGTGTGTGTAAATCATAATGCATGTCACAGTACAAATAGGGGCTGGATTGTGTGTGTGTAAATAATAATGCATGTCACAGTACACACAGGGGCTGGATTGTGTGTAAATAATAATGCATGTCACAGTACACACAGGGGTCTGGATTGTGTGTGTGTAAATAATAATGCATGTCACAGTACACACACGGGCTGGATTGTGTGTAAATAATAATGCATGTCACAGTACACACAGGGGTCTGGATTGTGTGTGTGTAAATAATAATGCATGTCACAGTGCACACAGGGGCTGGATTGTGTGTGTGTAAATAATAATGCATGTCACAGTACAAATGGGGGCTGGATTGTGTGTGTAAATCATAATGCATGTCGCAGTACAAATGGGGGTGTGTGTGTGTGTGTGTGCGTGCGTGCGTGCGTGCGTGCGTGCGTGAATCATAATGCATGTCACAGTACAAATAGGGGCTGAATTGTGTGTGTGGTGTGGTGTGGTGTGGTGTGGTGTGGTGTGTGTGTGTGTGTAAATAATAATGCATGTCATAGTACACACATGGGGCTGGATTGTGTGTGTGTAAATCATAATGCATGTCACAGTACAAATAGGGGCTGGATTGTGTGTAAATCATAATGCATGTCACAGTACACACAGGGGCTGGATTGTGTGTGTGTAAATAATAATGCATGTCACAGTACACACATGGGGCTGGATTGTGTGTAAATAATAATGCATGTCACAGTACACACAGGGGCTGGATTGTGTGTGTGTAAATAATAATGCATGTCACAGTACACACAGGGGCTAGATTGTGTGTGTGTATATAATAATGCATGTCACAGTACACACATGGGGCTGGATTGTGTGTGTGTATATAATAATGCATGTCACAGTACACACAGGGGCTGGATTGTGTGTGTAAATAATAATGCATGTCACAGTACACACATGGGGCTGGATTGTGTGTAAATCATAATGCATGTCACAGTACACACATGGGGCTGGATTGTGTGTGTGTAAATCATAATGCATGTCACAGTACAAATAGGGGCTGGATTGTGTGTAAATCATAATGCATGTCACAGTACACACAGGGGCTGGATTGTGTGTGTGTGTAAATAATAATGCATGTCACAGTACACACATGGGGCTGGATTGTGTGTAAATAATAATGCATGTCACAGTACACACAGGGGCTGGATTGTGTGTGTGTAAATAATAATGCATGTCACAGTACACACACAGGGGCTGGATTGTGTGTAAATCATAATGCATGTCACAGTACACACATGGGGCTGGATTGTGTGTAAATAATAATGCATGTCACAGTACACACATGGGCTGGATTGTGTGTGTGTAAATAATAATGCATGTCACAGTACACACAGGGGCTGGATTGTGTGTGTGTAAATAATAATGCATGTCACAGTACACATAGGGGCTAGATTGTGTGTGTGTATATAATAATGCATGTCACAGTACACACATGGGGCTGGATTGTGTGTGTGTAAATCATAATGCATGTCACAGTACAAATAGGGGCTGGATTGTGTGTAAATCATAATGCATGTCACAGTACACACAGGGGCTGGATTGTGTGTGTGTGTAAATCATAATGCATGTCACAGTACACACAGGGGCTGGATTGTGTGTGTGTGTAAATAATAATGCATGTCACAGTACACACATGGGGCTGGATTGTGTGTAAATAATAATGCATGTCACAGTACACACAGGGGCTGGATTGTGTGTGTGTAAATAATAATGCATGTCACAGTACACACAGGGGCTGGATTGTGTGTGTGTAAATAATAATGCATGTCACAGTACAAATAGGGGCTGGATTGTGTGTGTAAATCATAATGCATGTCACAGTACAAATAGGGGCTGGATTGTGTGTGTGTAAATAATAATGCATGTCACAGTACACACAGGGGCTGGATTGTGTGTAAATAATAATGCATGTCACAGTACACACATGGGTCTGGATTGTGTGTGTGTAAATAATAATGCATGTCACAGTACACACAGGGGCTGGATTGTGTGTAAATAATAATGCATGTCACAGTACACACAGGGGTCTGGATTGTGTGTGTGTAAATAATAATGCATGTCACAGTGCACACAGGGGCTGGATTGTGTGTGTGTAAATAATAATGCATGTCACAGTACAAATAGGGGCTGGATTGTGTGTGTAAATCATAATGCATGTCGCAGTACAAATGGGGGCGTGTGTGTGTGTGCGTGCGTGCGTGCGTGCGTGCGTGCGTGCGTGCGTGCGTGAGTGCGTGCGTGCGTGAATCATAATGCATGTCACAGTACAAATAGGGGCTGAATTGTGTGGTGTGGTGTGGTGTGGTGTGGTGTGTGTGTGTAAATAATAATGCATGTCACAGTACAAATAGGGGCTGAATTGTGTGTGTGTAAATCATAATGCATGTCACAGTACACACAGGGGCTGGATTGTGTGTGTGTGTGCGTGTGTAAATCATAATGCATGTCACAGTACAAATAGGGGCTGGATTGTGTGTGTGTGTAAATCATAATGCATGTCACAGTACAAATAGGGGCTGGATTGTGTGTGTGTAAATAATAATGCATGTCACAGTACAAATAGGGGCTGAATTGTGTGTGTGTAAATCATAATGCATGTCACAGTACACACAGGGGCTGGATTGTGTGTGTGTAAATAATAATGCATGTCACAGTACAAATAGGGCTGGAGTGTGTGTGTGTAAATCATAATGCATGTCACAGTACACACAGGGGCTGGATTTTGTGTGTGTAAATTATAATGCATGTCACAGTACACACAGGGGCTGGATTGTGTGTAAATCATAATGCATGTCACAGTACATACAGGGGCTGGATTGTGTGTGTGTAAATCATAATGCATGTCACACACAGGGCTGGTATGTGTTGTGTGTGGGGTGTGTGTGTGTTACACATCACAGTACACACAGGGGCTGGACTGTGTGTGATGTAAATCATAATACACAATGTCCATTACACATCACAGTACACACAGGGGCTGGACTCTGTGTAAGTCATAATACACACTGTCCATTACATATCACAGTACACACAGGGGCTGGACTGTGTGTGATGTAAATCGTAATACACACTGTCCATTACACATCACAGTACACACAGGGGCTGGACTCTTTGTTAGTCATAATACACACTGTCCATTACATATCACAGTACACACAGGGGCTGGACTGTGTGTGATGTAAATCGTAATGCACACTGTCCATTACACATCACAGTACACACAGGGGCTGGACTGTGTGTAAGTCATAATACACACTGTCCATTACATATCACAGTACACACAGGGGCTGGACTGTGTGTGATGTAAATCATAATACAAACTGTCCATTACATATCACAGTACACACAGGGGCTGGACTGTGTGTGTGTAAGTCATAATACACACTGTCCATTACATATCACAGTACACACAGGGGCTGGACTGTGTGTGATGTAAATCGTAATACACACTGTCCATTACACATCACAGTACACACAGGGGCTGGACTCTTTGTAAGTCATAATACACACTGTTCATTACATATCACAGTACACACAGGGGCTGGACTGTGTGTGATGTAAATCGTAATACACACTGTCCATTACACATCACAGTACACACAGGGGCTGGACTGTGTGTAAGTCATAATACACACTGTCCATTACATATTACAGTACACACAGGGGCTGGACTGTGTGTGATGTAAATCATAATACAAACTGTCCATTACATATCACAGTACACACAGGGGCTGGACTGTGTGTGTGTGTAAGTCATAATACACACTGTCCATTACATATCACAGTACACACAGGGGCTGGACTGTGTGTGATGTAAATCGTAATACACACTGTCCATTACACATCACAGTACACACAGGGGCTGGACTCTTTGTAAGTCATAATACACACTGTCCATTACATATCACAGTACACACAGGGGCTGGACTGTGTGTGATGTAAACATAATACACACTGTCCATACACATCACAGTACACACAGGGGCTGGACTGTGTGTAAGTCATAATACACACTGTCCATTACATATTACAGTACACACAGGGGCTGGACTGTGTGTGATGTAAATCATAATACAAACTGTCCATTACATATCACAGTACACACAGGGGCTGGACTGTGTGTGATGTAAATCATAATACACACTGTCCATTACACATCACAGTACACACAGGGGCTGGACTGTGTGTAAGTCATAATACACACTGTCCATTACATATCACAGTACACACAGGGGCTGGACTGTGTGTGATGTAAATCATAATACAAACTGTCCATTACATATCACAGTACACACAGGGGCTAGATTGTGTGTGTGTATATAATAATGCATGTCACAGTACACACATGGGGCTGGATTGTGTGTGTGTAAATCATAATGCATGTCACAGTACAAATAGGGGCTGGATTGTGTGTAAATCATAATGCATGTCACAGTACACACAGGGCTGGATTGTGTGTGTGTGTAAATCATAATGCATGTCACAGTACACACAGGGGCTGGATTGTGTGTGTGTGTAAATAATAATGCATGTCACAGTACACACATGGGGCTGGATTGTGTGTAAATAATAATGCATGTCACAGTACACACAGGGGCTGGATTGTGTGTGTGTAAATAATAATGCATGTCACAGTACACACAGGGGCTGGATTGTGTGTGTGTAAATAATAATGCATGTCACAGTACAAATAGGGGCTGGATTGTGTGTGTAAATCATAATGCATGTCACAGTACAAATAGGGGCTGGATTGTGTGTGTGTAAATAATAATGCATGTCACAGTACACACAGGGGCTGGATTGTGTGTAAATAATAATGCATGTCACAGTACACACAGGGGTCTGGATTGTGTGTGTGTAAATAATAATGCATGTCACAGTACACACAGGGGCTGGATTGTGTGTAAATAATAATGCATGTCACAGTACACACAGGGGTCTGGATTGTGTGTGTGTAAATAATAATGCATGTCACAGTGCACACAGGGGCTGGATTGTGTGTGTGTAAATAATAATGCATGTCACAGTACAAATAGGGGCTGGATTGTGTGTGTAAATCATAATGCATGTCGCAGTACAAATGGGGGCGTGTGTGTGTGTGCGTGCGTGCGTGCGTGCGTGCGTGCGTGCGTGCGTGCGTGCGTGAGTGCGTGCGTGCGTGAATCATAATGCATGTCACAGTACAAATAGGGGCTGAATTGTGTGGTGTGGTGTGGTGTGGTGTGTGTGTGTGTGTAAATAATAATGCATGTCACAGTACAAATAGGGGCTGAATTGTGTGTGTGTAAATCATAATGCATGTCACAGTACACACAGGGGCTGGATTGTGTGTGTGTGTGCGTGTGTAAATCATAATGCATGTCACAGTACAAATAGGGGCTGGATTGTGTGTGTGTGTAAATCATAATGCATGTCACAGTACAAATAGGGGCTGGATTGTGTGTGTGTAAATAATAATGCATGTCACAGTACAAATAGGGGCTGAATTGTGTGTGTGTAAATCATAATGCATGTCACAGTACACACAGGGGCTGGATTGTGTGTGTGTAAATAATAATGCATGTCACAGTACAAATAGGGCTGGAGTGTGTGTGTGTAAATCATAATGCATGTCACAGTACACACAGGGGCTGGATTTTGTGTGTGTAAATTATAATGCATGTCACAGTACACACAGGGGCTGGATTGTGTGTAAATCATAATGCATGTCACAGTACATACAGGGGCTGGATTGTGTGTGTGTAAATCATAATGCATGTCACACACAGGGCTGGTATGTGTTGTGTGTGGGGTGTGTGTGTGTTACACATCACAGTACACACAGGGGCTGGACTGTGTGTGATGTAAATCATAATACACAATGTCCATTACACATCACAGTACACACAGGGGCTGGACTCTGTGTAAGTCATAATACACACTGTCCATTACATATCACAGTACACACAGGGGCTGGACTGTGTGTGATGTAAATCGTAATACACACTGTCCATTACACATCACAGTACACACAGGGGCTGGACTGTGTGTAAGTCATAATACACACTGTCCATTACATATCACAGTACACACAGGGGCTGGACTGTGTGTGATGTAAATCATAATACAAACTGTCCATTACACATCACAGTACACACAGGGGCTGGACTGTTGTGTGTAAGTCATAATACACACTGTCCATTACATATCACAGTACACACAGGGGCTGGACTGTGTGTGATGTAAATCATAATACAAACTGTCCATTACACATCACAGTACACACAGGGGCTGGACTCTTTGTAAGTCATAATACACACTGTCCATTACATATCACAGTACACACAGGGGCTGGACTGTGTGTGATGTAAATCGTAATACACACTGTCCATTACACATCACAGTACACACAGGGGCTGGACTGTGTGTAAGTCATAATACACACTGTCCATTACATATCACAGTACACACAGGGGCTGGACTGTGTGTGATGTAAATCATAATACAAACTGTCCATTACATATCACAGTACACACAGGGGCTGGACTGTGTGTGGTGTAAGTCATAATACACACTGTCCATTACATATCACAGTACACACAGGGGCTGGACTGTGTGTGATGTAAATCGTAATACACACTGTCCATTACACATCACAGTACACACAGGGGCTGGACTCTTTGTAAGTCATAATACACACTGTCCATTACATATCACAGTACACACAGGGGCTGGACTGTGTGTGATGTAAATCATAATACACACTGTCCATTACACATCACAGTACACACAGGGGCTGGACTGTGTGTAAGTCATAATACACACTGTCCATTACATATTACAGTACACACAGGGGCTGGACTGTGTGTGATGTAAATCATAATACAAACTGTCCATTACATATCACAGTACACACAGGGGCTGGACTGTGTGTGATGTAAATCATAATACACACTGTCCATTACACATCACAGTACACACAGGGGCTGGACTGTGTGTAAGTCATAATACACACTGTCCATTACATATCACAGTACACACAGGGGCTGGACTGTGTGTGATGTAAATCATAATACAAACTGTCCATTACATATCACAGTACACACAGGGGCTGACTGTACACAGGGGCTGGACTGTGTGTGATGTAAACTAATACACACTGTCCATTACACATCACAGTACACACAGGGGCTGGACTGTGTGTAAGTCATAATACACACTGTCCATTACATATCACAGTACACACAGGGGCTGGACTGTGTGTGATGTAAATCATAATACAAACTGTCCATTACATATCACAGTACACACAGGGGCTGGACTGTGTGTGTGTAAGTCATAATACACACTGTCCATTACATATCACAGTACACACAGGGGCTGGACTGTGTGTGATGTAAATCATAATACAAACTGTCCATTACATATCACAGTACACACAGGGGCTGGACTGTGTGTGTGTAAGTCATAATACACACTGTCCATTACATATCACAGTACACACAGGGGCTGGACTGTGTGTGATGTAAATCGTAATACACACTGTCCATTACACATCACAGTACACACAGGGGCTGGACTCTTTGTTAGTCATAATACACACTGTCCATTACATATCACAGTACACACAGGGGCTGGACTGTGTGTGTGTGTAAGTCATAATACACACTGTCCATTACACATCACAGTACACACAGGGGCTGGACTCTTTGTAAGTCATAATACACACTGTCCATTACATATCACAGTTAACACAGGGGCTGGACTGTGTGTGATGTAAATCGTAATACACACTGTCCATTACATATCACAGTACACACAGGGGCTGGACTGTGTGTAAGTCATAATACACACTGTCCATTACATATCACAGTACACACAGGGGCTGGACTGTGTGTGTGTAAGTCATAATACAAACTGTCCATTACATATCACAGTACACACAGGGGCTGGACTGTGTGTGATGTAAATCGTAATACACACTGTCCATTACATATCACAGTACACACAGGGGCTGGACTGTGTGTGTGTGTAAATCATAATACACATTGTCCATTACACATCACAGTTAACACAGGGGCTGGACTGTGTGTGATGTAAATCGTAATACACACTGTCCATTACATATCACAGTACACACAGGGGCTGGACTGTGTGTGTGTGTAAATCATAATACACACTGTCCATTACATATCACAGTACACACAGGGGCTAGATTGTGTGTGTGTATATAATAATGCATGTCACAGTACACACATGGGGCTGGATTGTGTGTGTGTAAATCATAATGCATGTCACAGTACAAATAGGGGCTGGATTGTGTGTAAATCATAATGCATGTCACAGTACACACAGGGGCTGGATTGTGTGTGTGTGTAAATCATAATGCATGTCACAGTACACACAGGGGCTGGATTGTGTGTGTGTGTAAATAATAATGCATGTCACAGTACACACATGGGGCTGGATTGTGTGTAAATAATAATGCATGTCACAGTACACACAGGGGCTGGATTGTGTGTGTGTAAATAATAATGCATGTCACAGTACACACAGGGGCTGGATTGTGTGTGTGTAAATAATAATGCATGTCACAGTACAAATAGGGGCTGGATTGTGTGTGTAAATCATAATGCATGTCACAGTACAAATAGGGGCTGGATTGTGTGTGTGTAAATAATAATGCATGTCACAGTACACACAGGGGCTGGATTGTGTGTAAATAATAATGCATGTCACAGTACACACAGGGGTCTGGATTGTGTGTGTGTAAATAATAATGCATGTCACAGTACACACAGGGGCTGGATTGTGTGTAAATAATAATGCATGTCACAGTACACACAGGGGTCTGGATTGTGTGTGTGTAAATAATAATGCATGTCACAGTGCACACAGGGGCTGGATTGTGTGTGTGTAAATAATAATGCATGTCACAGTACAAATAGGGGCTGGATTGTGTGTGTAAATCATAATGCATGTCGCAGTACAAATGGGGGCGTGTGTGTGTGTGCGTGCGTGTGTGCGTGCGTGCGTGCGTGCGTGAGTGCGTGCGTGCGTGAATCATAATGCATGTCACAGTACAAATAGGGGCTGAATTGTGTGGTGTGGTGTGGTGTGGTGTGGTGTGTGTGTGTAAATAATAATGCATGTCACAGTACAAATAGGGGCTGAATTGTGTGTGTGTAAATCATAATGCATGTCACAGTACACACAGGGGCTGGATTGTGTGTGTGTGTGCGTGTGTAAATCATAATGCATGTCACAGTACAAATAGGGGCTGGATTGTGTGTGTGTGTAAATCATAATGCATGTCACAGTACAAATAGGGGCTGGATTGTGTGTGTGTAAATAATAATGCATGTCACAGTACAAATAGGGGCTGAATTGTGTGTGTGTAAATCATAATGCATGTCACAGTACACACAGGGGCTGGATTGTGTGTGTGTAAATAATAATGCATGTCACAGTACAAATAGGGCTGGAGTGTGTGTGTGTAAATCATAATGCATGTCACAGTACACACAGGGGCTGGATTTTGTGTGTGTAAATTATAATGCATGTCACAGTACACA
Organism: Archivesica marissinica; assembly: GCA_014843695.1. Lineage (NCBI taxonomy): Eukaryota > Metazoa > Mollusca > Bivalvia > Venerida > Vesicomyidae > Archivesica > Archivesica marissinica. The sequence continues at coordinate 19,983,220 of CM026403.1, read as the reverse complement.
CAGGGGCTGGATTGTGTGTAAATCATAATGCATGTCACAGTACATACAGGGGCTGGATTGTGTGTGTGTAAATCATAATGCATGTCACACACAGGGCTGGTATGTGTTGTGTGTGGGGTGTGTGTGTGTTACACATCACAGTACACACAGGGGCTGGACTGTGTGTGATGTAAATCATAATACACAATGTCCATTACACATCACAGTACACACAGGGGCTGGACTCTGTGTAAGTCATAATACACACTGTCCATTACATATCACAGTACACACAGGGGCTGGACTGTGTGTGATGTAAATCGTAATACACACTGTCCATTACACATCACAGTACACACAGGGGCTGGACTGTGTGTAAGTCATAATACACACTGTCCATTACATATCACAGTACACACAGGGGCTGGACTGTGTGTGATGTAAATCATAATACAAACTGTCCATTACATATCACAGTACACACAGGGGCTGGACTGTGTGTGTGTAAGTCATAATACACACTGTCCATTACATATCACAGTACACACAGGGGCTGGACTGTGTGTGATGTAAATCGTAATACACACTGTCCATTACACATCACAGTACACACAGGGGCTGGACTCTTTGTAAGTCATAATACACACTGTTCATTACATATCACAGTACACACAGGGGCTGGACTGTGTGTGATGTAAATCGTAATACACACTGTCCATTACACATCACAGTACACACAGGGGCTGGACTGTGTGTAAGTCATAATACACACTGTCCATTACATATTACAGTACACACAGGGGCTGGACTGTGTGTGATGTAAATCATAATACAAACTGTCCATTACATATCACAGTACACACAGGGGCTGGACTGTGTGTGTGTGTAAGTCATAATACACACTGTCCATTACATATCACAGTACACACAGGGGCTGGACTGTGTGTGATGTAAATCGTAATACACACTGTCCATTACACATCACAGTACACACAGGGGCTGGACTCTTTGTAAGTCATAATACACACTGTCCATTACATATCACAGTACACACAGGGGCTGGACTGTGTGTGATGTAAATCATAATACACACTGTCCATTACACATCACAGTACACACAGGGGCTGGACTGTGTGTAAGTCATAATACACACTGTCCATTACATATTACAGTACACACAGGGGCTGGACTGTGTGTGATGTAAATCATAATACAAACTGTCCATTACATATCACAGTACACACAGGGGCTGGACTGTGTGTGATGTAAATCATAATACACACTGTCCATTACACATCACAGTACACACAGGGGCTGGACTGTGTGTAAGTCATAATACACACTGTCCATTACATATCACAGTACACACAGGGGCTGGACTGTGTGTGATGTAAATCATAATACAAACTGTCCATTACATATCACAGTACACACAGGGGCTGGACTGTGTGTGTGTAAGTCATAATACACACTGTCCATTACATATCACAGTACACACAGGGGCTGGACTGTGTGTGATGTAAATCATAATACAAACTGTCCATTACATATCACAGTACACACAGGGGCTGGACTGTGTGTGTGTAAGTCATAATACACACTGTCCATTACATATCACAGTACACACAGGGGCTGGACTGTGTGTGATGTAAATCGTAATACACACTGTCCATTACACATCACAGTACACACAGGGGCTGGACTCTTTGTTAGTCATAATACACACTGTCCATTACATATCACAGTACACACAGGGGCTGGACTGTGTGTGTGTGTAAGTCATAATACACACTGTCCATTACACATCACAGTACACACAGGGGCTGGACTCTTTGTAAGTCATAATACACACTGTCCATTACATATCACAGTTAACACAGGGGCTGGACTGTGTGTGATGTAAATCGTAATACACACTGTCCATTACATATCACAGTACACACAGGGGCTGGACTGTGTGTAAGTCATAATACACACTGTCCATTACATATCACAGTACACACAGGGGCTGGACTGTGTGTGTGTAAGTCATAATACAAACTGTCCATTACATATCACAGTACACACAGGGGCTGGACTGTGTGTGATGTAAATCGTAATACACACTGTCCATTACATATCACAGTACACACAGGGGCTGGACTGTGTGTGTGTGTGTAAATCATAATACACATTGTCCATTACACATCACAGTTAACACAGGGGCTGGACTGTGTGTGATGTAAATCGTAATACACACTGTCCATTACATATCACAGTACACACAGGGGCTGGACTGTGTGTGTGTGTAAATCATAATACACACTGTCCATTACATATCACAGTACACACAGGGGCTGGACTGTGTTTGTGTGTAAATCATAATACACACTGTCCATTACACATCACAGTTAACACAGGGGCTGGACTGTAAAATGGCTGTATAGTAAAGATGGCTGCTCACTATTAGTTAATTAGTGAACAAATTGCCACATTGGGAATATTGGACCTGGTTGCTTAAGAAGGTTGGCTGCTTAATAGAGGTGACCACTAAGACAGGTTTGACTGTATTCCCAAATATATTGATTATTATTATTGCTATTGTTTATACCAATTTATTTTAGCTATTAAGCAGCCACTTTCCAGTTTCCCAATTTGTTGTCTTACTATATATTTGACCTCTATTAAGCAGCCACCTGTGCTAAACAGCCACTTTCTGTGATTCCCTTGGCTGGCTGCTTAAGACAGGTTTGACTGTAGATAACATCATGGAACGGGTTCTATATGTGGGATGCTGTCCAGGTGTAGGATAGCATCTATGTTGAGTGGAGGGTTAGCTTGGTACTGGTACACTTGTGTATTGCACTTGGTATGGGAACTGCAATGTAACTTTCTGTGTGTTTTACGTTTATTTATCGTCGCTACCGGTTGCCCATATGAGCGACGCCTCAAGAAGAGATTAGTTATTTTAGATTTTGGAGGATAGTGCATGATACAGACAGAGACCCATTCTAGAATCTCCTCTGGTTCTTTTACGTGCACGGTGTAAAGCACCGACACGAGACCTCGGTTTAACGTCCCATCTGAAAGACTGTTAATTTTATTATGGTCAGACGGGGGATCGAACCTACGATGCCTGGATTACCAGTCCAGCGTGTTACCACTGGACTACAAATCCGTCTGTGACTTTCTATGGATTCTCTGCGGAGTTCTATCGTGTTTAATAGTGATTTTCTCACAGCGTGACAAGAACAAACCAAATTCTTACTTTCTGTTGTTTAGTTTCATTTATAATCATGAAAACCAAAAGATTTTAAATTAACAATGAGAGACATCTCTAATTTTCTATTACCTCCCTTGGAATTATCCATATGTGAATTTAGTTAGAATCCTTTGTTTTTACTGTTGTTCCCTAACCAGATGTTGCGGTATGATAAATGTGATTTTATCCAAATCGTGTTAATACTGTATGAGATCTGTTGAGATATAGTAGTTTAATAATCACAAGAAGCGATAGTAGAATGAAAATGTTAGCATGTTGTGCAAAGGAAACAACGATAAGAACAGAGGAAGACACTTAATAGGACCTACCCCGGTACCTACTTTTAGAAAGTATTCAGGGGCAGTAACTGACCGATGTATCTCATTGCTTCTCGTATCAGATATAAAGTTAATTGTTTGTTTTTATTCTTTCCTCTATCGCTGTGTAGAGAATACAGAACAATACTGAAGATTAAAATGATCACCTTGGTCCGAAGATAGTATTTAAAATATACAGTTGATAAAAATTTAGATTTATAGACTGGAAGTTAATTTTTTTTTCATCTGGGATATTTGACAATAAATTATCGATGGATTTTGCTTCCAGAAACCAACAACTACTTTAGGACTAATTTTAACATGAAATTATGGGAAGAGATAACAGTGTCCATTGATATCTCTTTAAAAATTTGGAAAGTTGATAATTTTCTTACTTATAGCTGTGGACAGGTGAAAGTATTTAGAAATGATTGCCACCCTATAGGTGAAGAAGGAATGGGGTATATGATCAATTGTTAAGATCGAAGACTTCAAATCTCTTGTCACACGGGATGCCAAACTTGTTAATGTGCAATAGCTACCCAGCTCGCCTGTGGGAGATCAGTGATTCTACCTGGTGTACCCAGCCAAGCCCTAAACAATGCCCTGAAGGGCACCTGAGCTTTTCCTCCACCATACAAATTTGACAATGTAAAAGTAAAGTGCTTGTTTATTATAGTGTCGCCCCTATTTAAAGGGCCAGCCATTTCTGACTTATGAGACACCTCTTTTTATGAACATCTATACTTCCCGAATCCGTAAGTTGTATGCCAGGCGCCAGGCTGGTAGGCAATCTGTAACCATTATTTAACCAGCTGGTGGCTCACCAACTGGCCATATCAGAATGAACCCCTGACGAGGTTTGAACTTTCGACCTCCCGCTCCGTAGGCAGACGCCTTAACCACTAGGTCACGGTATGGAAACAGCATGTATTTTGGTTCAGATTGTCCAGTTTCTGTGAGTACCCCATGGCGAGCCTCCATGACGGCGTGTTCTTGGAGAGATCACATGCAGAAGCCTACATATCCATCTTCCTGATGCTCGAGGACTTTGAATCGGCCAATGCTTACGACGCCGGTGTAGGTATGTATATTTAATGTTATGCTTTCACATCTTTTCGCATTTTCTATGTGTTCTACAGTTGTGCAATAAGTGCATTATTACAATAAGAATAGAATACAAATTTTATTTAAAATGCAATACAAATCATTCCCGATGAAATCCGTCGCCACTAGGGAGATAGAAAAGAAAATGTGGAATTTAAATGCTACGATTGTGCCCTTAGGCAAGGCATTTAAATTCCACATTGCCTCTTCTCTCTCCCTTGTGGCGATGGATTCCATCAGGAATGAGGTCTCGAAAGTGATTAATATAAGTTGTAAGAACTTGTTTCGCAATCAAGCTAAAATAAATTTGTAATGACTAAACTCGGGGCATTTCGCACCTGAAACAAATGCTATAGCACTGCACTATCCATTGATTACGATGGCTAAATGTGTATGGAGATACAGTAGCATATAAGCATACATCTTTATTGGGAAATGTTTGTGAAATGCTTCTCGTTTGTTTCCGCGGTAGGTGCTCCACCCAGGAGTCCCGGGCTAGTGTCTCTCGGTCAGGGGTCACAGGCCCCCATATCCACACGTCAGTCTCGAGCAGCCACAGCACAGAGCGTGAATCGCCGATTCTCCGTTTCACAACAGCACGATGCCGATCAAGTACGGCAGCACGTTCATCAACGACTGGGGTATGTGAAACCACGCAAGGTGAAAATTGATGGGTTTAGATTTGGCGATGAAAGATCTACAGGACCGTTTGCATGGCAGATAACGACTCCAGTCATGTAAGTTTGATATAGTTCTACAGTCAAACCTGTGTTCGTGGTCACCTCCATTAAGCAGCCAACCTGTATTAAGCAGCCAGTATCCAGATTCCAAATATGTTGTTCTATTATACATTTTCCCTCTATTAAGCAGCCACCTGTGCTAAGCAGCCACTTTCTGCGATTCTCTTGGCTGGCTGTGTAAGACAGGTTTGACTGTATACAGATTTATTACGTTACAACATTAGACTTTATCGTCGCTCTCAAGGTCTCGTTCCAGACGTAATACACTGCCATGACGGAGAAGAGAGAAGATTAGGGCACAATTGTAATGGCTACAGCTGGGCTCAAACTCGGGGAAGTCGTGATGTGGTAGCGTGGTAGCGTGTTCGCTTCAGGTGTGAAAGGCCCGGAGTTCGAACCCTGCTGGAGCCATTACGATTATGCCCTTAGTCAAGGCATTTTAATTCCACATTGCCTCCTCTCTCCCTCGTTACGATGGATTTCATCATGAATGTGTGTGTGTGTTTTTACGTTTATTTATCATCGCTACCGGTTGCCCATATGAGCGACACCTCCTGAAGAGATTAGTAATTTTAGATTTTGGAGGATAGTGCAATAATACAGACAGAGACCCATTCCAGAGTCTCCTCTGGTTCTTTTACGTGCACGGTGTAAAGCACCGACATGAGACCTCGGTTTAACGTCCCATCTGAAAGACTGTTAATTTTATTAGGGTCAGACGGGGGATCGAACCTGCGATCCCTGGATTACCAGTCCAGTGTGTTACCACTGGACTACAGATCCGTCTGTTTATCCTGAGTGAGCATTCAATAGGATATTTCATAATGCATAATAAGACATTTTTACAACATACATTACAATAGTTAGGGACAACAACATGGTAGGAATAAAAAATAAATATTAAAAATAAAACAATGTAAAATGTTTATCAAACATATTAAGAACATTTCATAAAGAATAAAGGTTAAGAATTAAGATGCAAAATGTGCATCGTTAGATAGAACACACCAAACTAAAATCTACTTCCAAGAAGTGTATCACAAAGTGTAGCTGGTCCAGAGTGTAGCCAGTCCAGAGTGTAGCCGGTCCAGAGTGTAGCTGGGTAGCCGGTCCAGAGTGTAGCCGGTCCAGAGTGTAGCCGGTCCATAGTGTAGCTGTGTAGCCAGTCCAGAGTGTAGCCGGTCCAGAGTGTAGCTGTGTAGCCAGTCCAGAGTGTAGCTGTGTAGCCGATCCAGAGTGTAGCTGTGTAGCCAGTCCAGAGTGTAGCCAGTCCAGAGTGTAGCTGTGTAGCCGGTCCAGAGTGTAGCCGGTCCAGAGTGTAGCCGGTCCAGAGTGTAGTTGGTCCAGAGTGTAGCTGTGTAGCCGGTCCAGAGTGTAGCCGGTCCAGAGTGTAGTCGGTCCAGAGTGTAGCTGTGTAGCCAGTCCAGAGTGTAGTCAGTCCAGAGTGTAGCCGGTCCAGAGTGTAGCTGTGTAGCCGGTCCAGAGTGTAGCTGTGTAGCCGGTCCAGAATGTAGCCGGTCCAGAGTGTAGCCGGTCCAGAGTGTAGCTGTGTAGTCGGTCCAGAGTGTAGCCGGTCCAGAGTGTAGCCGGTCCAGAGTGTAGTCGGTCCAGAGTGTAGCCGGTCCAGAGTGTAGCCAGTTCAGAGTGTAGCTGTGTAGCCAGTTCAGAGTGTAGCCGGTCCAGAGTGTAGTCGGTCCAGAGTGTAGCCGGTCCAGAGTGTAGCCAGTTCAGAGTGTAGCTGTGTAGCCGGTCCAGAGTGTAGCCAGTTCAGAGTGTAGCCGGTCCAGAGTGTAGTCGGTCCAGAGTGTAGCCGGTCCAGAGTGTAGCCAGTTCAGAGTGTAGCTGTGTAGCCGGTCCAGAGTGTAGCCAGTTCAGAGTGTAGCCGGTCCAGAGTGTAGCCTGTCCAGAATGTAGCCTGTCCAGAGTGTAGCTGGGTAGCCGGTCCAGAGTGTAGCCGGTTCAATAATAATAAATTGTTTGTTTCTGTAGTAATATTTAGCCTATGATTTAAGTGTAATAAAGTCTTAATTTATTAAATGTAATGTTTAGGTTTACTTGTGTTTTATTCAGATCTAATTATCAGAAGAAGATATCAGGTTACTGGAGAAATGTGGAGTTGTTTGAAATAATTTACAGCATCATCATACTCGTTCTAATCAACAGGTAAATCATATATGTTAAAGTCCCATTTATGGTTCAAATCAACAGGTAAACCATCTATGTTAAAGTCCCGATTATGGTTCAAATCAACAGGTAAATCATATATGTTAAAGTCCCCAATATGGTACAAATCAACAGGTAAATCATCTATGCTAAATTCCAAATTTGGCTCTAAAACAGGTAAATCATATATGTTAAACTCCCTTTTTATGGTTCTAATCAACAGGTATATCATCTATGTTAAAGTCCCAATTATTGTTTAAAGAAACATGTAAATCATCTATGTTAAAGTCCAAGTTTATTGTTTAAAGAAACATGTAAATCATCTATGTTAAAGACCCATTTATTGTTTAAAGAAACATGTAAATCATCTATGTTAAAGTCCCAAATATTGTTTAAAGAAACATGTAAATCATCTATGTTAGGCTCCCAATATGGCTCTAAAACATGTAAATTGTATGTTAAACACCCATAAGTGTTCAATCAACAGATAAATCATGTATGTTAAAGTCCCATAATGGTTCTAAAAACTGGTAATTCATCTATGTTAAAGTCCCATTAATGGTTCTAAAAACTGGTAATTCATTTATGTTAAAATCCCAGTATGGTTCTAATTAACGGTAAATCATCTATGTTAAAGTCCCATAATGGTTCTAAAAACTGGTAATTCATTTATGTTAAAATCCCAGTATGGTTCTAAAAACTGGTAATTCATCTATGTTAAAGTCCCATAATGGTTTTAAAAACTGGTAAATCATCTATGTTAAAATCCCAGTATGGTTCTAATTAACGGTAAATCATCTATGTTAAAGTCCCATAATGGTTCTAATTAACGGTAAATCATCTATGTTAAAGTCCCATAATGGTTCTAATTAACGGTAAATCATCTATGTTAAAGTTCCATAATGGTTCTAATTAACGGTAAATCATCTATGTTAAAGTCCCATAAATGGTTCTAATTAACGGTAAATCATCTATGTTAATGTCCCATAATGGTTCTAATTAACGGTAAATCATCTATGTTAAGCTCCCATTATGGTTCTAAAAACAGGTACATCATCTACAGTAATGTCCAATTATGGTTATTATCAATGTGTAATTATGTTATTGTCCTATAATGGCTGAAATATACAGCTGTATCATCTACCTAAAGTAGAAAACATGTTTTTGTGAAATTACTTATTTGTAAATTTCTCACTATCGGTATACAGTCAAACCTGTCTTAAGCAGCCAGCCAAGGGAGTCAGAGAAAGTGGCTGCTTAGCACAGGTGGTTGCTTAATAGAGGTCAAATATATAATAAAACGACTGATTGGTAATCTGGAAATTGGTAATCTGGAAATTGGCTGCTTAATACAGGTTGGCTGCTTATGGAGGTGACCACTAACACAGGTTTGACTGTATACTATGATAATAATAATACTAATAATATGTGACCCGCCATATCAAAATCAGTCGTAAGTCGGGATTATCGTAAGGCAGATAATTACATTATAAGTCAACAAAATGGTATTTTAACATTTTTCAGATTATTGTATAATGGCATTTTATAATCATTTATCTTTATAATAAATGTGATAGAAACACGTATTTGTGTAATTTAAGGCATTAAAAACACATTTTAATTAGCTTGGTGTTAATTGCCATTGTTATTAATCGCAGTGAAACAAAAGATCTAAGCCGGGTAGGAGGTGTTTTCCGATGGCCTTCAATGATACTGTCCCGCGGTTTGGCCCCATGTATTTGGTACCGAAATAAACTAGAGATGACGTATATTCAGCTGATGCTATTTTTGAAGTAAGATCTTATATGCTTCCAACTAATAAAACGGCTTTAAATCGATCGATTTTTAAAAAAAATCTCTTCTTGCAACGTAAACGTGATTCCCACTCATCCATTGGCCGATAAACACCACGTGATCTGCAAGTGCGCACCTGTTCCTATGTTCACAGACGATTGAATATATAGCTTAATATTTAGATTTATTTCGATGCAACTCAGTCATATATAGGTAAATGGTAAACCTAGACAAGTGTAGAACCTTTATCTGCTGATTTGTTGTGTGAAAATTTTAACACACCGTTATCTGCACCTGTGTTCAGTGTAGCCCAGTATTTCGGACGTACATGTATTTAATATAATTCTAAAATAATACTTCACCTGAATCCAAAAGTTCATTCATTTTTTAATAACTATGACTTAATTCAGCTTTTATGTTTCATAATATTACAAAATAAGTGTTTACTTTTCACTGTGAACCAGCTTTTGACCCCTTTTCTAATTCACAACTGCACAATATACAATGTTACTTTACTTCCCACAAAAAGCCATAGATTACCCCCTAATCCTTTCCTAAAACAACACAACTGATAAGGGGAATTGTGCATTTTAATTGATCAATGAAACACTGCTACTTTGTAGGCCTACTATGATCCAATTAACAGGATTATATAACAGCAGGTGTCCACTTATGCCCTAGGCACTGTCAGATCAGACTAATCAATGCAATATACAGGGGCCATAAAACTAGAATATCTACAAAGACAAATGGAGATTGCTACATGTACTCTGAAAAGTCAGAATAATCCTTTCATGATATATTGGTTTAAGTAAATAAAATATAAGTCAATAAAAAATATTTTTTTTTATTTTTTTTATTTTTTTTATTTATTATTATTATTGTATTTATACTAGAACAGCTGAACCACTATGTATACTACAAAGTTCAGCAAAGTGGCATTTTAAAGAATGGACATTTACCTTTAATTTGATACCAAACATGACTAGTTTTGTCATGTGGAACATATTGGTTGCTATGGTGTTTTGATTTCACTGCGTCTCCAAATTTTGTTAAATAAGTCAGAATTTCTGAAAATCTTTGACAGCCGTTTTCTCGGAATATTAATCGGGCGAAGTCCATTATTCAAATGGTCATAACTTTGGATTGAAACGAGCTACATGAATGATACTGATATCACTAGAAAGCTTATACTTATACCTATATGATGGCATAGTTAACTCATTATTTATTTTTTCCGACTTAAGACTGATTTTGTCATGGTGGGTCACATATGTTGAATGATTGTTTACTAACAGTGATATTGTCATGTGTAGGGAAGCATTTGATGATGAAATTCTGGTTGAGGCATACAGAATGCTACACAGTACCTCGGGACAAGTACATCATCTCATGGAGCATAACAAGGGGCTGAGAGCAATAATACAGGCTGTAGCAAATGTAAGTTCCATGTGTATTACTAGATCCTCAGGGAATACACCGAGAGGCTGAGAGCAGTAATACAGGCTGTAGCAAATGTAAGTTCCATGTGTATTACTAGATCCTCCAGGAATACACTGAGGGGCTGAGAGCAGTAATACAGGCTGTAGCAAATGTAAGTTCCATGTGTATTACTAGATCCTCCAGGAATACACCGAGGGGCTGAGAGCAGTAATACAGGCTGTAGCAAATGTAAGTTCCATGTGTATTACTAGATCCTCGAAGAATGACACTATTGACCAGTCAAAATGAATCGATACGTTCCAAATTATAGTGTATTTTTTAAAGTTTATTTATCATCGCTATCTGTTGCCCATATGAGCGATGCCTCCAGAAGAGAAGAGTCAGTTTGGAGGATAGTGCAATGATACAGACAGAGACATTTGTTTACATGCACGGTGTAAATCACCACCACGAAGCCTCTCCGAAAGATTATAAGTCATTTTAGTATTGTATAGCGGGGGATCAAACCTGCGGCCCTGGATTACAAGTCCAGCATGTTTATTACTGGAGCACTGATCCATATAGTATCCTACACAATACCTAATACTTTATGTACAGTGAGTACTTTACCGACATCTTATTAGCATCAGTATTTGTGCTTTGTTTGGGATTTGACTAAGCACTAATAGCTAATTATACATTTATGGCTGTCCAATTAGCGCAGTGGTTAGCACGCTCGCTTATCACCAATGCAACCCGGGTTCGATCCTCGGACTGGGAGGTATGTGAGATTGTACGGTGGTCGCCAGATCGGACAGGTGGGTTTTCTCCGTGTACTCCGGTTTCCTCCCACATGAAAGACCACATTTACGCTTTCATCTGCGACAACGAGAGTGATTAATATAAGTTGTTAGTACTTGCTTCGTAAATAAAGTTTAAACTTTAATTATACAGAGATTGTCCAGTTTATCGTGGTGAAGGAAAGCTCTCCCTAACTATATAACTTTTCCCCTATCCTAACTGTTTTGCTACAACTATTCCTATGTTATGTCTTATTCACGAATAAAATATTGTTTATACTAAACATTAGCCTGGGAACAGGCGTCGATCAAATAAATATATTTTAACACCGAAATTATTAATTGGGCCGTATTGATCTTATGATAATGTCATTTTGCCAGAAGTTAAAAAGTGAAAAATCGACAAGACTGGAACCAAGGCTAACTAAACCTCTCCAAGCATTGTTTTTGGTATGGATAAGTACCTAGGTAGAACCACTGACTTTCCGCAAGCCAGGATAATGGTTGAGTAAGGATGACAAGCTTGTATGTTTCAGACATCAGAATACCCAGTGATAACGACACTACTTAAACAGTACAGTGATTCTGTGCAGAGGTTGTTCCTCAGTCCATTGTAAGTACATTGTATTTGCATACAGTCTGCATCCATTATGTCGAATTCCGGCGGACCAAACAAAATACTTCGACATAACCAAAGTGTGACTTAACAAAATTCGATATATATATATATATACGGAGCCAGTTACCGGTATATGTAAAATTATAGTTTCTGAAACGGGACTTTGATTCGACTTCGAGATAACCGGAGAATTCAACATAACCGACTTTGACATAGTGGATGTAGACTGTACATGTTTCCATGGTAACTACCCATAGTATGGCCCTTTGACATAGCGGATGTAGACTGTACATGTTTCTATGGTAACTACCCATAGTATGGCCCTTTGACATAGCGGATGTAGACTGTACATGTTTCCATGGTAACTACCCATATTATGGCCCTTTGACATAGCGGATGTAGACTGTACATGTTTCCATGGTAACTACCCATAGTATGGCCCTTTGACATAGCGGATGTAGACTGTACATGTTTCCATGGTAACTACCCATAGTATGGCCCTTTGATATAGCGGATGTAGACTGTACATGTTTCCATGGTAACTACCCATAGTATGGCCCTTTGACATAGCGGATGTAGACTGTACATGTTTCCATGGTAACTACCCATAGTATGGCCCTTTGACATAGCGGATGTAGACTGTACATGTTTTCATGGTAACTACCCATATTATGGTCCTTTGACATAGCGGATGTAGACTGTACATGTTTCCATGGTAACTACCCATATTATGGCCCTTTGACATATCGGATGTAGACTGTACATGTTTCCATGGTAACTACCCATATTATGGCCCTTTGACATAGCGGATGTAGACTGTACATGTTTCCATGGTAACTACCCATATTATGGCCCTTTGACATAGCGGATGTAGACTGTACATGTTTCCATGGTAACTACCCATAGTATGGCCCTTTGACATAGCGGATGTAGACTGTACATGTTTTCATGGTAACTACCCATATTATGGTCCTTTGACATAGCGGATGTAGACTGTACATGTTTCCATGGTAACTACCCATATTATGGCCCTTTGACATATCGGATGTAGACTGTACATGTTTCCATGGTAACTACCCATATTATGGCCCTTTGACATAGCGGATGTAGACTGTACATGTTTCCATGGTAACTACCCATATTATGGCCCTTTGACATAGCGGATGTAGACTGTACATGTTTCCATGGTAACTACCCATAGTATGGCCCTTTGACATAGTGGATGTAGACTGTACATGTTTCCATGGTAACTACCCATAGTATGGCCCTTTGACATAGCGGATGTAGACTGTACATGTTTCCATGGTATGTATGTATGTTCCGTTAATGTCAAACCCCTCTCGGGGACCTAGACATGTTTTCCTGGGCAGGCTTAGCCGCCCTAAGCGATTAACCAGTACTAAGCAATGTGTGTGAGGTGCCTTGCTCAATGACACTACATACGTGGCCTGTTCGAGTATCGAACCCAGGACCGTTCGATTCCAAATCCGACACTCTACCACTGGACCACGGATGCCACTACAATGGTAACTACCCATAGTATGGCCCTTTGACATAGAGGATGTAGACTATACATGTTTCCATGGTAACTACCCATAGTATGGCCCTTTGACATAGAGGATGTAGACTGTACATGTTTCCATGGTAACTACCCATAGTATGGCCCTTTGACATATCGGATGTAGACTGTACATGTTTCCATGGGAACTACCCATATTATGGCCCTTTGACATAGCGGATGTAGACTGTACATGTTTCCATGGGAACTACCCATAGTATGGCCCTTTGACATAGCGGATGTAGACTGTACATGTTTTCATGGTAACTACCCATATTATGGCCCTTTGACATAGCAGATGTAGACTGTACATGTTTCCATTGTAACTACCCATATTATGGCCCTTTGACATAGCGGATGTAGACTGTACATGTTTCCATGGTAACTACCCATATTATGGCCCTTTGACATAGCGGATGTAGACTGTACATGTTTCCATGGTAACTACCCATAGTATGGCCCTTTGACATAGCGGATGTAGACTGTACATGTTTTCATGGTAACTACCCATATTATGGTCCTTTGACATAGCGGATGTAGACTGTACATGTTTCCATGGTAACTACCCATATTATGGCCCTTTGACATATCGGATGTAGACTGTACATGTTTCCATGGTAACTACCCATATTATGGCCCTTTGACATAGCGGATGTAGACTGTACATGTTTCCATGGTAACTACCCATATTATGGCCCTTTGACATAGCGGATGTAGACTGTACATGTTTCCATGGTAACTACCCATAGTATGGCCCTTTGACATAGTGGATGTAGACTGTACATGTTTCCATGGTAACTACCCATAGTATGGCCCTTTGACATAGCGGATGTAGACTGTACATGTTTCCATGGTATGTATGTATGTTCCGTTAATGTCAAACCCCTCTCGGGGACCTATACATGTTTTCCTGGGCAGGCTTAGCCGCCCTAAGCGATTAACCAGTACTAAGCAATGTGTGTGAGGTGCCTTGCTCAATGACACTACATACGTGGCCTGTTCGAGTATCGAACCCAGGACCGTTCGATTCCAAATCCGACACTCTACCACTGGACCACGGATGCCACTACAATGGTAACTACCCATAGTATGGCCCTTTGACATAGAGGATGTAGACTATACATGTTTCCATGGTAACTACCCATAGTATGGCCCTTTGACATAGAGGATGTAGACTGTACATGTTTCCATGGTAACTACCCATAGTATGGCCCTTTGACATATCGGATGTAGACTGTACATGTTTCCATGGGAACTACCCATATTATGGCCCTTTGACATAGCGGATGTAGACTGTACATGTTTCCATGGGAACTACCCATAGTATGGCCCTTTGACATAGCGGATGTAGACTGTACATGTTTTCATGGTAACTACCCATATTATGGCCCTTTGACATAGCGGATGTAGACTGTACATGTTTCCATTGTAACTACCCATATTATGGCCCTTTGACATATCGGATGTAGACTGTACATGTTTCCATGGTAACTACCCATATTATGGCCCTTTGACATAGAGGATGTAGACTGTACATGTTTCCATGGTAACTAGCAATATAGCTGACGGATTTCATGCAATGTCGCAGAATGCATACTTGCTATAGCAATATAGCTGACGGATTTCCAAGCAATGTCGCAGAATGCATACTTGCTATAGCAATATAGCAGATGGATTTCCAAGCAATGTCGCAGAATGCATACTTGCTATAGCAATATAGCTGACGAATTTCATGCAATGTCGCAGAATGCATACTTGCTATAGCAATATAGCTGACGGATTTCATGCAATGTCGCAGAATGCATACTTGCTATAGCAATATAGCTGACGGATTTCATGCAATGTCGCAGAATGCATACTTGCTATAGCAATATAGCTGACGGATTTCCAAGCAATGTCGCAGAATGCATACTTGCTATAGCAATATAGCTGACGGATTTCCAAGCAATGTCGCAGAATGCATACTTGCTATAGCAATATAGCAGATGGATTTCCAAGCAATGTCGCAGAATGCATACTTGCTATAGCAATATAGCTGACGAATTTCATGCAATGTCGCAGAATGCATACTTGCTATAGCAATATAGCTGACGGATTTCATGCAATGTCGCAGAATGCATACTTGCTATAGCAATATAGCTGACGGATTTCATGCAATGTCGCAGAATGCATACTTGCTATAGCATTATAGCTGACGGATTTCATGCAATGTCGCAGAATGCATACTTGCTATAGCAATATAGCTGACGGATTTCATGCAATGTCGCAGAATGCATACTTGCTATAGCAATATAGCTGACGGATTTCCAAGCAATGTCGCAGAATGCATACTTGCTATAGCAATATAGCTGACGGATTTCCAAGCAATGTCGCAGAATGCATACTTGCTATAGCAATATAGCTGACGGATTTCCAAGCAATGTCGCAGAATGCATACTTGCTATAGCAATATAGCAGATGGATTTCCAAGCAATGTCGCAGAATGCATACTTGCTATAGCAATATAGCAGATGGATTTCCAAGCAATGTCGCAGAATGCATACTTGCTCTAGCAATATAGCAGATGGATTTCCATGCAATGTCGCAGAATGCATACTTGCTATAGCAATATAGCAGATGGATTTCCAAGCAATGTCGCAGAATGCATACTTGCTCTAGCAATATAGCAGATGGATTTCATTCCAGTCATCTTTATTCTAGTAAAGAATCAAAAAATAAATTTGTAAATACAGAATATCTTTACATTAAAATTTTAATAGGGAATCGATCTTAAGATTTTCTGATACTTATGTTCTAATACGTGCGTTCCAATACCTATGTTCCAATTCTTATGTTTGAATTCTTATGTTCCAATACCTACGTTCCAATACTTACGTTCCAATACCTATGTTCCAATACTTACATTCCAATACTTACGTTCCAATACCTACGTTCCAATACTTATGTTCCAATACTTAAGTTCCAATACCTACATTCCAATACTTACGTTCCAATACTTATGTTCCAATACTTATGTTCCAATACTTACGTTCCAATACTTATGTTCCAATACTTACGTTCCAATACCTACGTTCCAATACCTATGTTCCAATACTTACGTTCCAATACTTACGTTCCAATACTTACGTTCCAATACTTATGTTCCAATACTTACGTTCCAATACTTATGTTCCAATACTTACGTTCCAATACTTATGTTCCAATACTTATGTTCCAATACTTATGTTCCAATACTTACGTTCCAATACTTATGTTCCAATACTTATGTTCCAATACTTACGTTCCACATACTTATGTTCCAATACTTACATTCCACATACTTACGTTACAATACTTGCGTTCCAATACTTACGTTCCAATACTTGCGTTACAATACTTGCGTTCCAATACCTATGTTCCAATACTTACGTTCCAATACTTACGTTCCAATACTTACATTCCACATACTTACGTTACAATACTTGCGTTCCAATACTTACGTTCCAATACTTACGTTCCAATACTTACGTTCCAATACTTACGTTCCAATACTTACCGGTATGTTCCAATACTTACGTTCCAATACTTATGTTCCAATATTTACGTTCCAATACTTACGTTCCAATACCTACATTCCAATACTTATGTTCCAATACTTACATTCCAATACCTACGTTCCAATACTTACGTTCCAATACCTATGTTCCAATACTTACATTCCAATACCTACGTTCCAATACCTATGTTCCAATACTTATGTTCCAATACCTACGTTCCAATACTTACGTTCCAATACCTACGTTCCAATACCTACATTCCAATACTTACGTTCCAATACTTACGTTCCAATACTTACGTTCCAATACTTACGTTCCAATACTTATGTTCCAATACTTATGTTCCAATACTTATGTTCCACTACTTACGTTCCAATACCTATGTTCCAATACCTATGTTCCGATACTTACGTTCCAATACTTACGTTCCAATACTTATGTTCCAATACTTATGTTCCAATACTTATGTTCCAATACTTACGTTCCAATACTTACGTTCCAATACCTACGTTCCAATACCTATGTTCCGATACTTACGTTCCAATACTTACGTTCCAATACTTATGTTCCAATACTTACATTCCAATACTTACATTCCAATACTTATGTTCCAATACTTATGTTCCAATACTTACGTTCCAATACTTATGTTCCAATACTTACGTTCCAATACTTACATTCCAATACTTATGTTCCAATACTTATGTTCCAATACTTATGTTCCAATACTTACGTTCCACATACTTACGTTCCAATACTTATGTTCCAATACTTACATTCCAATACTTACGTTCCAATACTTACCGGTATGTTCCAATACTTACGTTCCAATACTTACGTTCCAATACTTACGTTCCAATACTTACCGGTATGTTCCAATACTTACGTTCCAATACTTATGTTCCAATACCTACGTTCCAATACCTATGTTCCAATACTTACGTTCCAATAATTACGTTCCAATACTTATGTTCCAATACTTATGTTCCAATACTTACGTTCCAATACTTACGTTCCAATACTTATGTTCCAATACCTACGTTCCAATACCTATGTTCCAATACTTACGTTCCAATACTTACGTTCCAATACTTATGTTCCAATACTTACATTCCAATACTTACATTCCAATACTTACCGGTATGTTCCAATACTTACGTTCCAATACTTACGTTCCAATACTTACGTTCCAATACTTACCGGTATGTTCCAATACTTACGTTCCAATACTTATGTTCCAATACATACGTTCCAATACCTATGTTCCAATACTTACGTTCCAATAATTACGTTCCAATACTTATGTTCCAATACTTATGTTCCAATACTTACGTTCCAATACTTATGTTCCAATACTTATGTTCCAATACTTACGTTCCAATACTTACGTTCCAATACTTATGTTCCAATACCTACGTTCCAATACCTATGTTCCAATACTTACGTTCCAATACTTATGTTCCAATACTTATGTTCCAATACTTACGTTCCAATACTTACATTCCAATACTTACGTTCCAATACTTATGTTCCAATACTTATGTTCCAATACTTATGTTCCAATACTTATGTTCCAATACTTACGTTCCACATACTTACGTTCCAATACTTACGTTCCACATACTTACGTTACAATACTTGCGTTCCAATACTTACGTTCCAATACTTATGTTCCAATACTTATGTTCCAATACTTATGTTCCAATACTTACGTTCCAATACTTACGTTCCAATACTTACCGGTATGTTCCAATACTTACGTTCCAATACTTACGTTCCAATACTTACGTTCCAATACTTACGTTCCAATACTTACGTTCCAATACTTACGTTCCAATACTTACCGGTATGTTCCAATAATTATGTTCTAATACTTATGTTCTAATACTTCCGTTCCAATACTTGCATTCCAATTCTTACGTTCTAATACTTGTATTCCAATACATGTGATCACTTCAATATTTCAGGTTAGAGCGAGGTCAGGATCATGTGACTGTTGGAAGGTCAATTGTTGCCAAGATAGAAGATATGATTTATGCACCGAACATGGAGTTTGGGTCTGCTACACATTTGCAATTTGTAAGTGGAGTTTTTATGCATTACATTGCAGATTTTAGTTTAGTTTATTCACATTATTTTTTTTCAACATTCTTTTTTTAAATTTTATTTAATTTATTTACAATCTATGCCTATCTACAAGTACATAATCTAATCATTTAAATATGATAAGAAATTGACAATATTATATTTTGTAACATTTATTTTAGCTTGATTGTGAAGCAAGTTCTTACAACAATAGTTCAATCACTCTCGAGCCCGTCTGCCTCCGTGGTTGAGTGGTTAAGGTCGCTGACTTGTATACCACTGTAACCTATCATCACTGATGGTCACGGGTTCGAGCCCCGCTCAGGCCGTGTCTCATTTATATGAAAAAGTTAGCAGTTTCTTACGGAGGTTGGTGCACCCAAGTACTGGTTAACCGCTGGAGCCTGTCCAGGAAAGGTGTTGTTAGGTAAACTGCCCGCCGGCGATATAGCCCGAAATGGTGCTGATGCAGGTGTAAAACCCGAAATATTACATAACATAAGACTATATATAGTTATTTCTCAGTATTTCTAAGACTATATATAGATATTTCTCAGTATTTCTAAGACTATATATAGATATTTCTCAGTATTTCTAAGACTATATATAGTTATTTCTCAGTATTTCTAAGTCTGTATATATATTTCTCAGTATTTCTAAGACTATATATAGATATTTCTCAGTATTTCTAAGACTATATATAGATATTTCTCAGTGTTTCTAAGACTATGTATAGATATTTCTCAGTGTTTCTATATATTTCTCAGTATTTCTAAGACTATATATAGATATTTCTCAGTGTGTCTATATATTTCTCAGTATTTCTAAGACTATATATAGATATTTCTCAGTATTTCTAAGACTGTATATATATTTCTCAGTATTTCTAAGACTATATAGATATTTCTCAGTATTTCTAAGACTATGTATAGATATTTCTCAGTATTTCTAAGACTATATATAGATATTTCTCAGTATTTCTAAGACTATGTATGGATATTTCTCAGTATTTCTAAGACTATATATAGATATTTCTCAGTATTTCTAAGACTATATATAGATATTTTTCAGTATTTCTAAGACTATATATAGATATTTCTCAGTATTTCTAAGACTATGTATAGATATTTCTCAGTATTTCTAAGACTATATATAGATATTTCTCAGTATTTCTAAGACTATATATATATATTTCTCAGTATTTCTTTGACTATATATATATAGATATTTCTCAGTATTTCTAAGACTATATATAGATATTTCTCAGTATTTCTAAGACTATATATAGATATTTCTCAGTATTTCTAAGACTATATATAGATATTTCTCAGTATTTCTAAGACTATGTATAGATATTTCTCAGTATTTCTAAGACTATATATAGATATTTCTCAGTATTTCTAAGACTGTATAAATATTTCTCAGTATTTCTAAGACTATATATAGATATTTCTCAGTATTTCTAAGACTATATATAGATATTTCTCAGTATTTCTAAGACTATATATAGATATTTCTCAGTATTTCTAAGACTATGTATAGATATTTCTTAGTATTTCTAAGACTCTATATATATATTTCTCAGTATTTCTTTGACTATATATATATAGATATTTCTCAGTATTTCTAAGACTATATATAGATATTTCTCAGTATTTCTAAGTCTGTATATATATTTCTCAGTATTTCTAAGACTATATATAGATATTTCTCAGTATTTCTAAAACTATATATAGATATTTCTCAGTGTTTCTAAGACTATGTATAGATATTTCTCAGTGTTTCTATATATTTCTCAGTATTTCTAAGACTATATATAGATATTTCTCAGTGTGTCTATATATTTCTCAGTATTTCTAAGACTATACATAGATATTTCTCAGTATTTCTAAGACTGTATATATATTTCTCAGTATTTCTAAGACTATATAGATATTTCTCAGTATTTCTAAGACTTATGTATAGATATTTCTCAGTATTTCTAAGACTATATATAGATATTTCTCAGTATTTCTAAGACTATGTATGGATATTTCTCAGTATTTCTAAGACTATATATAGATATTTCTCAGTATTTCTAAGACTATATAATTTTTTATAGATATTTCTCAGTATTTCTAAGACTATGTATAGATATTTCTCAGTATTTCTAAGACTATATATATATATTTCTCAGTATTTCTTTGACTATATATATATAGATATTTCTCAGTATTTCTAAGACTATATATAGATATTTCTCAGTATTTCTAAGACTATGTATAGATATTTCTCAGTTTTCTATATATTTCTCAGTATTTCTAAGACTATATATAGATATTTCTCAGTTTCTATATATTTCTCAGTATTTCTAAGACTATATATAGATATTTCTCAGTATTTCTAAGACTATGTATAGATATTTCTCAGTGTTTCTATATATTTCTCAGTATTTCTAAGACTATATATAGATATTTCTCAGTGTGTCTATATATTTCTCAGTATTTCTAAGACTATATATAGATATTTCTCAGTATTTCTAAGACTATGTATAGATATTTCTCAGTGTTTCTATATATTTCTCAGTATTTCTAAGACTATATATAGATATTTCTCAGTGTGTCTATATATTTCTCAGTATTTCTAAGACTATATATAGATATTTCTCAGTATTTCTAAGACTATGTATAGATATTTCTCAGTGTTTCTATATATTTCTCAGTATTTCTAAGACTATATATAGATATTTCTCAGTGTGTCTATATATTTCTCAGTATTTCTAAGACTATATATAGATATTTCTCAGTATTTCTAAGACTGTATATATATTTCTCAGTATTTCTAAGACTATATAGATATTTCTCAGTATTTCTAAGACTATGTATAGATATTTCTCAGTATTTCTAAGACTATATATAGATATTTCTCAGTATTTCTAAGACTATGTATGGATATTTCTCAGTATTTCTAAGACTATATATAGATATTTCTCAGTATTTCTAAGACTATATATAGATATTTTTCAGTATTTCTAAGACTATATATAGATATTTCTCAGTATTTCTAAGACTATGTATAGATATTTCTCAGTATTTCTAAGACTATATATAGATATTTCTCAGTATTTCTAAGACTATGTATAAATATTTCTCAGTATTTCTAAGACTATATATAGATATTTCTCAGTATTTCTAAGACTATATATAGATATTTCTCAGTATTTCTAAGACTATATATAGATATTTCTCTGTATTTCTAAGACTATGTATAGATATTTCTTAGTATTTCTAAGACTATATATATATATTTCTCAGTATTTCTTTGACTATATATATATAGATATTTCTCAGTATTTCTAAGACTATATATAGATATTTCTCAGTATTTCTAAGACTATATATAGATATTTCTCAGTATTTCTAAGACTATATATAGATATTTCTCAGTATTTCTTTGACTATATATATATAGATATTTCTCAGTATTTGTAAGACTATATATAGATATTTCTCAGTATTTGTAAGACTATATATAGATATTTCTCAGTATTTCTAAGACTATATATAGATATTTCTCAGTATTTCTAAGACTATATATAGATATTTCTCAGTATTTCTAAGGCTATATATAGATATTTCTCAGTATTTCTAAGACTATGTATTGATATTTCTCAGTATTTCTAAGACTATATATAGATATTTCTCAGTATTTCTAAGACTATGTATAGATATTTCTCAGTATTTCTAAGACTATGTATAGATATTTCTCAGTATTTTGAAGACTATGTATAGATATTTCTCAGTATTTCTAAGACTATAATTATATAGATATTAGAGTATTTCTAAGACTATGTATAGATATTTCTCAGTATTTCTAAGACTATATATAGATATTTCTCAGTATTTCTAAGACTATATATAGATATTTCTCAGTATTTCTAAGACTATGTATAGATATTTCTCAGTATTTCTAAGACTATATATAGATATTTCTCAGTATTTTTAAGACTATATATAGATATTTCTCAGTATTTCTAAGACTATATATAGATATTTCTCAGTATTTCTAAGACTATATATAGATATTTCTTAGTATTTCTAAGACTATATATATAGATATTTCTCAGTATTTCTAAGACTATATATAGATATTTCTCAGTATTTCTAAGACTATATAGATATTTCTCAGTATTTCTAAGACTATCTGTGTGCTTTCAGACACTACGTGGTTTGAAGAACATCAACTTGTATTTAATTCCACTGATGATGGAGTTGGTTGAGGACAGTCTCTCTGTGTGCCCAGAAACTGATGTAAGTCTAGCATATATTGTCTGTATACAGTAATTTGGGCTGATGTTTCCAATAAAATGAATGGAACTCAATTCAATTTTATACTAGAATGATGTACTCAATGTTGGGCAAGGATAAATCTCATTTGAAATATTTATAAATGTATTTATTGTAATAAAAGATAACAAATCTCGTGCAATTTCCAATCCAACATTTACGTGGCATGTTTCGCGTCTAAAATATATGCAACTTATAAACACACCTTAGAATATCTCAGTATGCAGCACATTCTAAGTAAACACACCTTAGAATATCTCTGTGTACAATACATTCCAAGTAAACACACCTTAGAATATCTCAGTGTGCAGTACATTCTATGTACTCACACCTTAGAATATCTCAGTGTGCAGTACATTTTAAGTAAACACACCTTAGAATATCTCAGTGTGCAGCACATTCTAAGTAAACACACCTTAGAATATCTCAGTGTGCAGCACATTCTAAGTAAACACACCTTAGAATATCTCAGTGTGCAGTACATTCTAAGTAAACACACCTTAGAATATCTCAGTGTGCAGTACATTCTAAGTAAACACACCTTAGAATATATCAGTGTGCAGTACATTCTAAGTAAACACACCTTAGAATATCTCAGTGTGCAGTACATTCTAAGTAAACGCCCCTTAGAATATCTCTGTGTGCAGTACATTCTACGTAAGCACACCTTAGAATATCTCAGTGTGCAGTACATTCTAAGTAAACACACCTTAGAATATCTCAGTGTGCAGTACATTCTAAGTACTCACACCTTAGAATATCTCAGTGTGCAGTACATTCTAAGTAAACACACCTTAGAATATCTCAGTGTGCAGTACATTCTAAGTAAACACTCATTAAAATATCTCAGTGTGCAGTACATTCTAAGTACTCACACCTTAGAATATCTTAGTGTGCAGTACATTCTAAGTAAACACTCATTAAAATATCTCAGTGTGCAGTATATTCTAAGTAAACACACCTTAGAATATATCAGTGTGCAGTACATTCTAAGTACTCACACCTTAGAATATCTCAGTGTGCAGTACATTCTAAGTAAACACACCTTAGAATATCTCAGTGTGCAGTACATTCTAAGTAAACACTCATTAAAATATCTCAGTGTGCAGTACATTCTAAGTAAACACTCATTAAAATATCTCAGTGTGCAGTACATTCTAAGTACTCACACCTTAGAATATCTTAGTGTGCAGTACATTCTAAGTAAACACTCATTAAAATATCTCAGTGTGCAGTATATTCTAAGTAAACACACCTTAGAATATATCAGTGTGCAGTACATTCTAAGTACTCACACCTTAGAATATCTCAGTGTGCAGTACATTCTAAGTAAACACACCTTAGAATATCTCAGTGTGCAGTACATTCTAAGTAAACACTCATTAAAATATCTCAGTGTGCAGTACATTCTAAGTACTCACACCTTAGAATATCTCAGTGTGCAGTACATTCTAAGTACTCACACCTTAGAATATCTCAGTGTGCAGTACATTCTAAGTAAACACTCATTAAAATATCTCAGTGTGCAGTACATTCTAAGTAAACACACCTTAGAATATCTCAGTGTGCAGTACATTCTAAGTAAACACTCATTAAAATATCTCAGTGTGCAGTACATTCTAAGTACTCACACCTTAGAATATCTCAGTGTGCAGTACATTCTAAGTAAACACTCATTAAAATATCTCAGTGTGCAGTACATTCTAAGTAAACACACCTTAGAATATCTCAGTGTGCAGTACATTCTAAGTACTCACACCTTAGAATATCTCAGTGTGCAGTACATTCTAAGAAAACACAGTGCAAATATATCGCAGTGTTTCAGTATCTGTGTCAATATGGATATTTGTCTTTTCAGAAACTGATAGATAAAATGGCAGAAACTTTCCCGGAAAAAGATCCCAGACCTTCAACACGGTACAAGAAAAGGGTCACCACATCCGTTAAGGTTAAAATGATTTATCTTCTAATAGCCTGTTCATTAATAAGACATTTATTTTACATCTCAGGCCCCAAATGTATTATATCATTTATTATCTCCATCAAATAACTAGACAGGGTCGGAGAGCCATCCCCTAGTAGCATAACATTTTGTTTCAATTTATGATGAATAATATTGTAATATATTCCATACATTGATTTTATAGTACCCGTGTGATAGGAAATTTTACAAACATTCTGGTACGGTAGAATTTCCAGGGGGGGGGTTATTTCCAGGCCGATCCAGGGGAACAATTTCAAGCCATAACATGGAAATTCTACACCCCCCCTACCCTGGGATGGAATATCCCACTCGCCCTGAAATTGTACCCCACCAACATATTTGTAGAATGATACTGTTAATGCCTTAGTCTGAAAACTTCATCCCTCCCCCTGGATGATAATTTTGAGGGGGTGTATGTGCTTGGTTCCTTGCTTTAAGGCAATAACAAGTTATGTTCCTTGTTTGTCCTTTGTTCCTTGCTTTAAGGCAATAAAAAGTTATGTTCCTTGTTTGTGCTTGGTTCCTTGCTTTAAGGCAATAACAAGTTATGTTCCTTGTTTGTCCTTTGTTCCTTGCTTTAAGGCAATAAAAAGTTATGTTCGTTGTTTGTGCTTGGTTCCTTGCTTTAAGGCAATAACAAGTTATGTTCCTTGTTTGTCCTTTGTTCCTTGCTTTAAGGCAATAAAAAGTTATGTTCCTTGTTTGTCCTTGGTTCCTTGCTTTAAGGCAATAACAAGTTATGTTCTTTGTTTGCCCTTGGTTCCTTGCTTTAAGGCAATAAAAAGTTATGTTCGTTGTTTGTGCTTGGTTCCTTGCTTTAAGGCAATAAAAAGTTATGTTCGTTGTTTGTGCTTGGTTCCTTGCTTTAAGGCAATAAAAAGTTATGTTCCTTGTTTGTGCTTGGTTCCTTGCTTTAAGGCAATAAAAAGTTATGTTCTTTGTTTGTGCTTGGTTCCTTGCTTTAAGGCAATAAAAAGTTATGTTCGTTGTTTGTGCTTGGTTCCTGGCTTTAAAGCAATAAAAAGTTATGTTCTTTGTTTGTGCTTGGTTCCTTGCTTTAAGGCAATAAAAAGTTATGTTCCTTGTTTGTGCTTGGTTCCTTGCTTTAAGGCAATAAAAAGTTATGTTCCTTGTTTGTGCTTGGTTCCTTGCTTTAAGGCAATAAAAAGTTATGTTCCTTGTTTGCGCCTGGATCCTTGCTTTAAGGCAATAAAATGTTATGTTCCTTGTTTGTGCTTGGTTCCTTGCTTTAAGGCAATAAAATGTTATGTTCCTTGTTTGCGTAAGATCTCACATCCATTAATTGTGTGATATATAATGCCAGGCTGGTGAAGGAGAAGAAGTAGACGATATTGTCATTGCTCATGGTATAGAAGATGAACATCTGAAGAAACATGAAACTTCAAGTAATACATTTTCTTTTATGCTTTCCAATGAGATTTAGTTTTCTAAGTGAAAGAAATTGTTATCTTTCACTGTTTTCAAACAGTGGATGATGGCATTTTCTCTGTCACTGCTTGAGTTTCGTATTCCTCCGCAGTTGGATGTACTTTTGTATTTTTGCTATTTTCAGACAATCATGAACATATTTAATTATAATGTAATATATTCTAATGAATTTGGCGTCAGCATCAGTATATCACTCTTGGTGGAGAAGATGAACATTGAAGAAAAACAAAACAATAATTAATTAAGAAATCATATTTGTCTATCAGTTATTTATTGGCAAATAAAACATGGTTTGGAGTTCTGACACGTAGGAATTAACCATGTAGGCAGGCCTATGTGGTTAATTCCGGCGCTCAGAATCACAAACCATGTTTTATTTGAAAATAATTTTATAATATAATACAAATATTTTCTCAATTCTAACATGACCAAAATATCCAAAAAGCGCAAAAATAGTTATTTTTTAGAGTGCGTAAATGACTAAAAACAAGACAAAACTACAAAATGCTAGTAAAATGACATCACGTTTACATCACTCGCTAAACAATGCTTTATTGCAGATTTAAAGCAGCATTACATTGTATGAAATAAAAGTTATTTGTAAAATTCAATTTTTACGTATGGGTAGCAATGCTGCTACATATTCTAACATATACTTTGTATGCTTATGTTCATTTGGTAAACAGTGTTGTTTTTGCAATAAAACAAACTCGAAACCGAAAGTAGGACTTTCCGAGTCGATCGGTCACGCACTTGTTTACAACCGGAACAGTCCGCACTTGTTTACATTCGGAATGCATCGTCCCTATTTGTCCCACGTTGTCTTTTTTAATTAAATTACATGATATGTTGATTCATACCTCTGTTAGCTAAGTCTTTTAGGGACATGTCTACATCCCCTCGAGGGGTTCGACATTAGAGGAAGATAGATAGATAGTCTTTCATGTTCAAAATATATACGTTGTTTTCTACATCCTCTGTTGTTTCACGCATGCGCACTGTGCGTGTTTACATTTCGTGTGTTGATAAACAAATTCGCGTATACGACGGTTTAAATTTATTGGAATTTTTATCGTTTCTGAGCGAATATTTCGATTATTGTAATATACATTAGTATTTATATTTTACCCAAAACAATCTTTATTACGATATAATGCTGCTTTAAACACTGTAGATTAGATCACATGGTATAGAAAATGAATATTTCAAGAACATGAAACAATAGGTAATACATGATCACATTTGTTTGTAAATACATGGCAAACTAATCTGTTCTAAAATGCACTGCAGTACAGGAGAAATATAATTGTAAAGTGTATGCTACATCCAAATATACCAAACATAAAATCACGATTCTGCAAATATAGTATTTTATTAACCCTTTCCTTCATAGAGATTTAGGTTAATATACTATTTTATCTCCATACAACGATATTCTGGCCTTTATTATGAACATTGGTTTGGCTACTACATTGTCAATGTATTCGTATTGGTAATGGCTTCCAGAGGTGCTTCTATGAGGGAAAGTGATTATAGAATATTGTCTGCTACTTGAGGTCATTTGCTAGTCCAATATCGATATTTAACTCGGCCTACATGGTGCTAGCACGGCCAATATTGGATTTACGAAGCCTGTATGAAAACGTCGAAATCTGATTGATTGTTGGACCTCGGCCTGTATGAGAATGCCTGGCGAAATTATATTTTGCAGTGTCATCTTGGAAATATAACACGTTCATACTATATTGCTAAGTTAGAATCTTTAAAACAAAGTGTAAAATCGATCTTTATTTGGTCACAGCTATTTAGAATTGATTAAATATTAGTTGTGATAAGCCTAGTGTTTGTAATTCACACAGTTCAGAACTTCTCAGATCTACTGTGTAAACTGTCGTCTGGCAAACACTAAACAGAATGTCTAATTTTACAAATACCAGGTAGTGATGAGCGATCCGGTAGTGATGAGCGATCCGGTAGTGATGAGCGATCCGGTAGTGATGAGCGATCGATCCGGTAGTGATGAGCGATCCGGTAGTGATGAGCGATCCGGTAGTGATGAGCGATCCGGTAGTGATGAGCGATCCGGTAGTGATGAGCGATCCGGTAGTGATGAGCGATCAGGTAGTGATGAGCGATCAGGTAGTGATTAGCGATCAGGTAGTGATGAGTGATCCGGTAGTGATGAGCGATCCGGTAGTGATCAGCGATCAGGTAGTGATCAGCGATCAGGTAGTGATTAGCGATCAGGTAGTGATTAGCGATCCGGTAGTGATTAGCGATCAGGTAGTGATTAGCGATCCGGTAGTGATTAGCGATCAGGTAGTGATGAGCGATCCGGTAGTGATTAGCGATCCGGTAGTGATGAGCAATCAGGTAGTGATGAGCGATCAGGTAGTGATGAGCGATCAGGTAGTGATTAGCGATCCGGTAGTGATGAGCGATCCGGTAGTGATTAGCGATCCGGTAGTGATGAGCGATCCGGTAGTGATGAGCGATCCGGTAGTGATGAGCGATCCGGTAGTGATGAGCGATCCGGTAGTGATGAGCGATCCGGTAGTGATGAGCAATCAGGTAGTGATGAGCGATCCGGTAGTGATGAGCGATCCGGTAGTGATGAGCGATCCGGTAGTGATTAGCGATCCGGTAGTGATGAGCAATCAGGTAGTGATGAGCGATCCGGTAGTGATGAGCGATCCGGTAGTGATGAGAGATCCGGTAGTGATTAGCGATCCGGTAGTGATTAGCGATTCGGTAGTGATGAGCGATCCGGTAGTGATGAGCAATCCGGTAGTGATTAGCGATCCGGTAGTGATGAGCAATCAGGTAGTGATGAGCGATCAGGTAGTGATTAGCAAGCAGGTAGTGATGAGCAATCAGGTAGTGATGAGCAATCAGGTAGTGATGAGCGATCAGGTAGTGATAAGCGATGATGATGATCAGCTTCGGCCGAGGTCCAATATGACAGGCTGAATCCAAATGTGTGTTTTACGTTTATTTATCGTCGCTACCGGTTGCCCATATGAGCGACGCCTCCTGAAGAGATTAGTCATTTTAGATTTTTGGAGGATAGTGCTATAATACAGACAGAGACCCATTCCAGAGTCTCCTCTGGTTCTTTTACGTGCACGGTGTAAAGCACCGACACGAGACCTCGGTTTAATGTCCCATCTGAAAGACTGTTAATTTTATTAGTGTCAGACAAGGGATCGGACCTGCGATCCCTGGATTACCAGTCCAACGTGTTACCACTGGACTACAGATCCGTCTGTCTGAATCCCAATAACAATCACTTATGTATTTGTATAAAACTTGTATTTCAGTGTTGAATGTGAGCTCATGTATCTCACACGACATGTCACCACATGTGATAGTCAAAGAAAATGTCTTAATGAAGGTATGTTTTATTTAGGCAATGTATGTATCAATCTATCATGTTAAATGTAAGTTTATGTTGGCAATATATGTATCAATCTATCATGTTAAATGTAAGTTTATGTTGGCAATATATGTATCAAGCTATCATGTTAAATGTAAGTTTATGTTGGCAATATATGTATCAATATATCATGTTAAATGTAAGTTTATGTTGGCAATATATGTATCCATCTATCCTGTTAATGATGTACATTTATGTTGGCAATATGGCTATCCATCTATCCTGTTAATGATGTACATTTATGTTTGGACATATATCTATCCATCTATCCTGTTAATGATGTACATTTATGTTGGACATATAGCTATCCATCTATCCTGTTAATGATGTACATTTATGTTTGGACATATAGCTATCCATCTATCCTGTTAATGATGTACATTTATGTTTGGACATATATATATTTCAGTATTTGTTAGATTGGAACAGCCTATTTCCTCTATATTTCAGTATTTGTTAGATTGGAACAGCCTATTTCCTCTATATTTCAGTATATGTTAGATTGGAACAGCCTATTTCCTCTATATTTCAGTATATGTTAGATTGGAACAGCCAATTTCCTCTATATTTCAGTATATGTTAGATTGGTGGAACAGCCTATTTCCACTATATTTCAGTATATATTAGATTGGAACAGCCTATTTCCTCTATAGTTTAGTATATGTTAGATTGGAACAGCCAATTTCCTCTATATTTCAGTATATGTTAGATTGGTGGAACAGCCTATTTCCACTATATTTCAGTATATATTAGATTGGAACAGCCTATTTCCTCTATATGTTAGTATATGTTAGATTGGAACAGCCTATTTCCTCTATATTTCAGTATATGTTAGATTGGAACAGCCTATTTCCTCAATATTTCAGTATATGTTAGATTGGTGGAACAGCCTATTTCCACTATATTTCAGTATATATTAGATTGGAACAGCCTATTTCCTCTATATTTCAGTATATGTTAGATTGGAACAGCCTATTTCCTCTATATTTCAGAATATGTTAGATTGGAACAGCCTATTTCAGTATATGTTAGATTGGAACAGCCTATTTCCTCTATATTTCAGTATATGTTAGATTGGAACAGCCTATTTCCTCAATATTTCAGTATATGTTAGATTGGAACAGCCTATTTCCTCTATATTTCAGTATATGTTAAATTGGAACAGCCTATTTCCTCTATATTTCAGTATATGTTAGATTGCAAGTTTGACAGCATGTGGAGTAGCTACCTGATTGATCTTGCTGGAGGTGACTTATTCCCGCCAAACCCATTCCCTCGACTCATTTCATCTCTTCGACAATGTGCTATAAAGTAGGAAATAATATTTAATATTATCTTGTAATTTTAAGGTTGAACTTATATGCTTAGTATGCTACATATTGCATGTATTTCTACATATTGCATGTATTTCTACATATTTCATGTATTTCTACATATTGTATGTGTAGTTATGCATGTATTTCTACATATTTCATGTATTTCTGCATATTGTATGTGTAGTTATGCATGTATTTCTGCATATTGTATGTGTAGTTATGCATGTATTTCTACATATTTCATGTATTTCTGCATATTGTATGTGTAGTTATGCATGTATTTCTACATATTGCATGTATTTCTACATATTGCATGTATTTCTACATATTGCATGTCTTTCT
Organism: Archivesica marissinica; assembly: GCA_014843695.1. Lineage (NCBI taxonomy): Eukaryota > Metazoa > Mollusca > Bivalvia > Venerida > Vesicomyidae > Archivesica > Archivesica marissinica. The sequence goes on along the minus strand of CM026403.1, from coordinate 19,951,007 downwards.
ACATATTGCATGTATTTCTACATATTTCATGTATTTCTACATATTGCATCTATTTCTACATATTGCATGTATTTCTACATATTGCATGTATTTCTACATATTGCATGTGTAGTTATGCATGTATTTCTGCATATTGTATGTGTAGTTATGCATGTATTTCTACATATTGCATGTGTAGTTATGCATGTATTTCTACATATTGCATGTGTAGTTATGCATGTATTTCTACATATTGCATGTGTAGTTATGCATGTATATCTGCATATTGCATGTGTAGTTATGCATGTATATCTGCATATTGCATGTGTAGTTATGCATGTATATCTGCATATTGCATGCACATTTATATGCATATACAAGTTGTGTATCATTTTCACATATAATCTAGTTCTATACTGTTATCAGGGAACTATTTTTCTGTACAATTTATGGAATTAACGCCATTGTTCATGTTTGTCATTAACACACAAAGTGTTTGCTATAGTAGATTTATGTTTGCTATAGTAGTTTTATGTTTGCTATAGTAAATTTATGTTTCCTATAACAGATTTACGTTTCCTATAATAGATTTATGTTTCCTATAGTAGATTTATGTTTCCTATAGTAGATTTATGTTTCCTATAATATATTTATGTTTCCTATAGTAGATTTATGTTTCCTATAGTAGATTTATATTTCCTCTAGTAGAGTTATGTTTCCTATAGTAGATTTATGTTTGCTATGGTAGATGTATGTTTCCTATAGTAGATTTATGTTTGCTATAGTAGATTTATGTTTCCTATAATAGATTTATGTTTCCTATAGTAGATTTATGTTTGCTATAGTAGAGTTATGTTTGCTATAGTAGATTTATGTTTCCTATAGTAGATTTATGTTTGCTATAGTAGAGGTATGTTTGCTATAGTAGAGTTATGTTTGCTATTATGTTTGCTATAGTAGATTTATGTTTCCTATTATAGATTTATGTTTGCTATAGTAGATTTATATTTCCTATAATAGATTTATGTTTCCTATGGTAGAGTTATATTTCCTATAGTAGATTTATGTTTCCTATAGTAGATTTATGTTTCCTATAGTAGATTTATATTTCCTATAGTAGAGTTATGTTTGCTATAGTAGATTTATGTTTCCTATAGTAGATTTATGTTTCCTATGCATACACAATTTCAGAATGGATTTGTTGAATGAGAAGGCATATGTGTTAACAGAAAGGATGTTTAACCTGGAAGTGAAAATAGAGGACAAAGAAAACTTCATCTACCATATACCCGGGGTAGATGCTCACGGTATGCCGACATTCGCTCCGCCAGTTTAAGATTAGGTCCTGGACCGGGAGACCGGCGTTTTAGAAGCCCTGCTCATGGATTGACCATACTCCAGAGAAATGACATATCATATGTATTGCCAAAAACTGCAAACTCTTCAAAGGTTGATCCTCAATTTTCATGGGTTCAATGGGTTATGAAATATTCACCCTTAAGGGTTGCTCAATGAGTGACATCGGTCAGTTATTGCCCCTGAATACTCCTTAAAAGTAGATAGGTCCTATTAAGTGTTTTCCTCTGTTTTTATCGTTGTTTCCTTGGCACAACATGCCAGCAATTTTATTCCACTATCGCTTTATATGATTATTTAATTACTACATCTCGACAGATCTCATACAGTATATACAATGGGTACTTATTTGTAAAACAATGTTGTCAGTTAATTAACACAATTTTGATAAAATCACAATTATCATACCGCAACATTTGGTTAGGGAACAACAGTAAAAACAAAGGATTCTAAGTGAAAGGACCTATTCACATTTTGGAATAAATCAGACTTTATCTGTCAAGGGAGGTAATAGAAAATTAGAGATGTCTCTCATTAGCGCAGTGGTTTTAGTGCTCGCAGTGGTTATAGTGCTCGCAGTTGTTATAGTGCTCTCACTTCTCACCAATTCAACTGGATTCAATCCTCGGACTGGGAAGTATGAGAACTTGTATTGTTGTAGGAAAGCCATATAAACTAACATAATACAATAACACAGATTCATTGTTTAATTTCAATCATTTTGTGAACTCCACCAAGACAATTCAGGTATATATATATAGGCATACAGAACGCGTGAATGTATCGAGATACATTACCAACAGGAATAAAGTGAAAGGCGGTAATCATTCCTAGATGATACTTTCAAATAGTCCGTAGGAGCAGTTCTAAATTTAGAATCTCTGACGTAACGTACAGAACAATGGGATATCCAACACACTAATGAGAAACATTAGTCAGTTACTGCCCCTGAATACTCCTGAATAGTTTCCTTTTAGTTTGTCCGAAATTTAAAGATTTAAGAAGAAAATATTTAAAACGTTATTTTTGTTCTTGGCCTAACATGCATAAATTCTTATCTCTAATAACTTGTCAGTCACAAACACACATATTAAACATTGCTAAGTATATTTATTATGCAAATCACAAAAGAAATCAATAGATAATTACCATCATTCCTTACATTGCTATTATACTGTTTTATTTCATGCTTCTCTGTAAACTGTGTATATATGTGATGCTATAAGCATCTTCTGATGTTTAATGCAATAAAATATATTGTATTGTATATTGTATTGTATTGTATAATAGTATATTGGTCCTCTTAATTGGTTTCCTGTTTTTATCGTTGTTTCCTTTGCACCACATGTTTTCCATTTTCATCCATATTCTCGTCTTATAATTATAAAATTATTAAATCTCGACATATATCCTTTAAGCATGTCCAATGGATACTTTACTGTAAAAATTGGTTCAATTAATTAACATGATTTTGATAAAATTACATTTATCCAAACGCAACATCTGGTTAGACGACAGCAATAAAAACAAAGGATTCCAACTAAAAGGACCAATTATACATTTCGGGATAAATCTGACTTTATCCATCAAGGGAGGTAATAGAAAAACCAGTAATGTCTCTCATTGGATTCATGACACCCTCATATCTCCTGGTTTCAGGCTCCCTGACGTCACTGATGATGCTAGACACGGGGACCTACATGGGTATATCACAAATCTTCAAAAACTTTCAACAGCGCTCTTACATTCAGAAAAAGGGGCCATATCGAGTAGGGATTTGCCTGGCCCTTAGTGGTCCCAGTACTTGGTATGGAAAACTGCAGCCATATCTTAATGAGATTGAGCTTCATGAGCACTACTATATACAGGGACCTTCTGGTTGTCATGGTGAGGCGATCCAACTATGTGCTGTTGTAGGTAGGTACCCATAGCGTAGCCAGGGGGGTGCACCCGGTGCTTTCCCCCCATAAAAGCTGTCAAGCTTATGTTCAATACGAGCTACGATACACCCGCTCCACTCGCTCATTAATTACGATGTATAAAGAACAATGTTCATCCATACATGATATGGGTATTATTAGAATCTATATTGTTGCGTACGGTAATATTTTATGCTTTCGAACATGATTTATCGATATTATTAAATATATTTCACAGTTATTTGGCACAAAGAAAACACCCTAAATATGTACCAGAATGCACCAAGCATAATGATCACCCAAAATTGTTCTGGGGCAACATGGCCCAGACCCCACTAGCTGACTCGCATCCCCCTAATGCAAATTCCTGGATCCACCCCTGGTTGTACAATGGATTTTATCAGTGTTCTTCTCATTGAAAAGAAGTTAAATCAATAGGATTTGATGACTATCTATCTATCTTCCTTTAATGTCGAACCCCTCGCAGGGACGTAGACATGTAAATGACAATGAATATGTAAACTTTGTCACATTCCTATTGTTGCCATCTTTGCTGCCCCCCTCTCTGTACTGGATGTATATAACAATAACATAACACAATATTTTACTATATACCAATTAACAGACAAAACATCAAGCAATACCAGACCAGATTACACACATTAAGCTGTTGTTGCAACTCCAGAAACATCGCAGAGTTGTTGATGTTTACAGTCCACCAATGACAGCATGACTATAGACAACCATCCACACTAATTCTTCTCTGCAGAGTTAGTGATGTTTACAATCCACCAATGACAGCATGACTATAGACAACCATCCACACTAATTCTTCTCTCCAGAGTTGGTGATGTTTACAGTCCACCAATGTCAGCATGACTATAGACAACCATCCACACTAATTCTTCTCTGCAGAGTTAGTGATGTTTACAATCCACCAATGTCAGCATGACTATAGACAACCATCCACACTAATTCTTCTCTCCAGAGTTGGTGATGTTTACAGTCCACCAATGTCAGCATGACTATAGACAACCATCCACACTAATTCTTCTCTCCAGAGTTGGTGATGTTTACAGTCCACCAATGTCAGCATGACTATAGACAACCATCCACACTAATTCTTCTCTGCAGAGTTAGTGATGTTTACAATCCACCAATGACAGCATGACTATAGGCAAACATCCACACTAATTCTTCTCTCCAGGGTTAGTGATGTTTACAATCCACCAATGTCAGCATGACTATAGACAACCATCCACACTAATTCTTCTCTGCAGAGTTAGTGATGTTTACAGTCCACCAATGTCAGCATGACTATAGACAACCATCCACACTAATTCTTCTCTCCAGAGTTGGTGATGTTTACAGTCCACCAATGTCAGCATGACTATAGACAACCATCCACACTAATTCTTCTCTCCAGAGTTAGTAATGTTTACAGTCCACCAATGACAGCATGACTATAGGCAACCATCCACACTAATTCTTCTCTCCAGAGTTAGTAATGTTTACAGTCCACCAATGACAGCATGACTATAGGCAACCATCCACACTAATTCTTCTCTGCAGAGTTAGTGCCACCCTAATTCTTCTCTCCAGAGTTAGTAATGTTTACAGTCCACCAATGTCAGCATGACTATAGACAACCATCCACACTAATTCTTCTCTCCAGAGTTAGTAATGTTTACAGTTCACCAATGTCAGCATGACTATAGACAACCATCCACACTAATTCTTCTCCAGAGTTAGTAATGTTTACAGTCCACCAATGTCAGCATGACTATAGGCAACCATCCACACTAATTCTTCTCTCCAGAGTTAGTGATGTTTACAGTCCACCAATGACAGTATGACTATGGGCAACTATCCACACTAATTCTTCTCTCCAGGGTTAATGATGTTTACAGTCCACCAATGACAGCATGACTATGGGCAACTATCCACACTAATTCTTCTCTCCAGGGTTAATGATGTTTACAGTCCACCAATGACAGCATGACTATAGGCAACCATCCACACTAATTCTTCTCTCCAGGGTTAATGATGTTTACAGTCCACCAATGACAGCATGACTATGGGCAACTATCCACACTAATTCTTCTCTCCAGGGTTAATGATGTTTACAGTCCACCAATGACAGCATGACTATAGGCAACCATCCACACTAATTCTTCTCTCCAGAGTTAGTGATGTTTACAGTCCACCAATGACAGCATGACTATAGGCAACCATCCACACTAATTCTTCTCTCCAGGGTTAATGATGTTTACAGTCCACCAATGACAGCATGACTATAGGCAACCATCCACACTAATTCTTCTCTCCAGCCTCTTCTGTTTTGCCAATCTTGCTTTGTTTCAAGTAGCATCGTAATGTTTCTCTTCAGGTTACGTGTAACATTATGTTATTAATTAATATGAGAATACGATATGATTATGACATGAACAAATAATACACAAAATATGTATAGTAATGCATTGTATTGTTTGCATATAGTGTTTTTGTATTACTGTTTGTTAATATAGAAATTAAAAACAGTGGAAATAAAATAAATAACAATAGGGACTATATGTGCTCTAGAGACTTTGTATGACAGTCAGTCTGGTGTTGAAAGAAACAAGTCTTTCAGATGGGACTTTAAACCGAGGTCTCGTGTCAGTGCTTTACACCGTGCACGTAAAAGAACCAGAGCAGACTCTAGAATGGGTCTGTCTGTATCATTGCACTATCCTCCAAAAATATAAAATGACTAATCTCTTCAGGATGCGTCGCTCATATGGGCAACCGATAGCGTCGATAAATAAACGTAAAACACAAAGATGTTGCCAGCATCTCACAAATGATTGCCATTACATGATATTTTTCAGTGCACAATCACATGGTAGACATGATTACCAAGTATGGACTACCTGTGATGGGCGTATACTTTGGTGACCCATCACCGGACCATTGGACAAGTGAAGATATACTCACCAAGAAGAGAGGGTTTCTCACTCAATTCTCTTATATATGTTCACTTAAACAACCTATATATGCAAAGGTAAGTTACATGTATATATGAAGGGATTTCTTACTCAATTCTCAATACCGTATATGTTCACTTAAACACCCTATATATGCAAAGGTAAGTTACATGTATATATGAGGGGATTTCTTACTCAATTCTCAATACCGTATATGTTCACTTAAACAACCTATATATGCAAAGGTAAGTTACATGTATATATGAAGGGATTTCTCACTCAATTCTCTTATATATGTTCACTTAAACAACCTATATATGCAAAGGTAAGTTACATGTATATATGAAGGGATTTCTTACTCAATTCTCAATACCATATATGTTCACTTAAACAACCTATATATGCAAAGGTAAGTTACATGTATATATGAAGGGATTTCTTACTCAATTCTCAATACCGTATATGTTCACTTAAACAACCTATATGTGCAATATATATATATAACAAAACAGTACGGCTTGTAGGGAACATGTATTGCTATGGCAAACTTCACCACAAAACAGTACGGCTTGTAGGGAACATGTATTGCTATGGCAAACTTCACCACAAAACAGTATGGCTTGTAGGGAACGTGTATTGCTATTACAAACTTCACCACAAAACAGTACGGCTTGTAGGGAACATGTATTGCTATGGCAAACGTCACCACAAAACAGTATGGCTTGTAGGGAACATGTATTGCTATGGCAAACTTCACCACAAAACAGTACGGCTTGTAGGGAACGTGTATTGCTATTACAAACTTCACCACAAAACAGTACGGTTTGTAGGGAACGTGTATTGCTATGGCAAACTTCACCACAAAACAGTATGGCTTGTAGGGAACGTGTATTGCTATTACAAACTTCACCACAAAACAGTACGGCTTGTAGGGAACGTGTATTGCTATTACAAACTTCACCACAAAACAGTACGGCTTGTAGGGAACATGTATTGCTATTACAAACTTCACCACAAAACAGTACGGCTTGTAGGGAACATGTATTGCTATTACAAACTTCACCACAAAACAGTACGGCTTGTAGGGAACATGTATTGCTATGGCAAACGTCACCACAAAACAGTACGGCTTGTAGGGAACGTGTATTGCTATGGCAAACTTCACCACAAAACAGTATGGCTTGTAGGGAATGTGTATTGCTATTACAAACTTCACCACAAAACAGTACGGCTTGTAGGGAACGTGTATTGCTATGGCAAACGTCACCACAAAACAGTACGGCTTGTAGGGAACGTTTATTGCTATGGCAAACGTCACCACAAAACAGTACGGCTTGTAGGGAACATGCATTGCTATGGCAAACTTCACCACAAAACAGTACGGCTTGTAGGGAATGTGTATTGCTATTACAAACTTCACCACAAAACAGTACGGCTTGTAGGGAACATGTATTGCTATGGCAAACGTCACCACAAAACAGTACGGCTTGTAGGGAACATGCATTGCTATGGCAAACTTCACCACAAAACAGTACGGCTTGTAGGGAATGTGTATTGCTATTACAAACTTCACCACAAAACAGTACGGCTTGTAGGGAACGTGTATTGTTATTACAAACTTCACCACAAAACAGTATGGCTTGTAGGGAATGTGTATTGCTATTACAAACTTCACCACAAAACAGTACGGCTTGTAGGGAACGTGTATTGCTATGGCAAACGTCACCACAAAACAGTACAGCTTGTAGGGAACGTGTATTGCTATGGCAAACGTCACCACAAAACAGTATGGCTTGTAGGGAACATGCATTGCTATGGCAAACTTCACCACAAAACAGTACGGCTTGTAGGGAATGTGTATTGTTATTACAAACTTCACCACAAAACAGTACGGCTTGTAGGGAACGTGTATTGCTATTACAAACGTCACCACAAAACAGTACGACTTGTAGGGAACATGTATTGCTGTAGCATCATCCTTCCAACAGCTCTTGCTTAGCTTCTATTTTCTTCCAGGCATATGTTATCATGGATGGATGGAGATACGTGACACTGAAAAAACATTTCAAACTTCACTTTTTGGAGAGTGGTTCAAGGTAGGCTTATACAATATATTGACTATGTGTAATTGTTGTCATCATCATTTATATTCTTTGTTACTACTCCTGAGTTTTAAATGTTTGTGATACATGTACTGTAAGTCATGAATTTTTGTGATACATGTGCTGTAAGTCATGAATTTTTGTGATGCATATACAGTACATCATTAATGTTTGTGATGCATGTACAGTACATCATTAATGTTTGTGATACATGTACAGTACATCATTAATGTTTGTGATACATGTACAGTACATCATTAATGTTTGTGATGCATGTACAGTACATCATTAATGTTTGTGATGCATGTACAATACATCATTAATGTTTGTAATACATGTACAGTACATCATTAATGTTTGTGATACATGTACAGTACATCATTAATGTTTGTGATGCATGTACAGTACATCATTAATGTTTGTAATACATGTACAGTACATCATTAATGTTTGTGATACATGTACAGTACATCATTAATGTTTGTGATGCATGTACAGTACATCATTAATGTTTGTGATGCATGTACAGTACATCATTAATGTTTGTAATACATGTACAGTACATCATTAATGTTTGTGATGCATGTACAGTACATCATTAATGTTTGTGATGCATGTACAGTACATCATTAATGTTTGTGATACATGTACAGTACATCATTAATGTTTGTGATACATGTACAGTACATCATTAATGTTTGTGATACATGTACAGTACATCATTAATGTTTGTGATACATGTACAGTACATCATTAATGTTTGTGATGCATGTACAGTACATCATTAATGTTTGTGATACATGTACAGTACATCATTAATGTTTGTGATACATGTACAGTACATCATTAATGTTGTGATACATGTGCTGTAAGTCATGCATTTTTGTTATACATGTGCTGTAAGTCATGCATTTTTGTCATACATGTGCTGTAACATCATTTTTGTCATACATGTGCTGTAATCATGAATTTTTGTGATACATGTACTGTAAGTCATGAATGTTTGTGATGCATGTACAGAATCATTAATGTTTGTGATGCATGTACAGTACATCATTAATGTTGTGACATGTACGTACATCATTATGTTTGTGATACATGTACTCTCATCAATGTTTGTGATGATTTACAGTCATCATTAATGTTTGTGATACATGTACAGTACATCATTAATATTTTTGATAATGTACTGTAAGTCATGCATTTTTGTCATACATGTGCTGTAAGTCATGAATTTTTGTGATATATGTACTGTAAGTCATGAATTTACTTTGCAATGGTTGCATTTAGATCAATGTTGTTAGTTAATAGTATATCTGTGATTACTTGTCTCTCATCAATGTTGTTAGTTAATAGTATATCTGTGATTACTTGTCTCTCATCAATGTTGTTAGTTAATAGTATATCTGTGATTACTTGTCTCTCATCAATGTTGTTAGTTAATAGTATATCTGTGATTACTTGTCTCTCATCAATGTTGTTAGTTAATAGTATATCTATGATTACTTGTCTCTCATCAATGTTGTTAGTTAATAGTATATCTGTGATTACTTGTCTCTCATCAATGTTGTTAGTTAATAGTATATCTGTGATTACTTGTCTCTCATCAATGTTGTTAGTTAATAGTATATCTGTGATTACTTGTCTCTCATCAATGTTGTTAGTTAATAGTATATCTGTGATTACTTGTCTCTCATCAATGTTGTTAGTTAATAGTATATCTGT
>CM026403.1:19921320-19939960 GCA_014843695.1 Archivesica marissinica | reverse complement strand
GGAGACACACGGTGTAGTATTTCAGGAAGAGGGAGACCCGAGGTGTAGTATTTCAGGAAGAGGGAGACACACGGTGTAGTATTTCAGGAAGAGGGAGACACAAGGTGTAGTATTTCAGGAAGAGGTAGACCCGAGGTGTAGTATTTCAGGAAGAGGGAGACACAAGGTGTAGTATTTCAGGAAGAGGTAGACCTGAGGTGTAGTATTTTAGGAAGAGAGAGACTTGAGGTGTAGTATTTCAGGAAGAGGGAGACCTGAGGTGTAGTATTTCAGGAAGAGGGAGACACATGGTGTAGTATTTCAGGAAGAGGTAGACCTGAGGTGTAGTATTTCAGGAAGAGGGAGACCCGAGGTGTAGTATTTTAGGAAGAGGTAGACCTGAGGTGTAGTATTTCAGGAAGAGGTAGACCTGAGGTGTAGTATTTCAGGAAGAGGTAGACCTGAGGTGTAGTATTTCAGGAAGAGGTAACCTGAGGTGTAGTATTTCAGAAGAGGGACCTGAGGTGTAGTATTTCAGGAAGAGGTAGACCTGAGGTGTAGTATTTCAGGAAGAGGGAGACCTGAGGTGTAGTATTTCAGGAAGAGGTAGACCTGAGGTGTAGTATTTCAGGAAGAGGTAGACCTGAGGTGTAGTATTTCAGGAAGAGGTAGACACAAGGTGTAGTATTTCAGGAAGAGGGAGACACAAGGTGTAGTATTTCAGGAAGAGGGAGACACAAGGTGTAGTATTTCAGGAAGAGGTAGACCTGAGGTGTAGTATTTCAGGAAGAGGGAGACCTGAGGTGTAGTATTTCAGGAAGAGGGAGACACAAGGTGTAGTATTTCAGGAAGAGGGAGACACAAGGTGTAGTATTTCAGGAAGAGAGAGACACAAGGTGTAGTATTTCAGGAAGAGGTAGACACAAGGTGTAGTATTTCAGGAAGAGGTAGACACAAGGTGTAGTATTTCAGGAAGAGAGAGACACAAGGTGTAGTATTTCAGGAAGAGGGAAACACAAGGTGTAGTATTTCAGGAAGAGGTAGACACAAGGTGTAGTATTTCAGGAAGAGGAGACAAAAAAGGAGACACAAGGTGTAGTATTTCAGAGAGGTAGACCCGAGGTGTAGTATTTCAGGAAGAGGAGACCTGAGGTGTAGTATTTCAGGAAGAGGTAGACCTGAGGTGTAGTATTTCAGGAAGAGGTAGACCCGAGGTGTAGTATTTCAGGAAGAGGGAGACCTGAGGTGTAGTATTTCAGGAAGAGGGAGACCCGAGGGTAGTATTTAGGAAGAGGTAGACCTGAGGTGTAGTATTTCAGGAAGAGGTAGACCTGAGGTGTAGTATTTCAGGAAGAGGTAGACCTGAGGTGTAGTATTTCAGGAAGAGGGAGACCCGAGGTGTAGTATTTTAGGAAGAGGTAGACCTGAGGTGTAGTATTTCAGGAAGAGGGAGACCCGAGGTGTAGTATTTTAGGAAGAGGGAGACCTGAGGTGTAGTATTTCAGGAAGAGGTAGACCCGAGGTGTAGTATTTCAGGAAGAGGAGACCCGAGGTGTAGTATTTAGGAAGAGGTAGACCTGAGGTGTAGTATTTCAGGAAGAGGGAGACCCGAGGTGTAGTATTTTAGGAAGAGGGAGACACAGGTGTAGTATTTCAGGAAGAGGTAGACCTGAGGTGTAGTATTTCAGGAAGAGGGAGACCTGAGGTGTAGTATTTCAGGAAGAGGGAGACCTGAGGTGTAGTATTTCAGGAAAGAGACCCGAGGTGTAGTATTTCAGGAAAGAGACCCAAGGTGTAGTATTTCAGGAAGAGGGAGACCCGAGGTGTAGTATTTTAGGAAGAGGGAGACCTGAGGTGTAGTATTTCAGGAAAGAGACCCGAGGTGTAGTATTTCAGGAAAGAGACCCGAGGTGTAGTATTTCAGGAAGAGGGAGACCTGAGGTGTAGTATTTCAGGAAGAGGGAGACCTGAGGTGTAGTATTTCAGGAAGAGGGAGACCCAATGTGTAGTATATCAGACATGGCGAGCAATCACCCTTTAACGTTATCCTTCATCAACACAAAATGTATGTTACTTAATTTAAAACTGTAGCAATCTTTACCAAATTGTGTGTACATGTTCAAATCATATTTACTGTCAAATTATATACTGTTGATATTTAAAGTTGCATATAGTGTTGTGCTGTGTTTTACATCTTCAATGGGGATGTCTCTGGAACATTTTACAAAATGTAAGCAATTCAAAAAGCAAACTGGCAAAGATGCTAATGGACCATTCACCAAGCATCTGATTGGACTGGCCAGGACACGGACGGACATGTCCTAAAGTGTTTGTTTATTAATGTCACCCCCATTGAAAAGGTCAGCCATTGCTGACTTATGAGACACGCCTGAAGAATATTAGTACTTTCCGAATCCTATCGTTGTAGGCCAGGCGTCGGGCAATCGGTAACCATTATTTAACCAGCTGGCGGGTCACCAACTGGCCATATCAGAATGAACCCCTGATGAGGTTCGACCTCCCGTTTCGTAGTCGGACACCTTAACCACTAGGCCACGGAGACGGTATTAGCTATATCAGTAGAGACGTTCGCTGTTTAGCTTTTGAACTTTTCACACATGAAAATGCAGATGATTTAGTCAGGTTTGGCGGCATAACTTAACACAGTTATTCCTATTTGTACAGGTCTAATAATGCATGGTCAATTGAAGTGCCTTTAATCCATTCAACACCAAGTAACTGACATGGACTGGTCTATGATATTCTTAGACCAATAAATTAATAAGAAAAATACATTTGGACCAGTTCATTAATCTAAATGGGTAATTTTGTCTAAAAATAGTAATAGTACTGGCAAAAAAGTGCAGATCCTGATGATGCACACTTAGTACCACCATGTAGTCAAACCCAAAGAGATCACCAAAGGCAAAACGTGGTCTTTCAACATTACAGGCCTCTAAATAGACTTACAAAAAGCGTAGATCCAGATGAGCCGGCTCGTGACGAGCTGTCTCATCAGGATCTGCACTTTTTGCCAGTAATAATTATTACTATTTTTAGATAATATTACCCATTTTGATAAATAAACTGGTCCAACGGTAATTTTCTGATTAATTTATTGGTCTAAAAATATCATGCACCAGTCCATGTCTGTTACTTGGGGTTGAATGGGTTAATAAATTGATTCTGGATACCGTTCAAACAGTATTTTCAAAGAATATAGAGCCATATCAGCCACCACTAAACATGCCGTCTGATCAGGCTCTATGCTGTTTGCTATTCAGATGTAGCAAACAACATAGATCCTGATCAGCATGCTGCGGCTGATCTGGATCTATGTTGTTTGCAAAAACTTTAAATGTATCCAGAATGAAATGGGTTAACAACATAAATAGGAACTGAAAAGGTGGTCTCTTAATAAAAAATGGTGTTTTAATAGACATGGTCTTACAAGCTGTACACAAGACAGTACATCTCTTGTAACTTTGAGAGCTCTCCCTCCACTCGGAGCTCATATTACCATATGAGACTTTTTGTAAGCCTATTTAGAGGGATGTGGTGTTGAAAGGGTTAAATTTTGTGGAAGTCGTGATAGCGCAGTGGATGCGCGTTCGCTTCAGGTGCGAAAGGTCCGGAGTTCGAGCCCCGCTGGAGCCGTTACGATTGTGCCCTTAGGCAAGGCATTTAAATTCCACGTTGCCTCTTCTCTCTCCCTCGTGGCGATGGATTCCATCAGGAATGAGGTCTCGAGAGTGATTTATATAAGTTGAAATAACTTGTTTCGCAATCGAGCTAAAATAAATTTGTATAGACTAAAGGGTCAATGTGGTCATCATTTCAATATTTACTTCCCTTTGCTATAATAATTGTGTTTAACACTTTAATCCTCATACACCACCTTTATCCCAGTGTTATTTACTCCCAGATATATCGAGTATATAGTCCAGCCTATTGCTTATCAGCAGTATGGAGATCAAATGAGCCATTGGCCTCTTGTGGAGCAGTGATTAACCCTTTAACCTGCCGAATAAATTGGACGGAATGTACACACAACATAGATCCAGATCAGCTGTGGCTGATCAGGATCTATGTTGTTTGCTATTCAAACAGTGTTTTCACTTCACTATCCGAATAGCAAACAGCATAGAGTCTGATCTGGCTCTATGCTGTTATGTAAAAGCGAATTAAGTTGTGTTTGGCAGGTTACGCATTAGGTTAACCCTTTCAACACCACAGACCTAAATAGGCTTACAAAAAATGTAGATCCAGATGAGCTCGTGACGAGACGTCTCATCAGGATCTGCACTTTTTGCCAGTAATATTACTATTTTTAGACAAAATTACCCATTTTGATAATGAACTTGTCCAAATGAAATTTTCTTATTAATTTATTGGTCTAAAAATATCATGGACCTGTCCATGTCAGTTACTCGGTGTTGAATGGGTTAATAAGCAGAAGTATCATTGAAAATTGTTCTTCCCAGGAGTTAATGGTGATTGTCAACATTGTTTATTATGCAAGGTAGTAATTTGACAAGGTTATAATTCTCTCTTTATTACAAACATGAACATAAATGTATAAACAAAACAATTGAAAAAAATATATGAACATTTGGCATTTACTGCAATCACAGTTAAATATTTATGGATGGGGATGATATTATTTTTAATATTTTATTGCATTTTTTCCATACAGTACAATTATACACACAATGTACGCAGAAAACAATATGAAATTATATTAACTTAAATTTTATTATTATTGCTTTATATGATTTAATCTGGGGAAAAAAGCAAATGGGTTGGGCTACAAGTTATGACAACATTATTTACAACCCTTCCCATCACTTCAAACTAAATTAACAATGCTGCATGAACAATTTCTGTTATGTATGATCTGATGTAGAAAAACACCAGATACGAAAAAGAGAATTGATAAAAAGAGATTAAATTAAATGAACCTAACAAGAGCACTCCGAGATATCAAACCTCTGCCATGTTTGTATTCAGTGTAATACAGTCATCTCATAATTCCATATATGTACACACGTGTAAAAACACCTGGAATGATTCTGATTGGTTTAGAGAATAATCCTTATAATATGTAAATTAAACTTTTAAGTTTGCATAATTCTATATGAATTGGTGCATAACGTTAATGGTAAGAGACACTATGATTTAAAAGATGTATCGAAGCAATACATAGTTCCCGTGTGAAGTCATCATTCCTACTGTGGCTGCCATTTTGATTGGCAAAGTTGATCAGATATTATATATAATATATACTATATAGTAGCGTAATTTTGTATTCTTCATAAAATATTTATTTTTCATCCCATCACCGTGGTTCATACATTGTTGGAAAGCTCTCAATGGACATATTTTTGTATCATTTCACAAATTTCGTACCAATAACGAATAAATAATAATTTACCTGTATATTAATATTTCAACTGTGAAAATAGACTTTCAAAAATAGGTGCAAGTTAAGTTCTTATAATTTATAATCCATACATCATTGTAAAACAATTAATTAATATTTAAAAAGTGCATTTCAATATCTTTAAAATCATACCAAATTTTATATTAAGAAACCAAAATTAATAAAGTTATTGCAATTAAAGAATTACTAGTAATTGCCATTAATAAAACTTGCCAATCAAAATGGCTGCCAAGATAAGATCTTACCAGTGTTTTTGACTATTTTCACAGGCCGTGGGAACTATGTATTGTAATGCTGTTTAACATTTAAATATAACGCTGCCTTGCGTAGTGACGTTATGGCAATTTAGTGACGTCATGACAATTTGCGCTGACAATTGATGCCAAAATGAAAGTAGCAACGTTATTTATTAAAACGAGCGCACAATGATAATGTGATAAAAAAAGGATCTTAAATGTGTGATGATTTCATGCCAAAATGCTTGCTTAACCCTTTCAACCCCACAGGCCTCTAAATAGGCTTATGAAAAGTGTAGATCCAGATGAGCCGGCTCGTGACGAGCCGTCTCATCAGGATCTGCACTTTTTTGCCAGTAATAATTATTACTATTTTTAGATAAAATTACCCATTTTGATAAATGAACTGGTCCAAAGGTAATTTTCTTATTAATTTATTGGTCTGAAAATATCACGCACCAGTCCATGTCAGTTACTTGGGGTTGAATGGGTTAATAGCAAAATTCCAAAACTCGTTTCATAAAATATTGTGTGAAATCAGCACTCATGTAAGATCCTATATAAATAATATAAACGTAACAAGAGCACGCCCGAGCGAGATAGCAAACCTCTGCCATATATATAATATATACCTCAACAAGCTATTGGGTTAATACATGAATGAAATTATAAATAGTCTCGTTTAAACCCTGTATATATTTGTAAACTAAAAGCACTACGATTGTGCCCTTAGGCAAGGCATTTAAATTCCACATTGCCTGTTCTCTCTCCCTCGTGGTGATGGATTCCATCAGGAATGAGGTCTCGAGAATAATTAATATAAGTTGCAAGAACTTGTTTTGCAATCAAGCTAAAATAAATGTGTATAAAATCTATATTAAAATATCGATTGATATAAACTACAACAACAAGGACAACCTACAAATACGACATATGTAAATTAATCCATGGCATAATTATACAAGGACAACCTTTCTTACAGACACAGCCAATCAGATCGATCATTAAACGGTTAGCCCGCATAAGATCACATTAGACACGACAAATTTGCATATTGTCCCATGCATGCCACATTTACATTTATAATTGAGTAGTGGCATGGGACAATACGCAGGTGTTGTTCGGTAAACTGCCCGTCGCTCAGATGGGAAACCGGTAGCGACAGTAAATAAACATAAATTTCTAGCGATCAGACTCCGATCTACGGTGAAAACAGTTTTCGTCTCAAAATCTTTTTTCAAGAAATATGACCAGAATCGATATATTTTGGTCACATTCTTGCATTCCTGGAACCATCAATGTTCTTTGCATCATTTTCAATTGATTTCAATCGGAATTAAAGAATATTAATATAAATGACGTTCAGAATCTTTTTTTTTAATGGTCGTTTCGCACCCAAATTAGTTTGTACTTCGGGCAATTTCTCGTTATATGACTTAGTTTCTATGTGTCACATACAGAATTATGACAATACACAACTTCTGACAACTTAACCCTTTCCCTCATAATAAAACAGTCATATCAGGTTCTCCAGCCCAATACAGTAACTATGTAATAGCTTATCAGCTACCAATAGATATCATAAGAAACCAATAACTGTACACTGTCCCCATAAGGTATTTCAGGAAAAACTGATAAAATGACCCCTATCATGTTTAACCCTGTTTTCCCTGATAAAAACTTACTTTAATATATTTATGGTAAGAATAAAATATTTAGAAAAATAAATGATGTTTTCAACGATATAATTTTTAAAAGAAACTTTTTAGTATTTACTTAGATATGGAGGTGTAAATATTGGACATGCAGGTTTTGGAGAATAATTATTATATTCGACTATATTTGTTTATTTAAACTGAATTTTGGTCAATGTAAAGTTTGTAGAGAATAAAATTCGCTTTCTAACAGTATCAAACTCATATTTGTATGGTAAGCCTGTCTTTTTCAATTAGGTTATAAAGACAATGAATGTCCTAATATCTGGATATTGAGACAGATACAGCCATGCTAGATTTTTCAGGGTATGTTGTATATATACCGGTAGCTCTATGTCCCTTTTATTCAAGATATTTCTATCAAGTAAAGACATTTGGAAAGAAGACACTTTTTTACCTTTTCACTGCTGTAAAAATCATCAAACATAATGTATAGGCATTGGTGTTTACACACAAACTGAATGATTTCATCCATACAGTAGGCCTAATGATTATTTTTCACACCGATTCTGGCAGTCATAAATTTTAATTGGCTTTGATGTGTCCTGTGTATTGTGTTGACATATATATACATGTATATATACAAGTTTCACTTACTTTGAGCCCAGAACATTTATTGCCCTGGCAGGCAATAAAACAATAAACAGAAAACCGGTGTTTGACAGCAGCTGTGAAACACCGTCAATTATGCGTCAATTATGCAATCAATGGCATAATGCCTGTGATCTATGCATGTATTAAATTTGATTGGTTGTCTCATTATAAAGCACACGCCTTGCACACATTTTCAGAAATTGAAATTATCATTAACAAACCCAGTAATTTTCCATGATAAATAAATTCCTTGTTAAACTATATTTAAGATATATATTCGACGACAGTGTAACAATGCAGGTTGTCCTGCCAAGAAATGTAATCATTGAATGTGTTGGTCTGGGAATAATAGATCCAAATTTGAACAAGATGTCTCAATTAGTACACAAGTTATATGCAAATAACTGCAATCACTATTTCATCGAAATATTTCGAACAGTTTTACATGATTTAAATAGAAGAACGTGAATTATAAAATGGTGGCGAGATTTATGAATGGTTAAATTGTGGTTTTGCCTTGACCCTTGTAAATTTCCATAAATAGACTCGGGGAATTTCCAATTTGCAGAAATTTTACAGATTTTTGCCGTTTTTATCATTTTCGCCAAACTGAGTTTTTATTAGCCAATTTTGGCATATTTTAACCAATGGCGACGTTGGCGATTGCCAGCGCGGGCCCTGACAGTAATCTATGATTAGCATTTAGTGCACAAAGCCTTACAAAGAGAAGCTTTACTTTGCTCTATGAAACTTATGGTACAATAAAACATGTACGTACTTGTACTACAGTACATGAGACATAGCCTGTCGGCACTCCAGTTTCTAACTGCAACTCGAAATTGACTCGGAATCTAGGAAGTACCCTAACAAAATGACCATGTCAAATAAGTGGGTTCTCTAGGTGAGCTCACACACGAGGGCAAGAACTGCACATTGTATCCAGACACTGTATAACACATACAGTTGATTTTGTCATATATTTTCTGGGATGATCACCATATTGGCAGGTTTTCTTCTGTAGAACGCTGGGTTGTCTAGGATACTGGATGTTACACTGGTAGGCCTCGCCTTCTGGTGATACACGTCCGGCTGGCGGGGGCTGAGACCCAGCTGCGGATCATATTGGTCCCTGAAACTAGAGGGTAGCTTAATGAAACTGTGATATGCATATACAGTTACAACAGACAATTCTGTCTTCAGCAAACTGTTAGCCTGCTGAGTAAATAAAATCACATTTACAAACAACATAGATCCAGATCAGCCAGAGCATAACGCCATGTCTGATCAGGATCTATGTTGTTTGCTCAAGTATTTTAGCTCCACTATCTGAATAGCAAACAGCATAGAGCCTAATCAGACTGCAAAGAATGCTGTTTGCAATAGTGTTAATGTAATGGCAAACAGCTGATGCTTTCACCCATTTCATTCTGGATACATTAATAGGCTTTTGCAAATAACATAGATCCAGATCAGCCGCAGCGTGACGCTGCGTGCTGATCAGGATCTATGTTGTTTGCTACATAGCCAAGTGTCTTAGCAAGATCATCTGAATAGCAAACAGCATAGATCCTGATCAGACAGCACATTCCATGGCGACTGATCTGGCTCTATGTTCTTTGCAGATACTGTTTGAACGGTATCCAGAATGAAATGGGTTAACAAAGGTGCGGTTGCACTAGAGGCTACCACTATAAATTGATAAATCTCTTTTTGATACATTTATTGATCAGTGACCCGACAACGCCTCCCACAGTATACCGGTACTAGTCCTGTTATTGTTTGGAGGATAGTGTAAGATACAGAAGATGTTCCAATTCCAGAAGCCTCCCTCCCTGGTTTTCTTCTACATGTCCAGTGTATAGTACCAATACGCGAAACCTTGGTTTATAGGACAATCTGAAAAACTTAATATTATTAGGGTCAGTAGGGGTTTTCTGGATTCGCAGATCAATGTGTTAACCACTGGATTACTGACCCATCTTTGATGAATCTGGGAGTATGTAATCCATTTATAGGACAGTTAGTGTAAACAAATTTATTTTAGCTCGATTGCGAAACAAGTTCTTACAACTTATATTGATCACTCTCGAGATCTTATTCCTGATGGAATCCATCGCCATGACGGAGAAAGAAGCGGCAACGTGGAATTGAAATGCCTTGCCTAAGGGCACAATCGTAACGGCTCTAGCGGGGCTCGAACTCGGGACCTTTCGCACCTGAAGTGAATGTGCTACCGCAGCACTATCACGACTTCCACATACGACAGTTCTAATGTTGTTAAAACAATTTATGCATGTATTTGCATTTTTTGGAATGACAGAATGATTGTGTGTAGATTTAAATGCAGTAAACATAGTAGGATCGATTAACTCTTTCAGCGCCGAATAAATTCAGAGCATGTGCAAACAACATAGATCCAGATCAGCCGCGGCGCAACGCCGCGTCTGATCAGGATCTGTGTTGTTTGCTATTCGGGTAGGTGCTTCAGCTCCATTGTCTGAAGAGCACTCAGCATACAATCTGATCAGACGGCGCGTTCTGGTCTGTCTGATCAAGTTCTATGTTTTTATGCGACATTGGCGGTGAAAGAGTTAAAAACAAGTATTTACCTGGTTTGCTCCGGCGACCTCCTTGAATCGTGTGTTCTAGGGGTCTTCTGTCTTTGTGACTCGCCTATATTCATCTGTGGTGTAAGTAACCGCTGTGGCTCGTATTTGATCTTCACTTCCCCACAAATACTTCTAACGTCTCCTCCCAGAATGTCCTGGAGGATCCTCAGAATACTCTTCATTTCCTCAAGGCGGAAAATCGTCTAGAATAAAAACACAAAAAAGGTAGTTGGATTGGAACTAGCCATTGTTCATCTACTAGTATAGTTGACCATACAAAGTTTAATCGAAATAATTATTGACCAAGCATATGTGTGCACGGGCGTGCATACCAACATTTGGTTTATGGGCTAAAATATTCGTCCATAAGGGGTTTAAGTGCTAATAATAGACTCCTAATTAGCCCCTAACCCTAATGACTTAGATTCTATCAGTATATAAAGGGTTTATAAACAGTATTCAACTGAAAGCTAGCACCTAAACCCATAAAGTTTGCCTGTCCAGATGGACAGACAGATGCAGGATGACCCACATAAACCAATAGCTCGCCTTGATCGTACCTCGTGTCAGCTAATATTAATAAGTATAATGGGAAATCCTCTAAACTCAGAATGAAAGAGGCATTACTAAGAAATAAAATAGAAATCCTCCAAACTCTGAATCAAAGTGACAATTCTAAGAAATAACATACAACTCCTCCAAACTCTGACACAAAGCGGCAATTCTAAGAAATAATAGAAATCCTCCAAACTCTGACACAAAGCGGCAATTCTAAGAAATAAAAGAAATTCTCCAAACTCTGAATCAAAGTGGCAATTCTAAGAAATAACATATAAATCCTCCAAACTCGGAATCAAAGTGGAAATTCTCAGAAATAACATGGCAAAGAAGCCAACAAACTTATCATAAACGTGTTTCCACTTTGACAGTGTAATTGTGTATGTATAAACAATTGCAACAGCACAATAAATATACAAATAAAATACCAATGTGTTTCTATTGTTGTCAGCCCAAGTAGTTTTTGTACAAGATACATATTCATAGATCCATATACCATACCTGGTCCTCTACTGCTAGGAATGGTTGCCCCGTTACTCCATTAAACTCCAGTGCAGAAATCAGCTTGTGTTCTATATAGTCTGTAAGGGACCTTGCTGTCATTGTAAGTTTGGCTTCACATACATACATCAGCTTTTGGTAAAATGCCATCACCATTTTGGTCAGTGCTGATTGGCCAACGGGATTCTGTAAGTTAAAATGACATTTGGACTATTTGGAAATGTTAAATCTCATATGGTCCATCTGGCAAAACTAAATCCCACAGATTATGGGCCTTCTCTGAACACTTGTAACCCTTTGCACGCTAGCGGCAGATACAAATTACTTTTGCAAACAGCATAGAGCTGGCTCTGCTATTCAGATAGTGGAGCTAACACACTTGTCTGAATAGCAAACAACATAGATCCTGATCAGACACGGCGCTACGCCATGGCTGATCTGGATTTATGTTGTTTGCAAATGTGATTTTATTTAATCAGCAGGTATAAGTTGCTGCAATCCAGTATAAGCACAACTTTTCAAAACAAAGCTGTATTATATGTAGTCAATAGATAATCAATTATGATATTGACTGATAGAAGTATATTATAAATCACAAGCATGTAACAGCAATCGTATTAGCAACTGATATTGAAAAGATGTTTGTATTCTGGATCGGAATTCTTTCAACTCTTCTCCTGCTATCTTACTTTCAAACATAATGCCTTCTCTCAGATTTTAATTCTAAAAATTAATAAATGCATTTGTACATATACTATACTAATATATAGTATCGATAGACTATTGTAAAACAACTGTAATTGATATTATATGTTTACATATGTAATTGTTAATTACAACATGAAAAAAATAAACGGGCTACTCCTCGTAGCTGAAAAAAAAGTAACAAAGAGGCTTCAATCAGAAAATATAGGAAACGTAGCACACAACAATATTTTACGGTGAACATGTTTGAGCTTATATACCATAATCATGACAACCAAAAGTGCGAGCGACGATGTTTTACCTTGTTTGTGCTGGCTTTTAGACTGCTTTTACTGCCCAGACGAACTCCTTGCTGTTTGTTGTCTGGTCCAAACTCTAAGCATATGAGGACCAAGTCCTGTAGCACTTCCATCATTCCTTGCAAACAATAATATGCAAATATCTTTAACCCATTCAACACCAAGTAACTGACATGGACTGGTGCATGATATTTTAGACAAATAATCAGAAAATTACATTTGGACCAGTTCATTTATCAAAATGGGTTATTTTGTCTAAAAATAGTAATATTACTGGCAGAAAGTGCAGATCCTGAGGAGACGGCTCATCATGGACCGGCTCATCTGGATCTACACTTTTTGTGTATGTAGTGTGGAAAGCGTTAAAAGTTAATTCTAATTGAATGATAGTATTACAAATATATATACTTCCATCAGAAATGTTCATTTCAAGTGAACTATACTGATTTCTCTTCTAGTTTACTGAAGATTTGGAATGCATACTGAATCTAACATATTGTACACGCATAGTGTTGCCAGTTAAAGCGGGTTTCCCAAACAACGCTATTTTTAGATATGGAATCCTTCCGTAAATATCCCATAGATTTTCATGTTGTATTTTGCTGTTAGTGTTAACGTGCGGAGATTCAAAATTACCTCCATATTTATATCTGCGCCTCAATGAATATATGCATTGCGCGTAGTACAACCATATGCACTGCTTTTAAGAATTGTGAGGCACGCGAAAGGTAAGTATTTTAATCTGTATATACCGGCCCGCACAGAGCTATCCAATCAAAATGATATACTAACGAAGGGGCATTAACTCCATTGCTACTAGTCCACACAGGACAAGGGGCATTAACTCCATTGCTACTAGTCCACACAGGACAATCATTAATTCCATTGCTACTAGTCCACACAGGACAAGGGGCATTAACTCCATTGCTACTAGTCCACACAGGACAAGCATTAATTCCATTGCTACTAGTCCACACAGGACAAGCATTAATTCCATTGCTACTAGTCCACACATGACAAGGGGCATTAACTCCATTGCTACTAGTCCACACAGGACAAGGGGCATTAACTCCATTGCTACTAGTCCACACAGGACAAGCATTAATTCCATTGCTACTAGTCCACACAGGACAAGGGGCATTAACTCCATTGCTACTAGTCCACACAGGACAAGGGGCATTAACTCCATTGCTACTAGTCCACACAGGACAAGCATTAATTCCATTGCTACTAGTCCACACAGGACAAGGGGCATTAACTCCATTGCTACTAGTCCACACAGGACAAGGGGCATTAACTCCATTGCTACTAGTCCACACAGGACAAGCATTAATTCCATTGCTACTAGTCCACACAGGACAAGGGGCATTAACTCCATTGCTACTAGTCCACACAGGACAAGGGGCATTAACTCCATTGCTACTAGTCCACACAGGACAAGCATTAATTCCATTGCTACTAGTCCACACAGGACAAGGGGCATTAACTCCATTGCTACTAGTCCACACAGGACAAGGGGCATTAACTCCATTGCTACTAGTCCACACAGGACAAGGGGCATTAACTCCATTGCTACTAGTCCACACAGGGGGGCATTAACTCCATTGCTACTAGTCCACACAGGACAAGCATTAATTCCATTGCTACTAGTCCACACAGGACAAGGGGCATTAACTCCATTGCTACTAGTCCACACAGGACAAGGGGCATTAACTCCATTGCTACTAGTCCACACAGGACAAGCATTAATTCCATTGCTACTAGTCCACACAGGACAAGGGGCATTAACTCCATTGCTACTAGTCCACACAGGACAAGCATTAATTCCATTGCTACTAGTCCACACAGGACAAGGGGCATTAACTCCATTGCTACTAGTCCACACAGGACAAGGGGCATTAACTCCATTGCTACTAGTCCACACAGGACAAGGGGCATTAACTCCATTGCTACTAGTCCACACAGGACAAGGGGCATTAACTCCATTGTTACTAGTCCACACAGGACAAGCATTAATTCCATTGCTACTAGTCCACACAGGACAAGGGGCATTAACTCCATTACTACTAGTCCACACAGGACAAGGGGCATTAACTCCATTGCTACTAGTCCACACAGGACAAGGGGCATTAACTCCATTGCTACTAGTCCACACAGGACAAGGGGCATTAACTCCATTGCTACTAGTCCACACAGGACAAGGGGCATTAATTCCATTGCTACTAGTCCACACAGGACAAGGGGCATTAACTCCATTGCTACTAGTCCACACAGGACAAGGGGCATTAACTCCATTGCTACTAGTCCACACAGGACAAGGGGCATTAACTCCATTGCTACTAGTCCACACAGGACAAGCATTAATTCCATTGCTACTAGTCCACACAGGACAAGGGGCATTAACTCCATTGCTACTAGTCCACACAGGACAAGGGGCATTAACTCCATTGCTACTAGTCCACACAGGACAAGGGGCATTAACTCCATTGCTACTAGTCCACACAGGACAAGGGGCATTAACTCCATTGTTACTAGTCCACACAGGACAAGGGGCATTAACTCATTGCTACTAGTCCACACAGGACAAGGGGCATTAACTCCATTGCTACTAGTCCACACAGGACAAGGGGCATTAACTCCATTGCTACTAGTCCACACAGGACAAGGGGCATTAACTCCATTGCTACTAGTCCACACAGGACAAGGGGCATTAACTCCATTGCTACTAGTCCACACAGGACAAGGGGCATTAACTCCATTGCTACTAGTCCACACAGGACAAGGGGCATTAACTCCATTGCTACTAGTCCACACAGGACAAGGGGCATTAACTCCATTGCTACTAGTCCACACAGGACAAGGGGCATTAACTCCATTGCTACTAGTCCACACAGGACAAGCATTAACTCCATTGCTACTAGTCCACACAGGACAAGGGGCATTAACTCCATTGCTACTAGTCCACACAGGACAAGGGGCATTAACTCCATTGCTACTAGTCCACACAGGACAAGGGGCATTAACTCCATTGTTACTAGTCCACACAGGACAAGGGGCATTAACTCCATTGTTACTAGTCCACACAGGACAAGCATTAATTCCATTGCTACTAGTCCACACAGGACAAGGGGCATTAACTCCATTGCTACTAGTCCACACAGGACAAGGGGCATTAACTCCATTGCTACTAGTCCACACAGGACAAGGGGCATTAACTCCATTGCTACTAGTCCACACAGGACAAGGGGCATTAACTCCATTGCTACTAGTCCACACAGGACAAGGGGCATTAATTCCATTGCTACTAGTCCACACAGGACAAGGGGCATTAACTCCATTGCTACTAGTCCACACAGGACAAGGGGCATTAACTCCATTGCTACTAGTCCACACAGGACAAGGGGCATTAACTCCATTGCTACTAGTCCACACAGGACAAGCATTAATTCCATTGCTACTAGTCCACACAGGACAAGGGGCATTAACTCCATTGCTACTAGTCCACACAGGACAAGGGGCATTAACTCCATTGCTACTAGTCCACACAGGACAAGGGGCATTAACTCCATTGCTACTAGTCCACACAGGACAAGGGGCATTAACTCCATTGTTACTAGTCCACACAGGACAAGGGGCATTAACTCATTGCTACTAGTTCACACAGGACAAGGGGCATTAACTCCATTGCTACTAGTCCACACAGGACAAGGGGCATTAACTCCATTGCTACTAGTCCACACAGGACAAGGGGCATTAACTCCATTGCTACTAGTCCACACAGGACAAGGGGCATTAACTCCATTGCTACTAGTCCACACAGGACAAGGGGCATTAACTCCATTGCTACTAGTCCACACAGGACAATGGGCATTAACTCCATTGCTACTAGTCCACACAGGACAAGGGGCATTAACTCCATTGCTACTAGTCCACACAGGACAAGGGGCATTAACTCCATTGTTACTAGTCCACACAGGACAAGGGGCATTAACTCCATTGCTACTAGTCCACACAGGACAAGGGGCATTAACTCCATTGCTACTAGTCCACACAGGACAAGGGGCATTAACTCCATTGCTACTAGTCCACACAGGACAAGGGGCATTAACTCCATTGCTACTAGTCCACACAGGACAAGGGGCATTAACTCCATTGTTACTAGTCCACACAGGACAAGGGGCATTAACTCCATTGCTACTAGTCCACACAGGACAAGGGGCATTAACTCCATTGTTACTAGTCCACACAGGACAAGGGGCATTAACTCCATTGCTACTAGTCTACACAGGACAAGGGGCATTAACTCCATTGTTACTAGTCCACACAGGACAAGCATTAATTCCATTGCTACTAGTCCACACAGGACAAGGGGCATTAACTCCATTGCTAGTCCACACAGGACAAGGGGCATTAACTCCATTGTTACTAGTCCGGCATTAACTCCATTGCTACTAGTCCACACAGGACAAGGGGCATTAACTCCATTGATACTAGTCCACACAGGACAAGGGGCATTAACTCCATTGCTACTAGTCCACACAGGACAAGGGGCATTAACTCCATTGCTACTAGTCCACACAGGACAAGGGGCATTAACTCCATTACTACTAGTCCACACAGGACAAGGGGCATTAACTCCATTGCTACTAGTCCACACAGGACAGTTTAACACAAAACACTATTCCTAAAATAACTACAACCTACCAAACCTAACATTTCTGCCGTATACCAGTTGAAATCTGAAACAGACATTTTAAATCTAGTTTATGAGTGTAATAAGACTGTACTTACCAACAACGTATTCTACTTGTCCGGCCATGCAGTGTAGCATTCTCCAACAGTCCGCTATACGGGTCTGGTCCTATAAAACAGAACATACAACCAGTAGCTAACTTACAATGTCTTGCAACCAATATATTAGGAGTGTCATTTTTCAACAACTTCCTTTATTCAGATTTTTAATCAGAATTTTGAAGATCTACATACAAATGATCCAACTTTAATAGAGGTAAAGGTTGTTGTTACGATAATAGCCACCAAATTTGGAAAATTCTGATAATTGGTTTACGGGGAGTTGTTTGAATGTTTTCCTTTACAGATGATCGAATTCAATTAGTAATACAGACATAGTAATTGTCGAAAGGAACAAAGTTTTGTCGACAGGAACAAAGTTTTGTCGACAGGAACAAAGTTTTCATGAAGATATATCAACAAAATCCATTCAAAAATAGTCCCATCCATACTCGCCTATAAGACGACCCCCCCCTACTTTGGTCTTGAAATGTGGGTTTTGGCATACACTCGCATATAAGACAGGTTGATAAAACGGATACCAGACACAAGCATAAATTGTAACCCAGGGATCGCAGGTTCGATCCATCCCCCGTCTGACCCTAATAAAATTAACAGTCTTTCAGATGGGACGTTAATCCGAGGTCTCGTGTCGGTGCTTTACACCGTGCACGTAAAAGAACCAGAGGGGATTCTGGAATGGGTCTCTGTCTGTATCATTGCACTATCCTCCAAAAATCTAAAATAACTAATCTCTTCAGGAGGCGTCGCTCATATGGGCAACCGGTAGCGACGATAAATAAACGTAAAAAAAACCCCAATACATAATAATGGATACCATTTAACACATTTTAATATTTTAGTACTCATTTATAAGACGGGAAGCCAATTTGAGGCCATAATCTGGTGGTAAAAACTGGTCTTGTAGGCGGGTATGAATGGTACTTATGACGCAAATATTGACAGACAAACAAAAGTTGATGACAATATCTCACCTAGAGTCTTTAGTGAGAAAACAAACAAGAAATGAGATCACAGTGTGTTACTTGGGTTACTTTTATTTTACATACTTATGTGTCAATATCTAGCACATCTAAGAAGTCATAGCCAACCAATCACATTTCTCCTACCTGGGAAATCAGGTCCCTGACTAGTAAATGACGATAATAATTCAACCAATCACATTTCTCCTACCTGGGAAATCAGGTCC
>CM026403.1:19905177-19920320 GCA_014843695.1 Archivesica marissinica | reverse complement strand
GCTACTAGTCCACACAGGACAAGGGGCATTAACTCCATTGATACTAGTCCACACAGGACAAGGGGCATTAACTCCATTGCTACTAGTCCACACAGGACAAGGGGCATTAACTCCATTGCTACTAGTCCACACAGGACAAGGGGCATTAACTCCATTACTACTAGTCCACACAGGACAAGGGGCATTAACTCCATTGCTACTAGTCCACACAGGACAGTTTAACACAAAACACTATTCCTAAAATAACTACAACCTACCAAACCTAACATTTCTGCCGTATACCAGTTGAAATCTGAAACAGACATTTTAAATCTAGTTTATGAGTGTAATAAGACTGTACTTACCAACAACGTATTCTACTTGTCCGGCCATGCAGTGTAGCATTCTCCAACAGTCCGCTATACGGGTCTGGTCCTATAAAACAGAACATACAACCAGTAGCTAACTTACAATGTCTTGCAACCAATATATTAGGAGTGTCATTTTTCAACAACTTCCTTTATTCAGATTTTTAATCAGAATTTTGAAGATCTACATACAAATGATCCAACTTTAATAGAGGTAAAGGTTGTTGTTACGATAATAGCCACCAAATTTGGAAAATTCTGATAATTGGTTTACGGGGAGTTGTTTGAATGTTTTCCTTTACAGATGATCGAATTCAATTAGTAATACAGACATAGTAATTGTCGAAAGGAACAAAGTTTTGTCGACAGGAACAAAGTTTTGTCGACAGGAACAAAGTTTTCATGAAGATATATCAACAAAATCCATTCAAAAATAGTCCCATCCATACTCGCCTATAAGACGACCCCCCCCTACTTTGGTCTTGAAATGTGGGTTTTGGCATACACTCGCATATAAGACAGGTTGATAAAACGGATACCAGACACAAGCATAAATTGTAACCCAGGGATCGCAGGTTCGATCCATCCCCCGTCTGACCCTAATAAAATTAACAGTCTTTCAGATGGGACGTTAATCCGAGGTCTCGTGTCGGTGCTTTACACCGTGCACGTAAAAGAACCAGAGGGGATTCTGGAATGGGTCTCTGTCTGTATCTTTGCACTATCCTCCAAAAATCTAAAATAACTAATCTCTTCAGGAGGCGTCGCTCATATGGGCAACCGGTAGCGACGATAAATAAACGTAAAAAAAACCCCAATACATAATAATGGATACCATTTAACACATTTTAATATTTTAGTACTCATTTATAAGACGGGAAGCCAATTTGAGGCCATAATCTGGTGGTAAAAACTGGTCTTGTAGGCGGGTATGAATGGTACTTATGACGCAAATATTGACAGACAAACAAAAGTTGATGACAATATCTCACCTAGAGTCTTTAGTGAGAAAACAAACAAGAAATGAGATCACAGTGTGTTACTTGGGTTACTTTTATTTTACATACTTATGTGTCAATATCTAGCACATCTAAGAAGTCATAGCCAACCAATCACATCTCTCCTACCTGGGAAATCAGGTCCCTGAGTAGTAAATGACGATAATAATTCAACCAATCACATCTCTCCTACCTGGGAAATCAGGTCCCTGAGTAGTAAATGACGATAATAATTCAACCAATCACATCTCTCCTACCTGGGAAATCAGGTCCCTGAGTAGTAAATGACGATAATAATTCAACCAATCACATCTCTCCTACCTGGGAAATCAGGTCCCTGAGTAGTAAATGACGATAATAATTCAACCAATCACATCTCTCCTACCTGGGAAATCAGGTCCCTGAGTAGTAAATGACGATAATAATTCAACCAATCACATCTCTCCTACCTGGGAAATCAGGTCCCTGAGTAGTAAATGACGATAATAATTCAACCAATCACATCTCTCCTACCTGGGAAATCAGGTCCCTGAGTAGTAAATGACGATAATAATTCAACCAATCACATCTCTCCTACCTGGGAAATCAGGTCCCTGAGTAGTAAATGACGATAATAATTCAACCAATCACATCTCTCCTACCTGGGAAATCAGGTCCCTGAGTAGTAAATGACGATAATAATTCAACCAATCACATCTCTCCTACCTGGGAAATCAGGTCCCTGAGTAGTAAATGATGATAATAATTCAACCAATCACATCTCTCCTACCTGGGAAATCAGGTCCCTGAGTAGTAAATGACGATAATAATTCAACCAGTCACATTTTCTCTGAGATTCATACATGTTCTTCTCAATGAAATTAGTGACCGCTCGAACGTTTGCGATACTCATCGGGTCGCCGCCATGTGGGGGACCGCTGTTCTGGTAGTGAAATGCTGCCTGAAAAATGGTGAAAACTGAGCGTATATAAAATTATTTTAGCTCAAATCAAATTCTTACAGCTCTAGTTTAAATCGCTCTCGATAACTCATTCCTGATGAACTCAATTGCCGTGACAGTGGTTAATGGGGGCGACAGATCGAGAAGCATATTAGGCATGCTATTGTTCTGGAGGATAATGCAAGATACGCAGACATTTGCTTCAGTAGCGGAGCAGTGGTCCAGTGGTTAACATGCTGGACTTGTAATCCAGGGCTCGCAGGTTCGATCCATCGCTATACCATACTAAAATGACTCATATCAGAGTCTTTCGGATGAGATTTCAAACCGAGGTATCATGATGGTGCTTTACACCGTGCATGTACTCCTCTGTATTATGCAATGGGTCTGTATCATTGCACTATCTTCCAAAATCTAAAATGACCTTCAACCTTGGCATTGGACATAATGTCAGATGCCGCGAGAGTTTACAGTTTCACAATGATTGAAATTCACAACATAGATCCGTATAATGAAATTCTATCCATTTGATTAATCACCGGGTATTCAAGTGGAAGGTAAGGATACCTATCCTATTTATCTTACATGTATCAGGGTTCATTCTAGGTCAGAATTTTGGGAGAAGTGAGAAAGCGCGTGATCGCTTCCTTAAATGGTGTTCTTTAATATACTTCTGCAAAATAGGGTTAAAATGCACAGTACAAACATTAAATACAACATTCGAATAGAAGGAGTGCTTTATAATGGGCCAGTGATCTTACTAGACACAATTTTGTTTGAAAATCGTAAAAACCAAAAAATATTTTTTTTTAATTTTTTTTAGGGAGAAGTGGGGCCCACAGAGGGCGAAGTCAGGGTCCCTAGGGCGACAATTTCGCCCTCTAGAATGATCCCTGATGTATATACAATACAAAAACTATATACAATAGCAAACTTCATAAATTATTGCTGTGCATCCATGTAATTTTATGATTTGAAATGGGATAAAGTCAACAAGATATCTCAAATTTAGCTCAGTTTCACTAAAGAAATGAGAGAAAACAATTGTTACAACGAATGCCATAAGTCCACAAAGTACCCACGACTTATGGAAGGATCGATCTTAAAATCAGCATTTTCAAGCAAAATTTTGACTCTTGACTTATAGCCGGGAATATACGGTATTTGTTATTAATGTTGTTATAAAGCTACGTGATAACAAAAGTATCGTGATAACAGAAGTATCGTGATAACAGAAGTATCGTGATAACACAAGTATCATGATAACACAAGTATTGTGATAACAGAAGTATCGTGATAACAGAAGTATCGTGATAACACAAGTATTGTGATAACAGAAGTATCGTGATAACACAAGTATCGGGATAACACAAGTATCATGATAACAGAAGTATCGTGATAACACAAGTATCGGGATAACACAAGTATCATGATAACACAAGTATCGTGATAACACAAGTATCGGGATAACATAAGTATCGTGATAACACAAGTATCGGGATAACACAAGTATCGTGATAACACAAGTATCGGGATAACACAAGTATCGTGATAACAGAAGTATCGTGATAACACAAGTATCGTGATAACAGAAGTATTGGGATAACACAAGTATCGTGATAACACAAGTATCGTGATAACAGAAGTATCGTGATAACAGAAGTATCAGGATAACAGGAGTATCGTGATAACACAAGTATCGTGATAACAGAAGTATCGTGATAACAGAAGTATCGTGATAACAGAAGTATCATGATATAACACAAGTATCGTGATAACAGAAGTATTGTGATAACACAAGTATTGTGATAACAGAAGTATCGTGATAACAGAAGTATCGGGATAGCACAAGTATCGTGATAACACAAGTATCATGATATAACAGAAGTATCGTGATAACAGAAGTATCGTGATAACACAAGTATCGGGATAACAGAAGTATCGGGATAACAGAAGTATCGTGATAACAGAAGTATCGTGATAACACAAGTATCGGGATAACACAAGTATCGGGATAACAGAAGTATTGTGATAACAGAAGTATCGTGATAACAGAAGTATCATGATAACAGAAGTATCGTGATAACACAAGTATCGGGATAACACAAGTATCATGATAACACAAGTATCGTGATAACACAAGTATCGGGATAACAGAAGTATCGTGATAACACAAGTATTGTGATAACAGAAGTATCGTGATAACACAAGTATCGGGATAACACAAGTATCATGATAACAGAAGTATCGGGATAACACAAGTATCATGATAACACAAGTATCGTGATAACACAAGTATCGGGATAACATAAGTATCGTGATAACACAAGTATCGGGATAACATAAGTATCGTGATAACACAAGTATCAGGATAACACAAGTATCGTGATAACACAAGTATCGGGATAACACAAGTATCGTGATAACACAAGTATCGTGATAACAGAAGTATTGGGATAACACAAGTATCGTGATAACACAAGTATCGTGATAACAGAAGTATCGTGATAACAGAAGTATCGGGATAACAGGAGTATCGTGATAACACAAGTATCGTGATAACAGAAGTATCGTGATAACAGAAGTATCGTGATAACAGAAGTATCGTGATATAACACAAGTATCGTGATAACAGAAGTATTGTGATAACACAAGTATTGTGATAACAGAAGTATCGTGATAACAGAAGTATCGGGATAACACAAGTATCGTGATAACACAAGTATCATGATATAACAGAAGTATCGTGATAACAGAAGTATCGGGATAACAGAAGTATCGTGATAACAGAAGTATCGTGATAACACAAGTATCGGGATAACACAAGTATCATGATAACACAAGTATCGTGATAACACAAGTATCGGGATAACATAAGTATCGTGATAACACAAGTATCGGGATAACACAAGTATCGGGATAACACAAGTATCGTGATAACACAAGTATCGTGATAACACAAGTATCGTGATAACAGAAGTATTGGGATAACAGAAGTATCGTGATAACAGAAGTATCGTGATATAACACAAGTATCGTGATAACAGAAGTATTGTGATAACACAAGTATTGTGATAACAGAAGTATCGTGATAACAGAAGTATCGGGATAACACAAGTATCGTGATAACACAAGTATCATGATATAACAGAAGTATCGTGATAACAGAAGTATCGTGATAACACAAGTATCGGGATAACAGAAGTATCGGGATAACAGAAGTATCGTGATAACAGAAGTATCGTGATAACACAAGTATCGGGATAACACAAGTATCGGGATAACAGAAGTATTGTGATAACAGAAGTATCGTGATAACAGAAGTATCGTGATAACACAAGTATCGGGATAACACAAGTATCATGATAACACAAGTATCGTGATAACACAAGTATCGGGATAACATAAGTATCGTGATAACACAAGTATCGGGATAACACAAGTATCGTGATAACAGAAGTATCGTGATAACACAAGTATCGTGATAACAGAAGTATTGGGATAACAGAAGTATCGGGATAACAGGAGTATCGTGATAACACAAGTATCGTGATAACAGAAGTATCGTGATAACAGAAGTATCGTGATAACAGAAGTATCGTGATATAACACAAGTATCGTGATAACAGAAGTATTGTGATAACACAAGTATTGTGATAACAGAAGTATCGTGATAACAGAAGTATCGGGATAACACAAGTATCGTGATAACACAAGTATCATGATATAACAGAAGTATCGTGATAACAGAAGTATCGTGATAACACAAGTATCGGGATAACAGAAGTATCGGGATAACAGAAGTATCGTGATAACAGAAGTATCGTGATAACACAAGTATCGGGATAACACAAGTATCGGGATAACAGAAGTATTGTGATAACAGAAGTATCGTGATAACAGAAGTATCGTGATAACACAAGTATCGGGATAACAGAAGTATCGTGATAACAGAAGTATCGGGATAACAGAAGTATCGTGATAACAGAAGTATCGGGATAACACAAGTATCGGGATAACAGAAGTATCGTGATAACAGAAGTATCGTGATAACAGAAGTATCGGGATAACACAAGTATCATGATAACAGAAGTATCGGGATAACAGAAGTATCGTGATAACACAAGTATCGTGATAACAGAAGTATCGTGATAACACAAGTATCGGGATAACAGAAGTATCATGATAACAGAAGTATCGGGATAACAGAAGTATCGTGATAACACAAGTATCGTGATAACACAAGTATCGTGATAACACAAGTATCGTGATAACACAAGTATCGTGATAACACAAGTATCGAGATAACAGAAGTATCGTGATAACACAAGTATCGAGATAACACAAGTATCGGTATAATTTATATATTTTCAGAAAGTGGCGGCTACTTTGGGAAAGTCAACTGGACTATCATGGCCTTATCGCAAGATTTTATAGCATAGTTACAGCATTTAAATCATTTAAACGCTGTACCTGCAGACAAATGAACAATTCTCAGGAATAGTGGTGGGTGGGAGCATATAAAAATGGAATAAAGTTTTGCTGCTTGGAATCAAAAACAAAATCATACGATCCTAGACCGACACAAATAATCCGATATGAACTCCATTTACCCGATCCTTCGATAAAAACACAGACTGGTAGAATGATGCTGGATTTTCTGGGAAAAATAACTCAGATCTGAAAAGAAATGATAGGTTTGACAACTCGACAAATCCAGATTGTGTAACTCGATTACTATGCACATTGTACATTATAAAAAAACTTATTGCTCGCGTGAATGCAAATTGAACGATTTATGCAACAACAATATAATTATGTTTGTTTGCTTGTTTGTTTGTTTTGGACATTAAGGTTTATAATCTTGTTTATCTGTTTCAGTGTGAGTATGTGGGTGTTGACCTATACTGGACAGCTTTGGCTTTGTTAACCCTTTCCCTCATAAAAGCACCTCTTGACGCCATTACCAATACGACATACATTGACAAAGTAGTAGCCAAACCAATGTTCATAAACCCTTTCCCTCATAGAAGCACCTCTTGATGCCATTACCAATACGACATACATTGACAAGGTAGTAGCCAAACCAATGTTCATAAACCCTTTCCCTCATAGAAGCACCTCTTGATGCCATTACCAATACAACATACATTGACAATGTAGTAGCTAAACCAATGTTCATAATAAAGGCCAGAATCCCATGTAGTCCCAGTAATATCTATGGAGGTGGGATATATATTGCGACTACTTATCCACTGCATGATAGCTAGATGGCTGTCGTTTGTATAGAGATATAATAGTATATTAACCTAAATCTCTATGAAGTCCCAGTAATATCTATGTAGGTGGGATAGATATGGCGACTACTTATCCACTGCATGATAGCTAGATGGCTGTCATTTGTATAGAGATATAATAGTATATTAATCTAAATCTCATGTAGTCCCAGTAATATCTATGGAGGTAGGATAGATATGGCGACTGCTTATCCACTGCATCATAGCTAAATGGATGTCATTTGTATGGAGATATAATAGTATATTAACCTAAATCTCTATGTAGTCCCAGTAATATCTATGGAGGTAGGATAGATATGGCGACTACTTATCCACTGCATATTACTAGTAGCTAAATGGCTGTCATTTGTATGGAGATATAGTAGTATATTAACCTAAATCTCTATGTAGTCCCAGTAATATCTATGGAGGTGGGATAGATATGACGACTACTTATCCACTGCATGATAGCTATATGACTGTCGTTTGTATGGAGATATAACAGTATATTAACCTAAATCTCTATGAAGGACAGGGTTAATGTACATTTACATGTACGATGATGATGGGTAGCCCCATGTATCTGCAAGGTTAGACACCCAGATGTAAGGTTGCCGTAGCATTGTTATACACAGGTATCCTTATAGACCTTCTGATGCTTACGTTGCAGGAAAATACAGACCAGTGGAAGAGGCAGACTTCAGTAGCTTGTCATTTGTGATTTAACACCATTTTACAAGCAACATTTACTAACAAGTATTCTCAAATAAAAATCATACATGACATAGTTCTTTAAGCTTTTGCCTGCTGAGTAAATAAAATCACATTTGTAAACAACATAGATCCAGATCAGGATCTATGTTGTTTGCTATTCAGCCAAGTGTTTTAGCTCCACGATCCAAATAGCAAATAGCATAGAGCCTGATCAGCCGGCACGTTCTGGCTCTTTGCTGTTTGCAAAAGTGATTTTATCTACTGCTAGCATCCAACGGATTAACTAACAACATTGATGAGAGACCAGTAATCATAGATATACTATTAACTAACAACATTGATGAGAGACCAGAAATCACAGATATACTATTAACTAACAACATTGATGAGAGACAAGTAATCACAGATATACTATTAACTAACAACATTGATGTGAGACAAGTAATCATAGATATACTATTAACTAACAACATTGATGTGAGACAAGTAATCACAGATATACTATTAACTAACAACATTGATGAGAGACAAGTAATCACAGATATACTATTAACTAACAACATTGATGAGAGACAAGTAATCACAGATATACTATTAACTAACAACATTGATGAGAGACAAGTAATCATAGATATACTATTAACTAACAACATTGATGAGAGACCAGTAATCACATATATACTATTAACTAACAACATTGATGAGAGACAAGTAATCACAGATATACTATTAACTAACAACATTGATGAGAGACAAGTAATCATAGATATACTATTAACTAACAACAAACAAGTAACAAATATACTATTAACTAACAACATTGATGGAGACAAGTATCATAGATATACTATTAACTAACAACATTGATGAGAGACAAGTAATCACAGATATACTATTAACTAACAACATTGATGAGAGACAAGTAATCACAGATATACTATTAACTAACAACATTGATGAGAGACAAGTAATCACAGATATACTATTAACTAACAACATTGATGAGAGACCAGTAGTCACAGATATACTATTAACTAACAACATTGATGAGAGACCAGTATCACAGATATACTATTAACTAACAACATTGATGAGAGACCAGTAGTCACAGATATACTATTAACTAACAACATTGATGAGAGACCAGTAGTCACAGATATACTATTAACTAACAACATTGATGAGAGACCAGTAGTCACAGATATACTATTAACTAACAACATTGATGAGAGACCAGTAGTCACAGATATACTATTAACTAACAACATTGATGAGAGACAAGTAGTCACATATATACTATTAACTAACAACATTGATGAGAGACAAGTAATCATAGATATACTATTAACTAACAACATTGATGAGAGACAAGTAATCACAGATATACTATTAACTAACAACATTGATGAGAGACAAGTAATCACAGATATACTATTAACTAACAACATTGATGAGAGACAAGTAATCACAGATATACTATTAACTAACAACATTGATGAGAGACAAGTAATCACAGATATACTATTAACTAACAACATTGATGAGAGACAAGTAATCACAGATATACTATTAACTAACAACATTGATGAGAGACAAGTAATCACAGATATACTATTAACTAACAACATTGATGAGAGACAAGTAATCACAGATATACTATTAACTAACAACATTGATGAGAGACCAGTAGTCATAGATATACTATTAACTAACAACATTGATGAGAGACAAGTAATCATAGATATACTATTAACTAACAACATTGATGAGAGACAAGTAATCACAGATATACTATTAACTAACAACATTGATGAGAGACAAGTAATCATAGATATACTATTAACTAACAACATTGATGAGAGACAAGTAATCACAGATATACTATTAACTAACAACATTGATGAGAGACAAGTAATCACAGATATACTATTAACTAACAACATTGATGAGAGACAAGTAATCATAGATATACTATTAACTAACAACATTGATGAGAGACAAGTAATCATAGATATACTATTAACTAACAACATTGATGAGAGACAAGTAATCACAGATATACTATTAACTAACAACATTGATGAGAGACAAGTAATCACAGATATACTATTAACTAACAACATTGATGAGAGACAAGTAATCACAGATATACTATTAACTAACAACATTGATGAGAGACAAGTAATCACAGATAATAATTAACTAACAACATTGATGAGAGACAGTAATCATAGTTACTATTAACTAACAACATTGATGAGAGACAAGTAATCACAGATATACTATTAACTAACAACATTGATGAGAGACAGTAATCACAGATATACTATTAACTAACAACATTGATGAGAGACAAGTAATCACAGATATACTATTAACTAACAACATTGATGAGAGACAAGTAATCACAGATATACTATTAACTAACAACATTGATGAGAGACAAGTAATCACAGATATACTATTAACTAACAACATTGATGAGAGACAAGTAATCACAGATATACTATTAACTAACAACATTGATGAGAGACAAGTAATCACAGATATACTATTAACTAACAACATTGATGAGAGACCAGTAATCACAGATATACTATTAACTAACAACATTGATGAGAGACAAGTAATCACAGATATACTATTAACTAACAACATTGATGAGAGACAAGTAATCATAGATATACTATTAACTAACAACATTGATGAGAGACAAGTAATCACAGATATACTATTAACTAACAACATTGATGAGAGACAAGTAATCACAGATATACTATTAACTAACAACATTGATGAGAGACAAGTAATCACAGATATACTATTAACTAACAACATTGATGAGAGACAAGTAATCACAGATATACTATTAACTAACAACATTGATGAGAGACAAGTAATCACAGATATACTATTAACTAACAACATTGATGAGAGACAGT
Organism: Archivesica marissinica; assembly: GCA_014843695.1. Taxonomy (NCBI): domain Eukaryota; kingdom Metazoa; phylum Mollusca; class Bivalvia; order Venerida; family Vesicomyidae; genus Archivesica; species Archivesica marissinica. The sequence goes on along the minus strand of CM026403.1, from coordinate 19,909,103 downwards.
AACACAGATATACTATTAACTAACAACATTGATGAGAGACAAGTAATCACAGATATACTATTAACTAACAACATTGATGAGAGACAAGTAATCACAGATATACTATTAACTAACAACATTGATGAGAGACAAGTAATCACAGATATACTATTAACTAACAACATTGATGAGAGACAAGTAATCACAGATATACTATTAACTAACAACATTGATGAGAGACCAGTAATCACAGATATACTATTAACTAACAACATTGATGAGAGACAAGTAATCACAGATATACTATTAACTAACAACATTGATGAGAGACAAGTAATCACAGATATACTATTAACTAACAACATTGATGAGAGACAAGTAATCACAGATATACTATTAACTAACAACATTGATGAGAGACAAGTAATCACAGATATACTATTAACTAACAACATTGATGAGAGACAAGTAATCACAGATATACTATTAACTAACAACATTGATGAGAGACAAGTAATCACAGATATACTATTAACTAACAACATTGATGAGAGACAAGTAATCACAGATATACTATTAACTAACAACATTGATGAGAGACAAGTAATCACAGATATACTATTAACTAACAACATTGATGAGAGACAAGTAATCACAGATATACTATTAACTAACAACATTGATGAGAGACAAGTAATCACAGATATACTATTAACTAACAACATTGATGAGAGACAAGTAATCACAGATATACTATTAACTAACAACATTGATGAGAGACAAGTAATCACAGATATACTATTAACTAACAACATTGATGAGAGACAAGTAATCACAGATATACTATTAACTAACAACATTGATGAGAGACAAGTAATCACAGATATACTATTAACTAACAACATTGATGAGAGACAAGTAATCACAGATATACTATTAACTAACAACATTGATGAGAGACAAGTAATCACAGATATACTATTAACTAACAACATTGATGAGAGACAAGTAATCACAGATATACTATTAACTAACAACATTGATGAGAGACAAGTAATCACAGATATACTATTAACTAACAACATTGATGAGAGACAAGTATCACAGATATACTATTAACTAACAACATTGATGAGAGACCAGTAGTCACAGATATACTATTAACTAACAACATTGATGAGAGACAAGTAATCACAGATATACTATTAACTAACAACATTGATGAGAGACAAGTAATCACAGATATACTATTAACTAACAACATTGATGAGAGACAAGTAATCACAGATATACTATTAACTAACAACATTGATGAGAGACAAGTAATCACAGATATACTATTAACTAACAACATTGATGAGAGACAAGTAATCACAGATATACTATTAACTAACAACATTGATGAGAGACCAGTAGTCACAGATATACTATTAACTAACAACATTGATGAGAGACCAGTAATCACAGATATACTATTAACTAACAACATTGATGAGAGACAAGTAATCACAGATATACTATTAACTAACAACATTGATGAGAGACAAGTAATCACAGATATACTATTAACTAACAACATTGATGAGAGACAAGTAATCACAGATATACTATTAACTAACAACATTGATGAGAGACAAGTAATCACAGATATACTATTAACTAACAACATTGATGAGAGACAAGTAATCACAGATATACTATTAACTAACAACATTGATGAGAGACAAGTAATCACAGATATACTATTAACTAACAACATTGATGAGAGACAAGTAATCACAGATATACTATTAACTAACAACATTGATGAGAGACAAGTAATCATAGATATACTATTAACTAACAACATTGATGAGAGACCAGTAATCACAGATATACTATTAACTAACAACATTGATGAGAGACAAGTAATCACAGATATACTATTAACTAACAACATTGATGAGAGACAAGTAATCACAGATATACTATTAACTAACAACATTGATGAGAGACAAGTAATCACAGATATACTATTAACTAACAACATTGATGAGAGACAAGTAATCACAGATATACTATTAACTAACAACATTGATGAGAGACAAGTAATCACAGATATACTATTAACTAACAACATTGATGAGAGACAAGTAATCACAGATATACTATTAACTAACAACATTGATGAGAGACAAGTAATCACAGATATACTATTAACTAACAACATTGATGAGAGACAAGTAATCACAGATATACTATTAACTAACAACATTGATGAGAGACAAGTAATCACAGATATACTATTAACTAACAACATTGATGAGAGACAAGTAATCACAGATATACTATTAACTAACAACATTGATGAGAGACAAGTAATCACAGATATACTATTAACTAACAACATTGATGAGAGACAAGTAATCACAGATATACTATTAACTAACAACATTGATGAGAGACAAGTAATCACAGATATACTATTAACTAACAACATTGATGAGAGACAAGTAATCACAGATATACTATTAACTAACAACATTGATGAGAGACAAGTAATCACAGATATACTATTAACTAACAACATTGATGAGAGACCAGTAGTCACAGATATACTATTAACTAACAACATTGATGAGAGACAAGTAATCACAGATATACTATTAACTAACAACATTGATGAGAGACAAGTAATCACAGATATACTATTAACTAACAACATTGATGAGAGACAAGTAATCACAGATATACTATTAACTAACAACATTGATGAGAGACAAGTAATCACAGATATACTATTAACTAACAACATTGATGAGAGACAAGTAATCACAGATATACTATTAACTAACAACATTGATGAGAGACAAGTAATCACAGATATACTATTAACTAACAACATTGATGAGAGACAAGTAGTCACAGATATACTATTAACTAACAACATTGATGAGAGACAAGTAATCACAGATATACTATTAACTAACAACATTGATGAGAGACAAGTAATCACAGATATACTATTAACTAACAACATTGATGAGAGACCAGTAGTCACAGATATACTATTAACTAACAACATTGATGAGAGACAAGTATCACAGATATACTATTAACTAACAACATTGATGAGAGACAAGTAATCACAGATATACTATTAACTAACAACATTGATGAGAGACAAGTAATCACAGATATACTATTAACTAACAACATTGATGAGAGACAAGTAATCACAGATATACTATTAACTAACAACATTGATGAGAGACAAGTAATCACAGATATACTATTAACTAACAACATTGATGAGAGACCAGTAATCACAGATATACTATTAACTAACAACATTGATGAGAGACCAGTAATCACAGATATACTATTAACTAACAACATTGATGAGAGACAAGTAATCACAGATATACTATTAACTAACAACATTGATGAGAGACAAGTAATCACAGATATACTATTAACTAACAACATTGATGAGAGACAAGTAATCACAGATATACTATTAACTAACAACATTGATGAGAGACAAGTAATCACAGATATACTATTAACTAACAACATTGATGAGAGACAAGTAATCACAGATATACTATTAACTAACAACATTGATGAGAGACAAGTAATCACAGATATACTATTAACTAACAACATTGATGAGAGACCAGTAGTCACAGATATACTATTAACTAACAACATTGATGAGAGACAAGTAATCACAGATATACTATTAACTAACAACATTGATGAGAGACAAGTAATCACAGATATACTATTAACTAACAACATTGATGAGAGACAAGTAATCATAGATATACTATTAACTAACAACATTGATGAGAGACAAGTAATCACAGATATACTATTAACTAACAACATTGATGAGAGACAAGTAATCACAGATATACTATTAACTAACAACATTGATGAGAGACAAGTAATCACAGATATAC
>CM026403.1:19891266-19904177 GCA_014843695.1 Archivesica marissinica | reverse complement strand
ACACCTCAGGTCTCCCTCTTCCTGAAATACTACACCTCAGGTCTCCCTCTACCTGAAATACTACACCTCAGGTCTACCTATTCCTGAAATACTACACCTCAGGTCTACCTATTCCTGAAATACTACACCTCAGGTCTCCCTCTTCCTGAAATACTACACCTCAGGTCTCCCTCTTCCTGAAATACTACACCTCGGATCTACCTCTTCCTGAAATACTACACCTCGGATCTACCTTTTCCTGAAATACTACACCTCGGATCTACCTCTTCCTGAAATACTACACCTCGGATCTACCTCTTCCTGAAATACTACACCTCGGATCTACCTTTTCCTGAAATACTACACCTCAGATTTGCTGTTGAAGAAATCACAAAGTATAATGTCACTAAATCTTTTTTTATTACTAGTGGTTTCATACCGATGGTCTGGCATGCACTGGCTGCATCGGAAATAAAGAAACACATTTTGGTGATATTTTCAATTATATATATTTACTCTCAGCAAATGAAAGTTACATTAAAAATATATGTAAATATCATGAAATAACAACAAATGATGGTACGATAAATGATTTGACAACGTTAACAAGGGACAATAAACCAGTCTGTTAAAACTATTGTTCGTAAAAACAAATATTGTAAAAACTGCATATATCCGAGACCAAGCAAAAAGCAACTGTTTCAGGTGCTATGGCTGTGAAAAAAACAAGGGTCATTGATCTGAAGAAAAAGTGAATATTTTTTCATCAAAGACAAATATTATTTATAAATTTATAAATGTATGGGTGTATTATATGACCATTTCTATTATGCTTTCCAATGAATGATAAAAGAGTTTTTTTCTCAGTAAAGAAAACTCCATCCTACACCACTTTGAAACAGTGAAAGATGGCATTTTCTCTGCCACCGGTCGAGTTTTTCGTATTCCTGTAATTTTGTATTTTACCTATTTTCTGACAATCGTGAACAGTTAATTATTAAGTAATATATTCTAATAAATTTGTTTTAATATCGACAGCAAACAGAAACTAACTTGAAAATTATACAGTAACTATTGCTTATTACGGACGTTCACACTAACAGAAGTGGTTGTGCGGTTGTGTCACGTGCATCGAGGCAGACAGGGGCAGTTAAAATGAATATAATTTGAAAACAAATATTATATTAACTAGCCAATCATTGGAAATCTTGAAAGTAAAAACAGATTTGTGTTTATTAGTGTAAGATAGGATTTTATTTCATTGAGTGATCTACAAAATATGTTGAAGTCTAAACTATGTAGGAAGTCGTAATAGCTCAGTGGTAGCGCGTTCACTTCATGTGCGAAAGGCCCGGAGTTCGAGCCCCGCTGGAGCCGTTGTGGCCTTAGGCAAGGCATTTTAAGTTCCACGTTGCGTCTTCTCTTTCCCTCGTGGCAATGAATTCCATCAAGAATGAGGTCTCGAGAGTGATTAATATAAGTTATAAGAACTTGTTTCACAATCGAGCTAAAATAAATTTGTATAAACAAAATATGTATTTCCACTCGTGGCGTTAACTCGTGAAAAAACAAATTTCGGTGATAACTCAATGAATAAATCCTATCTTACACTAATATCATCCGTTTCTTGTAATACATTCATTACACAAAATTAGTATGATGGTTAAAAATTTAGTATAGTATTAAAATAACTATTGATAAAATATAATTTGTGTAAGCTCATTGGTAGACCTTGTTTATGGATCATTCAACTTTGTTTTACACGAAACAAACAGAAAATAAGACAAATACTTGCAATGTATGATAACACAAATTTGCTCAGCAAACTCGATAATGTACAGCACTACAGTGCAATAAAATATAAACATACCTGATCAAATAAACACCAATACTACCGTGTTAATGTAACACTAGTCAAGATTTAGACGCCATGAAACACGATGATGGCCAGTGGTCTCGGGTATCATTACTGTGTACAACTAACGGTATTTGGGCATTTTACCAAAATTACAAAGCTAATGAATCACAATGCATTGTGTGTGAATCTCAATGCACTGTGTGTGAATCCCAATGCACTGTGTGTGAATCTCAATGCACTGTGTGTGAATCTCAATAATGCACTGTGTGTGAATCTCAATGCACTGTGTGTGAATCTCAATAATGCACTGTGTGTGAATCCCAATGCATTGTGTGTGAATCCCAATGCACTGTGTGTGAATCCCAATGCGCTGTGTGTGAATCCCAATGCACTGTGTGTGAATCCCAATGTGTGAATTCACCTTGGCATCAAACTTCTAGTTTGGCATGAAACACGGGTAAAATGTCATTCTAAGAAACTAATGTCCTGTTTTAGGCAGGCTTTAATGTATTGACATGTGTGGGACACACATTGGGGGTGGAGTCTGATTGGTAAATGTTGTTAATGTTAATAAACCGTTACAAAATTAAGAATATACCCACCATGTGCAGTTGGTGTGAAATTATGGAACATAGTCCATATATTATAATATAGGTACTTACTAAATGTGCTTGCCTTATCAACAAAGCAGATTTTGCCATGGTTCAACTGTGACACACTTTATTCGTGTGGGAGGGAACCAGAGTCCCCCGGAGAAAACCCACCTGTCGTATCTGGCAACCAGTCGGAGGAATGAACCTGGGTTGCATTGGTGAGAACCGAGCATGCTAGCCACTGCGTTAATCGGACAGCCGCGATGTTTAATTCCGACATATACTCATATTATAAAACAATATATATATGTGTATTACTATGCATTGGTAAACAGGAAGAACTAAAATGTAAACATTTTTGCAGGCTAATCCCAAGAGATGTTCACCACAAAATGTAGATGTTGTCATCTGGTTTGATTAACTGTCAACACAGTTGTTAAATTTTGTGGAAGTTGTGATAGTGCAGTGGATGCGCGTTCGCTTCAGGTGCGAAAGGTCCGGAGTTCGAGCCCCGCTGGAGCCGTTACCATTGTGCCCTTAGGCAAGGCATTTAAATTCCACGTTGCCTCTTCTCTCTCCCTCATGGCGATGGATTCCATCAGGAATGAGGTCTCGAGAGTGATTAACATATGTTGTAAGAACTTGTTTTGCAATCGAGCTAAAATAAATTTGTATTAACTAAGTTAAATTCTACAGCAGTGCATTAGTTACTAAGCCTATTTGTTTTGTCATCAATGGTTCTGGATAATGTGTTTGTTAATTCCTGCAATATGGTTCATAGTGTTTCTTTCACTGCTGAACTAATATAACTTGCATGCAAGTCGAGTCTTCATGTAAAAACATTGCCGTGTTCAATGGAGTTGCCGTCGTGAAATGAATATGTAAATTTAATGATTATTTACAATTATCTATAAAATGTATACCACAAAATCCACATCGCCTTAACACCACAGACCTCTAAATAGGCTTACAAAGTGTAGATCCAGATGAGCCGGCTCGTGATGAGCCGTCTCATCAGGATCTGCACTTTTTGCCAGTAATATTACTATTTTAGACAAAATTACCCATTTTGATAAATGAACTGGTCAAAATGTAATTTTCTTATAAATTTATTGGTCTAAAAATTGATCATGGACCAGTCCATTTCAGTTACTTGGTGTTGAATGGGTTAAAATACGAGTCACTTCATGTTGTGTTTTGTATATGGGGTTTAAAGTCGCACCAACAGTTTAGGTCATACGGCGTTACTCTTATTATTGGTGGAGGAAGACCCTTGGTGCTCTTCCAAGCAGTATCGAAGCCACGGACAGGCACCCGGGTAGAACCACCGACCTACCACAAGCCAGCTGGATAGCTTCCTCACATGAAAGAATTCGACACCCCAGTGGGATTCGAACCTACAGCAGTGAGGGGCAAGTGATTTAAGTCAACGACCGTAACCACTCGGCCATGGAGGCCCCTCACTTCATGGCCAATTTATTACTGATAATCATTCTTGTCTATGGTTATACATTATGAACAGCAGTAACCAGTCTAGTTCACATGATCAGCAGTAACCAGTCTAGTTCACATGACCAGCAGTAACCAGTCTAGTTCACATGACCAGCAGTAACCAGTCTAGGTCACATGAACAGCAGTAACCAGTCTAGGTCACATGACCAGCAGCAACCAGTCTAGTTCACATGACCAGCAGTAACCAGTCTAGTTCACATGACCAGCAGTAACCAGTCTAGTTCACATGACCAGCAGTAACCAGTCTAGGTCACATGAACAGCAGTAACCAGTCTAGGTCACATGACCAGCAGCAACCAGTCTAGTTCACATGACCAGCAGTAACCAGTCTAGGTCACATGACCAGCAGTAACCAGTCTAGTTCACATGACCAGCAGTATCAGTATAGAAACTACATCTTTAGTCATACTATTGTGCTGTATAACTAATGTCTCGAAAACCTGTACAGTATGAATATAAAACATTACTCTCTCCGGCTCAGCTACATATCTTATTTCCTCTGCCCTAAACCTGTACTGTCATCTATAGACGATATTAAAAACGAATGACAGATCCCTGTGACCTTGACCCACCAACTCAAACCTCAATCTGGGTCATCCACTGATAAATGACCAACGTATATATACAATTTGAAATGTCTACAAGTTACCAAGCACCCATGTAACATTCGATTCTTATATTAAACATGGCTCAAATACTGACCAGGATGATGTGCCTATAAAAGTTCTAGACATGTGATGTCAGTTACTGACAGGAAGCACAGTGTGATAGACTGGGTATAATCTAATCATTCTCATAAATACATCAGATTGCACTAGAAACAATAGTACACCAATCTATTATAGGCTACCGACCCAGCCACCCTCCCCCAGAGTACACATTCTCCACAAACAGGTTTTAAAAAACCCACAGGATAGTCAGAGATCATATAATTTCCATCTGTAGCACTACAAAATAAAAGTATATACAATTACATTCAATTTCTAAAATGCACGTACACATGTTACCAAAATATAATTATAGTTCAATTTTAGCAATTCTCTGATAAAAGAATAAAATTTTAAAAACAAACAGCTTAAAATGTGTCTCTTTCACTCATCACCAAGGTTACAGACTCAGTAACCTCTTCTACACTTTGGCTAAAAATCCCGCATGACAAGCCGTCTTATCAGGATCTGCACGTTTTGCCAGTAATACTACTATTTTTAGACAAAATTACCCATTTTGATAAATGAACTGGTCCAAATGTAATTTTCGATTAACAGATTGGTTTAAAAATATGATGGACCAGTCCATGTCAGTTACTTGGTGTTGAAAAGGGTTAAATGCCAAGCGTTTGGAAATATGAGGTTGATCAAGTAGTGTCTATTCTGATCATTCGTAGTTTGCTGTTGTCGGCCAACACACATGCTGCCTCATTGCTGCCACCACAGTAGTGTGATGATGAAAATACTGTAAGTAACTTCCCTTGTTGTTGTACCTGGAAAATAAGTATATATATCACTTATAGGGGACATATCCATACATACACAATGACATAACATCTCACTTAGTTTATCAAAAAATTATATTAGCTCGATTGCGAAACAAGTTCTTACAACTTGTATTAATCACTCTCGAGACATCATTTCTGATGGAATCCATCACCATGAGGGAGAGAGAAGAGGCAACATGAAATTTAAATGCCTTGCCTAAGGGCACAATCGTAACGGCTCCAGTGGGGTTCGACTTCAACAACATCTGACTTACGAGTGTGACATGGCATGGAGGTTATAAAGCTTTTCTCCAATCTCAAAACTCAGTCTCAAGCGTCTGATTGGTTCAGCTGACAGTAACACTCAGAATCAACCAATCAGATCACTTGAGTTTGAGATCTGAGAAAAGTTTTATAACCTCGGGCCATGGAACGGCTTACTTTCTGTATTATCAATTATTTGATGACATTTAGTTAACTGATTTGACCTTGACTTTGATGTCCAGCCTCGTAATGAACATGAGTACAAACATATAGTAGCTCAGGGGTCAATTGGCAGTGAATAGATGGTCGTAATACAAAATAAATGAGTGCCCCTTTTATATGTATATTGCAAACATTGAAATAAAGAAGAAATAATTCTGTTCTGAGAAAATCTGGTGTTAATAGCGTAGAGGTCGTAACCCCAAGTAGCATTGAAATATACTGTATACGAAACAAGTACCTGAAACCCGGCTTCCTGCACCTCATGAGCCCGGATAACGTGTGACAGACCGTTCCTGTCTAAGAAACCCATCAGAGCATCACAGCTGAAGAAATGTGCCGTCCCTCGTCGTGTGTTAGCAATAAACCCTTTATTGTCCTTCAGCTCCTGGATGGTTTCCGGTGTAAGAACATCAAAGCTGGAAGACATTTGCAATTTTCAGTTATTTGGTCAAATGATGATGATGATGACAAGTGATTAATGATAGTGACAAGGTTCCCGCTGTCAGTCGCAAATGTCGCCAAAACACAAATATTGAGTAAAATTTTTTTTCGCACATGTTTTGTCAAATACATGGCTTCAAATATAAACTTATGATTTATATGGCTCTTAGTTGGCTCCAAGTTTTTTAAGTTGGCTCCAGTGTTTTTCAATTGGAGACAGAAGTGGCGCAGACAAACATTCAGACAGAGGGAACCCTGAGTGATGATGTAATATTTACATCACTATTGCATTTCCTTCTATGATCGTACATGTCCTGTTTGTATCCATTGTCGTACGATATGCGTAAAAGCTACAGTCATGCACGTTTCCAGTGTTGGGCAGTGTTTTACGCTGTTCCAAGGATGATCTATTTACCAGATCCGACACACGACAAGTCGCAAATTTGGACGAAATACATTTTAAATGCGAATTGTGCTGTCGTTTTCTTTGTGTCATTGAAAAGGAAAAATTAATGTAAATACGTATTGACTTTTAGATTGAGTTAAAGATTAGAGTATAGAAGTAAGAGAGATGTAGGAGGAGCGATAATGGCGGTTGAAGTCGGTCAGATAACTAAGATTTCAAGATCAGTCAGATTTGTGCTTTTGTAGAATCGGTGTCTCATGTTCATGTCTTCATCATCACGATCATTAAATCTGTTTTTAAAAAAATGAATCATATATTAATAGTGTCCATCGTGGTATGAATTTTAAAAAAATGAATCATAGATTAATAGTGTCCATCGGGGTATGAACTTTAAACACGCCCAATGTAATTCATACCCTGATGGAGCTATTACCATAACCCACGATTCATTACTTAAAAGTTACATTATTATTCTTATAAAAGGTATCAATGAACATATTCAATTTTAGTCGAGTTTTACTCCTATAATAAATATTAACTGCCATATCCACGTAATGATAATTAGTGTGTAGTGGAGAGAATTACCATAAGCTCTTGTAGCTTTCAATGTAATCCACTTTGCTTGATAGTTGTATTGTATGGATGTTATATGTCATGTTTATCTTGATAAATAAAATATGTTTAAACCAGAAGCACAAAAAAATATAATTGCTGAAAATGTAGATTTAGCAAAGGACAGTTGCTTTATTTGAGTAACTTATTATACATTTAGACTGGTTACTGCAGGTCATGTGACATAGACTGGCTACTGCTGGTCATGTGAACTAGACTGGTTACTGCTGGTCATGTGACCTAGACTGGTTACTGCTGTTCATGTGACCTAGACTGGTTACTGTTGGTCATGTGAACTAGACTGGTTACTGCTGGTCATGTGACCTAGACTGGTTACTGCTGGTCATGTGACCTAGACTGGTTACTGCTGTTCATGTGACCTAGACTGGTTACTGCTGGTCATGTGACCTAGACTGGTTACTGCTGGTCATGTGACCTAGACTGGTTACTGCTGGTCATGTGACCTAGACTGGTTACTGCTAGTGCTGTGAACTAGACTGGTTACTGCTGGTCATGTGACCTAGACTGGTTACTGCTAGTGCTGTGAACTAGACTGGTTACAGCTGGTCATGTGACCTAGACTGGTTACTGCTAGTGCTGTGAACTAGACTGGTTACTGCTGGTCATGTGACCTAGACTGGTTACTGCTAGTGCTGTGAACTAGACTGGTTACTGCTGGTCATGTGACATAGACTGGTTACTGCTAGTGCTGTGAACTAGACTGGTTACTGCTGGTCATGTGACCTAGACTGGTTACTGCTGGTCATGTGACCTAGACTGGTTACTGCTGGTCATGTGAACTAGACTGGTTACTGCTGGTCATGTGAACTAGACTGGTTACTGATGGTCATGTGACCTAGACTGGTTACTGCTGGTCATGTGACCTAGACTGGTTACTGCTGGTCATGTGAACTAGACTGGTTACTGCTGGCCATGTGACATAGACTGGTTACTGCTGGTCATGTGAACTAGACTGGTTACTGCTTGTCATGTGACCTAGACTGGTTACTGCTGGTCATGTGAACTAGACTGGTTACTGCTGGTCATGTGAACTAGACTGGTTACTGCTGGTCATGTGACCTAGACTGGTTACTGCTAGTGCTGTGAACTAGACTGGTTACTGCTGGTCATGTGACCTAGACTGGTTACTGCTAGTGCTGTGAACTAGACTGGTTACTGCTGATCATGTGAACTAGACTGGTTAATGCTGGTCATGTGACCTAGACTGGTTACTGCTGGTCATGTGACCTAGACTGGTTACTGCTGGTCATGTGAACTAGACTGGTTACTGCTGGTCATGTGACCTAGACTGGTTACTGCTGGTCATGTGAACTAGACTGGTTACTGCTGGTCATGTGAACTAGACTGGTTACTGCTGGTCATGTGACCTAGACTGGTTACTGCTGGTCATGTGAACTAGACTGGTTACTGCTGGTCATGTGAACTAGACTGGTTACTGCTGGTCATGTGAACTAGACTGTGAACTAGACTGGTTACTGCTGGTCATGTGACCTAGACTGGTTACTGCTGGTCATGTGACCTAGACTGGTTACTGCTAGTCATGTGAACTAGACTGGTTACTGCTGGTCATGTGACCTAGACTGGTTACTGCTGGTCATGTGACCTAGACTGGTTACTGCTAGTGCTGTGAACTAGACTGGTTACTGCTGGTCATGTGACCTAGACTGGTTACTGCTGGTCATGTGAACTAGACTGGTTACTGCTGGTCATGTGAACTAGACTGGTTACTGCTGGTCATGTGAACTAGACTGGTTACTGCTGGTCATGTGAACTAGACTGTGAACTAGACTGGTTACTGCTGGTCATGTGACCTAGACTGGTTACTGCTGGTCATGTGACCTAGACTGGTTACTGCTAGTCATGTGAACTAGACTGGTTACTGCTGGTCATGTGACCTAGACTGGTTACTGCTAGTGCTGTGAACTAGACTGGTTACTGCTGGTCATGTGACCTAGACTGGTTACTGCTAGTGCTGTGAACTAGACTGGTTACTGCTGGTCATGTGACATAGACTGGTTACTGCTAGTGCTGTGAACTAGACTGGTTACTGCTGGTCATGTGACCTAGACTGGTTACTGCTGGTCATGTGACCTAGACTGGTTACTGCTGGTCATGTGACCTAGACTGGTTACTGCTGGTCATGTGAACTAGACTGGTTACTGATGGTCATGTGACCTAGACTGGTTACTGCTGGTCATGTGACCTAGACTGGTTACTGCTGGTCATGTGAACTAGACTGGTTACTGCTGGCCATGTGACATAGACTGGTTACTGCTGGTCATGTGAACTAGACTGGTTACTGCTTGTCATGTGACCTAGACTGGTTACTGCTGGTCATGTGAACTAGACTGGTTACTGCTGGTCATGTGAACTAGACTGGTTACTGCTGGTCATGTGACCTAGACTGGTTACTGCTAGTGCTGTGAACTAGACTGGTTACTGCTGGTCATGTGACCTAGACTGGTTACTGCTAGTGCTGTGAACTAGACTGGTTACTGCTGGTCATGTGAACTAGACTGGTTAATGCTGGTCATGTGACCTAGACTGGTTACTGCTGGTCATGTGACCTAGACTGGTTACTGCTGGTCATGTGAACTAGACTGGTTACTGCTGGTCATGTGACCTAGACTGGTTACTGCTGGTCATGTGAACTAGACTGGTTACTGCTGGTCATGTGACCTAGACTGGTTACTGCTGGTCATGTGACCTAGACTGGTTACTGCTGGTCATGTGAACTAGACTGGTTACTGCTGGTCATGTGAACTAGACTGTTTACTGCTGGTCATGTGAACTAGACTGTGAACTAGACTGGTTACTGCTGGTCATGTGACCTAGACTGGTTGCTGCTGGTCATGTGACCTAGACTGGTTACTGCTAGTGCTGTGAACTAGACTGGTTACTGCTGGTCATGTGACCTAGACTGGTTGCTGCTGGTCATGTGAACTAGACTGGCTACTGCTGGTCATGTGAACTAGACTGGTTACTGCTGGTCATGTGACCTAGACTGGTTACTGCTGTTCATGTGACCTAGACTGGTTACTGTTGGTCATGTGAACTAGACTGGTTACTGCTGGTCATGTGACCTAGACTGGTTACTGCTGGTCATGTGACCTAGACTGGTTACTGCTGTTCATGTGACCTAGACTGGTTACTGCTGGTCATGTGACCTAGACTGGTTACTGCTGGTCATGTGACCTAGACTGGTTACTGCTGGTCATGTGACCTAGACTGGTTACTGCTAGTGCTGTGAACTAGACTGGTTACTGCTGGTCATGTGACCTAGACTGGTTACTGCTAGTGCTGTGAACTAGACTGGTTACAGCTGGTCATGTGACCTAGACTGGTTACTGCTAGTGCTGTGAACTAGACTGGTTACTGCTGGTCATGTGACCTAGACTGGTTACTGCTGGCCATGTGACAACTGTGAACTAGACTGGTTACTGCTGGTCATGTGACCTAGACTGGTTACTGCTGGTCATGTGACCTAGACTGGTTACTGCTGGTCATGTGAACTAGACTGGTTACTGCTGGTCATGTGAACTAGACTGGTTACTGCTGGTCATGTGACCTAGACTGGTTACTGCTGGTCATGTGAACTAGACTGGTTACTGCTGGTCATGTGAACTAGACTGGTTACTGCTGGCATGTGACTAGACTGGTTACTGCTGGTCATGTGAACTAGACTGGTTACTGCTTGTCATGTGACCTAGACTGGTTACTGCTGGTCATGTGAACTAGACTGGTTACTGCTGGTCATGTGAACTAGACTGGTTACTGCTGGTCATGTGACCTAGACTGGTTACTGCTGTGCTGTGAACTAGACTGGTTACTGCTGGTCATGTGACCTAGACTGGTTACTGCTAGTCATGTGAACTAGACTGGTTACTGCTGGTCATGTGAACTAGACTGGTTATGCTGGTCATGTGAACTAGACTGGTTACTGCTGGTCATGTGACCTAGACTGGTTACTGCTGGTCATGCTGTGAACTAGACTGGTTACTGCTGGTCATGTGACCTAGACTGGTTACTGCTGGTCATGTGAACTAGACTGGTTACTGCTGGTCATGTGACCTAGACTGGTTACTGCTGGTCATGTGACCTAGACTGGTTACTGCTGGTCATGTGAACTAGACTGGTTACTGCTGGTCATGTGAACTAGACTGGTTACTGCTGGTCATGTGAACTAGACTGTGAACTAGACTGGTTACTGCTGGTCATGTGACCTAGACTGGTTACTGCTGGTCATGTGACCTAGACTGGTTACTGCTAGTGCTGTGAACTAGACTGGTTACTGCTGGTCATGTGAACTAGACTGGTTACTGCTGGTCATGTGACCTAGACTGGTTACTGCTAGTGCTGTGAACTAGACTGGTTACTGCTGGTCATGTGACCTAGACTGGTTACTGCTGGTCATGTGAACTAGACTGGTTACTGCTGGTCATGTGAACTAGACTGGTTACTGCTGGTCATGTGAACTAGACTGGTTACTGCTGGTCATGTGACCTAGACTGGTTACTGCTAGTGCTGTGAACTAGACTGGTTACTGCTGGTCATGTGACCTAGACTGGTTACTGCTAGTGCTGTGAACTAGACTGGTTACTGCTGGTCATGTGACATAGACTGGTTACTGCTAGTGCTGTGAACTAGACTGGTTACTGCTGGTCATGTGACCTAGACTGGTTACTGCTGGTCATGTGAACTAGACTGGTTACTGCTGGTCATGTGAACTAGACTGGTTACTGCTGGTCATGTGAACTAGACTGGTTACTGCTGGTCATGTGACCTAGACTGGTTACTGCTAGTCATGTGAACTAGACTGGTTACTGCTGGTCATGTGACCTAGACTGGTTACTGCTGGTCATGTGAACTAGACTGAACTAGACTGGTTACTGCTTGTCATGTGAACTAGACTGGTTACTGCTGCTCATGTGAACTAGACTGGTTACTGCTGGTCATGTGAACTAGACTGGTTACTGCTGGTCATGTGACCTGGACTGGTTACTGCTGGTCATGTGAACTAGACTGGTTACTGCTGGTCATGTGACCTAGACTGGTTACTGCTTGTCATGTGAACTAGACTGGTTACTGCTGGTCATGTGAACTAGACTGGTTACTGCTGGTCATGTGAACTAGACTGGTTACTGCTGGTCATGTGACCTGGACTGGTTACTGCTGGTCATGTGAACTAGACTGGTTACTGCTGGTCATGTGAACTAGACTGGTTACTGCTGGTCATGTGAACTAGACTGGTTACTGCTGTTCATGTGAACTAGACTGGTTACTGCTGGTCATGTGAACTAAACTGGTTACTGCTGGTCATGTGAACTAGACTGGTTACTGCTGGTCATGTGAACTAGACTGGTTACTGCTGGTCATGTGAACTAGACTGGTTACTGCTGGTCATGTGAACTAGACTGGTTACTGCTTGTCATGTGAACTAGACTGGTTACTGCTGGTCATGTGAACTAGACTGGTTACTGCTGGTCATGTGAACTAGACTGGTTACTGCTGGTCATGTGACCTAGACTG
>CM026403.1:19843049-19890266 GCA_014843695.1 Archivesica marissinica | reverse complement strand
TCCCTCTTCCTGAAATACTACACCTTGTGTCTCCCTCTTCCTGAAATACTACACCTCAGGTCTCCCTCTTCCTGAAATACTACACCTCGGGTCTCCCTCTTCCTGAAATACTACACCTCAGGTCTCCCTCTTCCTGAAATACTACACCTTGTGTCTCCCTCTTCCTGAAATACTACACCTCAGGTCTCCCTCTTCCTGAAATACTACACCTCGGGTCTCCCTCTTCCTGAAATACTACACCTCAGGTCTACCTCTTCCTGAAATACTACACCTTGTGTCTACCTCTTCCTGAAATACTACACCTCAGGTCTCCCTCTTCCTGAAATACTACACCTCGGGTCTCCCTCTTCCTGAAATACTACACCTCAGGTCTCCCTCTTCCTGAAATACTACACCTTGTGTCTCCCTCTTCCTGAAATACTACACCTCAGGTCTCCCTCTTCCTGAAATACTACACCTCGGGTCTCCCTCTTCCTGAAATACTACACCTCAGGTCTACCTCTTCCTGAAATACTACACCTTGTGTCTCCCTCTTCCTGAAATACTACACCTCAGGTCTACCTCTTCCTGAAATACTACACCTCGGGTCTCCCTCTTCCTGAAATACTACACCTCAGGTCTACCTCTTCCTGAAATACTACACCTCAGGTCTACCTCTTCCTGAAATACTACACCTTGTGTCTACCTCTTCCTGAAATACTACACCTTGTGTCTACCTCTTCCTAAAATACTACACCTCATGTCTACCTCTTCCTGAAATACTACACCTTGTGTCTACCTCTTCCTGAAATACTACACCTCAGGTCTACCTCTTCCTGAAATACTACACCTCAGGTCTACCTCTTCCTGAAATACTACACCTCAGGTCTACCTCTTCCTGAAATACTACACCTCAGGTCTCCCTCTTCCTGAAATACTACACCTCGTTTCTCCCTCTTCCTGAAATACTACACCTTGTGTCTCCCTCTTCCTGAAATACTACACCGTGTGTCTCTTCCTAAAATACTACACCTTGTGTCTCCCTCTTCCTGAAATACTACACCTTGTGTCTCCCTCTTCCTGAAATACTACACCTTGTGTCTCCCTCTTCCTGAAATACTACACCTTGTGTCTCCCTCTTCCTGAAATACTACACCGTGTGTCTCTCTCTTCCTGAAATACTACACCTCAGGTCTCCCTCTTCCTGAAATACTACACCTCAGGTCTCCCTCTTCCTGAAATACTACACCTCAGGTCTACCTCTTCCTGAAATACTACACCTCAGGTCTACCTCTTCCTGAAATACTACACCTCAGGTCTACCTCTTCCTGAAATACTACACCTCAGGTCTCCCTCTTCCTGAAATACTACACCTCATGTCTCCCTCTTCCTGAAATACTACACCTCAGGTCTCCCTCTTCCTGAAATACTACACCTCAGGTCTCCCTCTTCCTGAAATACTACACCTCAGGTCTCCCTCTTCCTGAAATACTACACCTCAGGTCTCCCTCTTCCTGAAATACTACACCTTGTGTCTCCCTCTTCCTGAAATACTACACCTCAGGTCTCCCTCTTCCTGAAATACTACACCTCGGGTCTCCCTCTTCCTGAAATACTACACCTCAGGTCTCCCTCTTCCTGAAATACTACACCTTGTGTCTCCCTCTTCCTGAAATACTACACCTCAGGTCTCCCTCTTCCTGAAATACTACACCTCGGGTCTCCCTCTTCCTGAAATACTACACCTCAGGTCTCCCTCTTCCTGAAATACTACACCTTGTGTCTCCCTCTTCCTGAAATACTACACCTCAGGTCTCCCTCTTCCTGAAATACTACACCTCGGGTCTCCCTCTTCCTGAAATACTACACCTCAGGTCTCCCTCTTCCTGAAATACTACACCTTGTGTCTCCCTCTTCCTGAAATACTACACCTCAGGTCTCCCTCTTCCTGAAATACTACACCTCGGGTCTCCCTCTTCCTGAAATACTACACCTCAGGTCTACCTCTTCCTGAAATACTACACCTCAGGTCTCCCTCTTCCTGAAATACTACACCTTGTGTCTACCTCTTCCTGAAATACTACACCTTGTGTCTACCTCTTCCCGAAATACTACACCTTGTGTCTACCTCTTCCTGAAATACTACACCTTGTGTCTACCTCTTCCTAAAATACTACACCTCATGTCTACCTCTTCCTAAAATACTACACCTCAGGTCTACCTCTTCCTGAAATACTACACCTTGTGTCTACCTCTTCCTGAAATACTACACCTTGTGTCTACCTCTTCCTAAAATACTACACCTTGTGTCTACCTCTTCCTAAAATACTACACCTTGTGTCTACCTCTTCCTGAAATACTACACCTCAGGTCTACCTCTTCCTGAAATACTACACCTCAGGTCTACCTCTTCCTGAAATACTACACCTCAGGTCTACCTCTTCCTGAAATACTACACCTCAGGTCTACCTCTTCCTGAAATACTACACCTCAGGTCTACCTCTTCCTGAAATACTACACCTCAGGTCTACCTCTTCCTGAAATACTACACCTCAGGTCTACCTCTTCCTGAAATACTACACCTCAGGTCTACCTCTTCCTGAAATACTACACCTCAGGTCTACCTCTTCCTGAAATACTACACCTCAGGTCTACCTCTTCCTGAAATACTACACCTCAGGTCTACCTCTTCCTGAAATACTACACCTCAGGTCTACCTCTTCCTGAAATACTACACCTCAGGTCTCCCTCTTCCTGAAATACTACACCTCGTTTCTCCCTCTTCCTGAAATACTACACCTTGTGTCTCCCTCTTCCTGAAATACTACACCGTGTGTCTCTCTCTTCCTAAAATACTACACCTTGTGTCTCCCTCTTCCTGAAATACTACACCTTGTGTCTCCCTCTTCCTGAAATACTACACCTTGTGTCTCCCTCTTCCTGAAATACTACACCTTGTGTCTCCCTCTTCCTGAAATACTACACCGTGTGTCTCTTCCTGAAATACTACACCGTGTGTCTCTCTCTTCCTGAAATACTACACCTTGTGTCTACCTCTTCCTGAAATACTACACCTTGTGTCTCTCTCTTCCTGAAATACTACACCGTGTGTCTCCCTCTTCCTGAAATACTACACCTTGTGTCTCCCTCTTCCTGAAATACTACACCTCAGGTCTCCCTCTTCCTGAAATACTACACCTCAGGTCTCCCTCTACCTGAAATACTACACCTCAGGTCTACCTATTCCTGAAATACTACACCTCAGGTCTACCTATTCCTGAAATACTACACCTCAGGTCTCCCTCTTCCTGAAATACTACACCTCAGGTCTCCCTCTTCCTGAAATACTACACCTCGGATCTACCTCTTCCTGAAATACTACACCTCGGATCTACCTTTTCCTGAAATACTACACCTCGGATCTACCTCTTCCTGAAATACTACACCTCGGATCTACCTCTTCCTGAAATACTACACCTCGGATCTACCTTTTCCTGAAATACTACACCTCAGATTTGCTGTTGAAGAAATCACAAAGTATAATGTCACTAAATCTTTTTTTATTACTAGTGGTTTCATACCGATGGTCTGGCATGCACTGGCTGCATCGGAAATAAAGAAACACATTTTGGTGATATTTTCAATTATATATATTTACTCTCAGCAAATGAAAGTTACATTAAAAATATATGTAAATATCATGAAATAACAACAAATGATGGTACGATAAATGATTTGACAACGTTAACAAGGGACAATAAACCAGTCTGTTAAAACTATTGTTCGTAAAAACAAATATTGTAAAAACTGCATATATCCGAGACCAAGCAAAAAGCAACTGTTTCAGGTGCTATGGCTGTGAAAAAAACAAGGGTCATTGATCTGAAGAAAAAGTGAATATTTTTTCATCAAAGACAAATATTATTTATAAATTTATAAATGTATGGGTGTATTATATGACCATTTCTATTATGCTTTCCAATGAATGATAAAAGAGTTTTTTTCTCAGTAAAGAAAACTCCATCCTACACCACTTTGAAACAGTGAAAGATGGCATTTTCTCTGCCACCGGTCGAGTTTTTCGTATTCCTGTAATTTTGTATTTTACCTATTTTCTGACAATCGTGAACAGTTAATTATTAAGTAATATATTCTAATAAATTTGTTTTAATATCGACAGCAAACAGAAACTAACTTGAAAATTATACAGTAACTATTGCTTATTACGGACGTTCACACTAACAGAAGTGGTTGTGCGGTTGTGTCACGTGCATCGAGGCAGACAGGGGCAGTTAAAATGAATATAATTTGAAAACAAATATTATATTAACTAGCCAATCATTGGAAATCTTGAAAGTAAAAACAGATTTGTGTTTATTAGTGTAAGATAGGATTTTATTTCATTGAGTGATCAACAAAATATGTTGAAGTCTAAACTATGTAGGAAGTCGTAATAGCTCAGTGGTAGCGCGTTCACTTCATGTGCGAAAGGCCCGGAGTTCGAGCCCCGCTGGAGCCGTTGTGGCCTTAGGCAAGGCATTTTAAGTTCCACGTTGCGTCTTCTCTTTCCCTCGTGGCAATGAATTCCATCAAGAATGAGGTCTCGAGAGTGATTAATATAAGTTATAAGAACTTGTTTCACAATCGAGCTAAAATAAATTTGTATAAACTAACAAAATATGTATTTCCACTCGTGGCGTTAACTCGTGAAAAAACAAATTTCGGTGATAACTCAATGAAAAAATCCTATCTTACACTAATATCATCCGTTTCTTGTAATACATTCATTACACAAAATTAGTACGATGGTTAAAAATTTAGTATAGTATTAAAATAACTATTGATAAAATATAATTTGTGTAAGCTCATTGGTAGACCTTGTTTATGGATCATTCAACTTTGTTTTACACGAAACAAACAGAAAATAAGACAAATACTTGCAATGTATGATAACACAAATTTGCTCAGCAAACTCGATAATGTACAGCACTACAGTGCAATAAAATATAAACATACCTGATCAAATAAACACCAATACTACCGTGTTAATGTAACACTAGTCAAGATTTAGACGCCATGAAACACGATGATGGCCAGTGGTCTCGGGTATCATTACTGTGTACAACTAACGGTATTTGGGCATTTTACCAAAATTACAAAGCTAATGAATCACAATGCATTGTGTGTGAATCCCAATGCACTGTGTGTGAATCTCAATGCACTGTGTGTGAATCTCAATAATGCACTGTGTGTGAATCTCAATGCACTGTGTGTGAATCTCAATAATGCACTGTGTGTGAATCCCAATGCATTGTGTGTGAATCCCAATGCACTGTGTGTGAATCCCAATGCGCTGTGTGTGAATCCCAATGCACTGTGTGTGAATCCCAATGTGTGAATTCACCTTGGCATCAAACTTCTAGTTTGGCATGAAACACGGGTAAAATGTCATTCTAAGAAACTAATGTCCTGTTTTAGGCAGGCTTTAATGTATTGACATGTGTGGGACACACATTGGGGGTGGAGTCTGATTGGTAAATGTTGTTAATGTTAATAAACCGTTACAAAATTAAGAATATACCCACCATGTGCAGTTGGTGTGAAATTATGGAACATAGTCCATATATTATAATATAGGTACTTACTAAATGTGCTTGCCTTATCAACAAAGCAGATTTTGCCATGGTTCAACTGTGACACACTTTATTCGTGTGGGAGGGAACCAGAGTCCCCCGGAGAAAACCCACCTGTCGTATCTGGCAACCAGTCGGAGGAATGAACCTGGGTTGCATTGGTGAGAACCGAGCATGCTAGCCACTGCGTTAATCGGACAGCCGCGATGTTTAATTCCGACATATACTCATATTATAAAACAATATATATATGTGTATTACTATGCATTGGTAAACAGGAAGAACTAAAATGTAAACATTTTTGCAGGCTAATCCCAAGAGATGTTCACCACAAAATGTAGATGTTGTCATCTGGTTTGATTAACTGTCAACACAGTTGTTAAATTTTGTGGAAGTTGTGATAGTGCAGTGGATGCGCGTTCGCTTCAGGTGCGAAAGGTCCGGAGTTCGAGCCCCGCTGGAGCCGTTACCATTGTGCCCTTAGGCAAGGCATTTAAATTCCACGTTGCCTCTTCTCTCTCCCTCATGGCGATGGATTCCATCAGGAATGAGGTCTCGAGAGTGATTAACATATGTTGTAAGAACTTGTTTTGCAATCGAGCTAAAATAAATTTGTATTAACTAAGTTAAATTCTACAGCAGTGCATTAGTTACTAAGCCTATTTGTTTTGTCATCAATGGTTCTGGATAATGTGTTTGTTAATTCCTGCAATATGGTTCATAGTGTTTCTTTCACTGCTGAACTAATATAACTTGCATGCAAGTCGAGTCTTCATGTAAAAACATTGCCGTGTTCAATGGAGTTGCCGTCGTGAAATGAATATGTAAATTTAATGATTATTTACAATTATCTATAAAATGTATACCACAAAATCCACATCGCCTTAACACCACAGACCTCTAAATAGGCTTACAAAGTGTAGATCCAGATGAGCCGGCTCGTGATGAGCCGTCTCATCAGGATCTGCACTTTTTGCCAGTAATATTACTATTTTAGACAAAATTACCCATTTTGATAAATGAACTGGTCAAAATGTAATTTTCTTATAAATTTATTGGTCTAAAAATTGATCATGGACCAGTCCATTTCAGTTACTTGGTGTTGAATGGGTTAAAATACGAGTCACTTCATGTTGTGTTTTGTATATGGGGTTTAAAGTCGCACCAACAGTTTAGGTCATACGGCGTTACTCTTATTATTGGTGGAGGAAGACCCTTGGTGCTCTTCCAAGCAGTATCGAAGCCACGGACAGGCACCCGGGTAGAACCACCGACCTACCACAAGCCAGCTGGATAGCTTCCTCACATGAAAGAATTCGACACCCCAGTGGGATTCGAACCTACAGCAGTGAGGGGCAAGTGATTTAAGTCAACGACCGTAACCACTCGGCCATGGAGGCCCCTCACTTCATGGCCAATTTATTACTGATAATCATTCTTGTCTATGGTTATACATTATGAACAGCAGTAACCAGTCTAGTTCACATGATCAGCAGTAACCAGTCTAGTTCACATGACCAGCAGTAACCAGTCTAGTTCACATGACCAGCAGTAACCAGTCTAGGTCACATGAACAGCAGTAACCAGTCTAGGTCACATGACCAGCAGCAACCAGTCTAGTTCACATGACCAGCAGTAACCAGTCTAGGTCACATGACCAGCAGTAACCAGTCTAGTTCACATGACCAGCAGTAACCAGTCTAGGTCACATGAACAGCAGTAACCAGTCTAGGTCACATGACCAGCAGCAACCAGTCTAGTTCACATGACCAGCAGTAACCAGTCTAGGTCACATGACCAGCAGTAACCAGTCTAGTTCACATGACCAGCAGTATCAGTATAGAAACTACATCTTTAGTCATACTATTGTGCTGTATAACTAATGTCTCGAAAACCTGTACAGTATGAATATAAAACATTACTCTCTCCGGCTCAGCTACATATCTTATTTCCTCTGCCCTAAACCTGTACTGTCATCTATAGACGATATTAAAAACGAATGACAGATCCCTGTGACCTTGACCCACCAACTCAAACCTCAATCTGGGTCATCCACTGATAAATGACCAACGTATATATACAATTTGAAATGTCTACAAGTTACCAAGCACCCATGTAACATTCGATTCTTATATTAAACATGGCTCAAATACTGACCAGGATGATGTGCCTATAAAAGTTCTAGACATGTGATGTCAGTTACTGACAGGAAGCACAGTGTGATAGACTGGGTATAATCTAATCATTCTCATAAATACATCAGATTGCACTAGAAACAATAGTACACCAATCTATTATAGGCTACCGACCCAGCCACCCTCCCCCAGAGTACACATTCTCCACAAACAGGTTTTAAAAAACCCACAGGATAGTCAGAGATCATATAATTTCCATCTGTAGCACTACAAAATAAAAGTATATACAATTACATTCAATTTCTAAAATGCACGTACACATGTTACCAAAATATAATTATAGTTCAATTTTAGCAATTCTCTGATAAAAGAATAAAATTTTAAAAACAAACAGCTTAAAATGTGTCTCTTTCACTCATCACCAAGGTTACAGACTCAGTAACCTCTTCTACACTTTGGCTAAAAATCCCGCATGACAAGCCGTCTTATCAGGATCTGCACGTTTTGCCAGTAATACTACTATTTTTAGACAAAATTACCCATTTTGATAAATGAACTGGTCCAAATGTAATTTTCGATTAACAGATTGGTTTAAAAATATGATGGACCAGTCCATGTCAGTTACTTGGTGTTGAAAAGGGTTAAATGCCAAGCGTTTGGAAATATGAGGTTGATCAAGTAGTGTCTATTCTGATCATTCGTAGTTTGCTGTTGTCGGCCAACACACATGCTGCCTCATTGCTGCCACCACAGTAGTGTGATGATGAAAATACTGTAAGTAACTTCCCTTGTTGTTGTACCTGGAAAATAAGTATATATATCACTTATAGGGGACATATCCATACATACACAATGACATAACATCTCACTTAGTTTATCAAAAAATTATATTAGCTCGATTGCGAAACAAGTTCTTACAACTTGTATTAATCACTCTCGAGACATCATTTCTGATGGAATCCATCACCATGAGGGAGAGAGAAGAGGCAACATGAAATTTAAATGCCTTGCCTAAGGGCACAATCGTAACGGCTCCAGTGGGGTTCGACTTCAACAACATCTGACTTACGAGTGTGACATGGCATGGAGGTTATAAAGCTTTTCTCCAATCTCAAAACTCAGTCTCAAGCGTCTGATTGGTTCAGCTGACAGTAACACTCAGAATCAACCAATCAGATCACTTGAGTTTGAGATCTGAGAAAAGTTTTATAACCTCGGGCCATGGAACGGCTTACTTTCTGTATTATCAATTATTTGATGACATTTAGTTAACTGATTTGACCTTGACTTTGATGTCCAGCCTCGTAATGAACATGAGTACAAACATATAGTAGCTCAGGGGTCAATTGGCAGTGAATAGATGGTCGTAATACAAAATAAATGAGTGCCCCTTTTATATGTATATTGCAAACATTGAAATAAAGAAGAAATAATTCTGTTCTGAGAAAATCTGGTGTTAATAGCGTAGAGGTCGTAACCCCAAGTAGCATTGAAATATACTGTATACGAAACAAGTACCTGAAACCCGGCTTCCTGCACCTCATGAGCCCGGATAACGTGTGACAGACCGTTCCTGTCTAAGAAACCCATCAGAGCATCACAGCTGAAGAAATGTGCCGTCCCTCGTCGTGTGTTAGCAATAAACCCTTTATTGTCCTTCAGCTCCTGGATGGTTTCCGGTGTAAGAACATCAAAGCTGGAAGACATTTGCAATTTTCAGTTATTTGGTCAAATGATGATGATGATGACAAGTGATTAATGATAGTGACAAGGTTCCCGCTGTCAGTCGCAAATGTCGCCAAAACACAAATATTGAGTAAAATTTTTTTTCGCACATGTTTTGTCAAATACATGGCTTCAAATATAAACTTATGATTTATATGGCTCTTAGTTGGCTCCAAGTTTTTTAAGTTGGCTCCAGTGTTTTTCAATTGGAGACAGAAGTGGCGCAGACAAACATTCAGACAGAGGGAACCCTGAGTGATGATGTAATATTTACATCACTATTGCATTTCCTTCTATGATCGTACATGTCCTGTTTGTATCCATTGTCGTACGATATGCGTAAAAGCTACAGTCATGCACGTTTCCAGTGTTGGGCAGTGTTTTACGCTGTTCCAAGGATGATCTATTTACCAGATCCGACACACGACAAGTCGCAAATTTGGACGAAATACATTTTAAATGCGAATTGTGCTGTCGTTTTCTTTGTGTCATTGAAAAGGAAAAATTAATGTAAATACGTATTGACTTTTAGATTGAGTTAAAGATTAGAGTATAGAAGTAAGAGAGATGTAGGAGGAGCGATAATGGCGGTTGAAGTCGGTCAGATAACTAAGATTTCAAGATCAGTCAGATTTGTGCTTTTGTAGAATCGGTGTCTCATGTTCATGTCTTCATCATCACGATCATTAAATCTGTTTTTAAAAAAATGAATCATATATTAATAGTGTCCATCGTGGTATGAATTTTAAAAAAATGAATCATAGATTAATAGTGTCCATCGGGGTATGAACTTTAAACACGCCCAATGTAATTCATACCCTGATGGAGCTATTACCATAACCCACGATTCATTACTTAAAAGTTACATTATTATTCTTATAAAAGGTATCAATGAACATATTCAATTTTAGTCGAGTTTTACTCCTATAATAAATATTAACTGCCATATCCACGTAATGATAATTAGTGTGTAGTGGAGAGAATTACCATAAGCTCTTGTAGCTTTCAATGTAATCCACTTTGCTTGATAGTTGTATTGTATGGATGTTATATGTCATGTTTATCTTGATAAATAAAATATGTTTAAACCAGAAGCACAAAAAAATATAATTGCTGAAAATGTAGATTTAGCAAAGGACAGTTGCTTTATTTGAGTAACTTATTATACATTTAGACTGGTTACT
Source organism: Archivesica marissinica (assembly GCA_014843695.1). Taxonomy (NCBI): domain Eukaryota; kingdom Metazoa; phylum Mollusca; class Bivalvia; order Venerida; family Vesicomyidae; genus Archivesica; species Archivesica marissinica. The sequence continues at coordinate 19,879,610 of CM026403.1, read as the reverse complement.
GCAGGTCATGTGACATAGACTGGCTACTGCTGGTCATGTGAACTAGACTGGTTACTGCTGGTCATGTGACCTAGACTGGTTACTGCTGTTCATGTGACCTAGACTGGTTACTGTTGGTCATGTGAACTAGACTGGTTACTGCTGGTCATGTGACCTAGACTGGTTACTGCTGGTCATGTGACCTAGACTGGTTACTGCTGTTCATGTGACCTAGACTGGTTACTGCTGGTCATGTGACCTAGACTGGTTACTGCTGGTCATGTGACCTAGACTGGTTACTGCTGGTCATGTGACCTAGACTGGTTACTGCTAGTGCTGTGAACTAGACTGGTTACTGCTGGTCATGTGACCTAGACTGGTTACTGCTAGTGCTGTGAACTAGACTGGTTACAGCTGGTCATGTGACCTAGACTGGTTACTGCTAGTGCTGTGAACTAGACTGGTTACTGCTGGTCATGTGACCTAGACTGGTTACTGCTAGTGCTGTGAACTAGACTGGTTACTGCTGGTCATGTGACATAGACTGGTTACTGCTAGTGCTGTGAACTAGACTGGTTACTGCTGGTCATGTGACCTAGACTGGTTACTGCTGGTCATGTGACCTAGACTGGTTACTGCTGGTCATGTGAACTAGACTGGTTACTGCTGGTCATGTGAACTAGACTGGTTACTGATGGTCATGTGACCTAGACTGGTTACTGCTGGTCATGTGACCTAGACTGGTTACTGCTGGTCATGTGAACTAGACTGGTTACTGCTGGCCATGTGACATAGACTGGTTACTGCTGGTCATGTGAACTAGACTGGTTACTGCTTGTCATGTGACCTAGACTGGTTACTGCTGGTCATGTGAACTAGACTGGTTACTGCTGGTCATGTGAACTAGACTGGTTACTGCTGGTCATGTGACCTAGACTGGTTACTGCTAGTGCTGTGAACTAGACTGGTTACTGCTGGTCATGTGACCTAGACTGGTTACTGCTAGTGCTGTGAACTAGACTGGTTACTGCTGGTCATGTGAACTAGACTGGTTAATGCTGGTCATGTGACCTAGACTGGTTACTGCTGGTCATGTGACCTAGACTGGTTACTGCTGGTCATGTGAACTAGACTGGTTACTGCTGGTCATGTGACCTAGACTGGTTACTGCTGGTCATGTGAACTAGACTGGTTACTGCTGGTCATGTGAACTAGACTGGTTACTGCTGGTCATGTGACCTAGACTGGTTACTGCTGGTCATGTGAACTAGACTGATTACTGCTGGTCATGTGAACTAGACTGGTTACTGCTGGTCATGTGAACTAGACTGTGAACTAGACTGGTTACTGCTGGTCATGTGACCTAGACTGGTTGCTGCTGGTCATGTGACCTAGACTGGTTACTGCTAGTGCTGTGAACTAGACTGGTTACTGCTGGTCATGTGACCTAGACTGGTTGTTGCTGGTCATGTGACCTAGACTGGTTACTGCTAGTGCTGTGATCTAGACTGGTTACTGCTGGTCATGTGACCTAGACTGGTTACTGCTGGTCATGTGAACTAGACTGGTTACTGCTGGTCATGTGAACTAGACTGGTTACTGCTGGTCATGTGAACTAGACTGGTTACTGCTGGTCATGTGACCTAGACTGGTTACTGCTAGTGCTGTGAACTAGACTGGTTACTGCTGGTCATGTGACCTAGACTGGTTACTGCTGGTCATGTGACCTAGACTGGTTACTGCTAGTGCTGTGAACTAGACTGGTTACAGCTGGTCATGTGACCTAGACTGGTTACTGCTAGTGCTGTGAACTAGACTGGTTACTGCTGGTCATGTGACCTAGACTGGTTACTGCTAGTGCTGTGAACTAGACTGGTTACTGCTGGTCATGTGACATAGACTGGTTACTGCTAGTGCTGTGAACTAGACTGGTTACTGCTGGTCATGTGACCTAGACTGGTTACTGCTGGTCATGTGACCTAGACTGGTTACTGCTGGTCATGTGACCTAGACTGGTTACTGCTGGTCATGTGAACTAGACTGGTTACTGATGGTCATGTGACCTAGACTGGTTACTGCTGGTCATGTGACCTAGACTGGTTACTGCTGGTCATGTGAACTAGACTGGTTACTGCTGGCCATGTGACATAGACTGGTTACTGCTGGTCATGTGAACTAGACTGGTTACTGCTTGTCATGTGACCTAGACTGGTTACTGCTGGTCATGTGAACTAGACTGGTTACTGCTGGTCATGTGAACTAGACTGGTTACTGCTGGTCATGTGACCTAGACTGGTTACTGCTAGTGCTGTGAACTAGACTGGTTACTGCTGGTCATGTGACCTAGACTGGTTACTGCTAGTGCTGTGAACTAGACTGGTTACTGCTGGTCATGTGAACTAGACTGGTTAATGCTGGTCATGTGACCTAGACTGGTTACTGCTGGTCATGTGACCTAGACTGGTTACTGCTGGTCATGTGAACTAGACTGGTTACTGCTGGTCATGTGACCTAGACTGGTTACTGCTGGTCATGTGAACTAGACTGGTTACTGCTGGTCATGTGACTAGACTGGTTACTGCTGGTCATGTGACCTAGACTGGTTACTGCTGGTCATGTGAACTAGACTGGTTACTGCTGGTCATGTGAACTAGACTGGTTACTGCTGGTCATGTGAACTAGACTGTGAACTAGACTGGTTACTGCTGGTCATGTGACCTAGACTGGTTGCTGCTGGTCATGTGACCTAGACTGGTTACTGCTAGTGCTGTGAACTAGACTGGTTACTGCTGGTCATGTGACCTAGACTGGTTGCTGCTGGTCATGTGACCTAGACTGGTTACTGCTAGTGCTGTGAACTAGACTGGTTACTGCTGGTCATGTGACCTAGACTGGTTACTGCTGGTCATGTGAACTAGACTGGTTACTGCTGGTCATGTGAACTAGACTGGTTACTGCTGGTCATGTGAACTAGACTGGTTACTGCTGGTCATGTGACCTAGGCTGGTTACTGCTAGTGCTGTGAACTAGACTGGTTACTGCTGGTCATGTGACCTAGACTGGTTACTGCTGGTCATGTGACCTAGACTCGTTACTGCTGGTCATGTGAACTAGACTGGTTGCTGCTGGTCATGTGAACTAGACTGTGAACTAGACTGGTTACTGCTGGTCATGTGAACTAGACTGTGACCTAGACTCGTTACTGCTTGTCATGTGACCTAGACTGGATACTGCTGGTCATGTGACCTAGACTGGTTACTGCTGGTCATGTGACCTAGACTGGTTACTGCTGTTCATGTGACCTAGACTGGTTACTGTTGGTCATGTGAACTAGACTGGTTACTGCTGGTCATGTGACCTAGACTGGTTACTGCTGTTCATGTGACCTAGACTGGTTACTGCTGGTCATGTGACCTAGACTGGTTACTGCTGGTCATGTGACCTAGACTGGTTACTGCTGGTCATGTGACCTAGACTGGTTACTGCTAGTGCTGTGAACTAGACTGGTTACTGCTGGTCATGTGACCTAGACTGGTTACTGCTAGTGCTGTGAACTAGACTGGTTACAGCTGGTCATGTGACCTAGACTGGTTACTGCTAGTGCTGTGAACTAGACTGGTTACTGCTGGTCATGTGACCTAGACTGGTTACTGCTAGTGCTGTGAACTAGACTGGTTACTGCTGGTCATGTGACATAGACTGGTTACTGCTAGTGCTGTGAACTAGACTGGTTACTGCTGGTCATGTGACCTAGACTGGTTACTGCTGGTCATGTGACCTAGACTGGTTACTGCTGGTCATGTGAACTAGACTGGTTACTGCTGGTCATGTGAACTAGACTGGTTACTGATGGTCATGTGACCTAGACTGGTTACTGCTGGTCATGTGACCTAGACTGGTTACTGCTGGTCATGTGAACTAGACTGGTTACTGCTGGCCATGTGACATAGACTGGTTACTGCTGGTCATGTGAACTAGACTGGTTACTGCTTGTCATGTGACCTAGACTGGTTACTGCTGGTCATGTGAACTAGACTGGTTACTGCTGGTCATGTGAACTAGACTGGTTACTGCTGGTCATGTGACCTAGACTGGTTACTGCTAGTGCTGTGAACTAGACTGGTTACTGCTGGTCATGTGACCTAGACTGGTTACTGCTAGTGCTGTGAACTAGACTGGTTACTGCTGGTCATGTGAACTAGACTGGTTAATGCTGGTCATGTGACCTAGACTGGTTACTGCTGGTCATGTGACCTAGACTGGTTACTGCTGGTCATGTGAACTAGACTGGTTACTGCTGGTCATGTGACCTAGACTGGTTACTGCTGGTCATGTGAACTAGACTGGTTACTGCTGGTCATGTGAACTAGACTGGTTACTGCTGGTCATGTGACCTAGACTGGTTACTGCTGGTCATGTGAACTAGACTGGTTACTGCTGGTCATGTGAACTAGACTGGTTACTGCTGGTCATGTGAACTAGACTGTGAACTAGACTGGTTACTGCTGGTCATGTGACCTAGACTGGTTGCTGCTGGTCATGTGACCTAGACTGGTTACTGCTAGTGCTGTGAACTAGACTGGTTACTGCTGGTCATGTGACCTAGACTGGTTACTGCTGGTCATGTGACCTAGACTGGTTACTGCTAGTGCTGTGAACTAGACTGGTTACTGCTGGTCATGTGACCTAGACTGGTTACTGCTGGTCATGTGAACTAGACTGGTTACTGCTGGTCATGTGAACTAGACTGGTTACTGCTGGTCATGTGAACTAGACTGGTTACTGCTGGTCATGTGACCTAGACTGGTTACTGCTAGTGCTGTGAACTAGACTGGTTACTGCTGGTCATGTGACCTAGACTGGTTACTGCTGGTCATGTGACCTAGACTGGTTACTGCTAGTGCTGTGAACTAGACTGGTTACAGCTGGTCATGTGACCTAGACTGGTTACTGCTAGTGCTGTGAACTAGACTGGTTACTGCTGGTCATGTGACCTAGACTGGTTACTGCTAGTGCTGTGAACTAGACTGGTTACTGCTGGTCATGTGACATAGACTGGTTACTGCTAGTGCTGTGAACTAGACTGGTTACTGCTGGTCATGTGACCTAGACTGGTTACTGCTGGTCATGTGACCTAGACTGGTTACTGCTGGTCATGTGACCTAGACTGGTTACTGCTGGTCATGTGAACTAGACTGGTTACTGATGGTCATGTGACCTAGACTGGTTACTGCTGGTCATGTGACCTAGACTGGTTACTGCTGGTCATGTGAACTAGACTGGTTACTGCTGGCCATGTGACATAGACTGGTTACTGCTGGTCATGTGAACTAGACTGGTTACTGCTTGTCATGTGACCTAGACTGGTTACTGCTGGTCATGTGAACTAGACTGGTTACTGCTGGTCATGTGAACTAGACTGGTTACTGCTGGTCATGTGACCTAGACTGGTTACTGCTAGTGCTGTGAACTAGACTGGTTACTGCTGGTCATGTGACCTAGACTGGTTACTGCTAGTGCTGTGAACTAGACTGGTTACTGCTGGTCATGTGAACTAGACTGGTTACTGCTGGTCATGTGACCTAGACTGGTTACTGCTGGTCATGTGACCTAGACTGGTTACTGCTGGTCATGTGAACTAGACTGGTTACTGCTGGTCATGTGACCTAGACTGGTTACTGCTGGTCATGTGAACTAGACTGGTTACTGCTGGTCATGTGAACTAGACTGGTTACTGCTGGTCATGTGACCTAGACTGGTTACTGCTGGTCATGTGACCTAGACTGGTTACTGCTGGTCATGTGAACTAGACTGGTTACTGCTGGTCATGTGAACTAGACTGGTTACTGCTGGTCATGTGACCTAGACTGGTTACTGCTGGTCATGTGACCTAGACTGGTTACTGCTGGTCATGTGAACTAGACTGGTTACTGCTGGTCATGTGAACTAGACTGGTTACTGCTGGTCATGTGACCTAGACTGGTTACTGCTGGTCATGTGAACTAGACTGGTTACTGCTGGTCATGTGAACTAGACTGGTTACTGCTGGTCATGTGAACTAGACTGTGAACTAGACTGGTTACTGCTGGTCATGTGACCTAGACTGGTTGCTGCTGGTGCTGTGAACTAGACTGGTTACTGCTGGTCATGTGACCTAGACTGGTTACTGCTGGTCATGTGACCTAGACTGGTTACTGCTAGTGCTGTGAACTAGACTGGTTACTGCTGGTCATGTGACCTAGACTGGTTACTGCTGGTCATGTGAACTAGACTGGTTACTGCTGGTCATGTGAACTAGACTGGTTACTGCTGGTCATGTGACCTAGACTGGTTACTGCTAGTGCTGTGAACTAGACTGGTTACTGCTGGTCATGTGACCTAGACTGGTTACTGCTAGTGCTGTGAACTAGACTGGTTACTGCTGGTCATGTGACCTAGACTGGTTACTGCTAGTGCTGTGAACTAGACTGGTTACTGCTGGTCATGTGACATAGACTGGTTACTGCTAGTGCTGTGAACTAGACTGGTTACTGCTGGTCATGTGACCTAGACTGGTTACTGCTGGTCATGTGACCTAGACTGGTTACTGCTGGTCATGTGACCTAGACTGGTTACTGCTGGTCATGTGAACTAGACTGGTTACTGATGGTCATGTGACCTAGACTGGTTACTGCTGGTCATGTGACCTAGACTGGTTACTGCTGGTCATGTGAACTAGACTGGTTACTGCTGGTCATGTGACATAGACTGGTTACTGCTGGTCATGTGAACTAGACTGGTTACTGCTTGTCATGTGACCTAGACTGGTTACTGCTGGTCATGTGAACTAGACTGGTTACTGCTGGTCATGTGAACTAGACTGGTTACTGCTGGTCATGTGACCTAGACTGGTTACTGCTAGTGCTGTGAACTAGACTGGTTACTGCTGGTCATGTGACCTAGACTGGTTACTGCTAGTGCTGTGAACTAGACTGGTTACTGCTGGTCATGTGAACTAGACTGGTTACTGCTGGTCATGTGACCTAGACTGGTTACTGCTGGTCATGTGACCTAGACTGGTTACTGCTGGTCATGTGAACTAGACTGGTTACTGCTGGTCATGTGACCTAGACTGGTTACTGCTGGTCATGTGAACTAGACTGGTTACTGCTGGTCATGTGAACTAGACTGGTTACTGCTGGTCATGTGACCTAGACTGGTTACTGCTGGTCATGTGAACTAGACTGGTTACTGCTGGTCATGTGAACTAGACTGGTTACTGCTGGTCATGTGAACTAGACTGTGAACTAGACTGGTTACTGCTGGTCATGTGACCTAGACTGGTTGCTGCTGGTCATGTGACCTAGACTGGTTACTGCTAGTGCTGTGAACTAGACTGGTTACTGCTGGTCATGTGACCTAGACTGGTTGCTGCTGGTCATGTGACCTAGACTGGTTACTGCTAGTGCTGTGAACTAGACTGGTTACTGCTGGTCATGTGACCTAGACTGGTTACTGCTGGTCATGTGAACTAGACTGGTTACTGCTGGTCATGTGAACTAGACTGGTTACTGCTGGTCATGTGACCTAGACTGGTTACTGCTGGTCATGTGACCTAGACTGGTTACTGCTGGTCATGTGAACTAGACTGGTTACTGCTGGTCATGTGAATAGACTGTGAACTAGACTGGTTACTGCTGGTCATGTGACTAGACTGTGACCTAGACTCGTTACTGCTGGTCATGTGAACTAGACTGGTTACTGCTGGTCATGTGACCTAGACTGGTTACTGCTGGTCATGTGACCTAGACTCGTTACTGCTGGTCATGTGACCTAGACTCGTTACTGCTGGTCATGTGACCTAGACTGGTTACTGCTGGTCATGTGACCTAGACTGGTTACTGCTGGTCATGTGAACTAGACTGGTTACTGCTGGTCATGTGACCTAGACTGGTTACTGCTGGTCATGTGACCTAGACTGGTTACTGCTGGTCATGTGACCTAGACTGGTTACTGCTGGTCATGTGACCTAGACTGGTTACTGCTGGTCATGTGACCTAGACTGGTTACTGCTGGTCATGTGAACTAGACTGGTTACTGCTGGTCATGTGACCTAGACTGGTTACTGCTGGTCATGTGACCTAGACTGGTTACTGCTGGTCATGTGACCTAGACTGGTTACTGCTGGTCATGTGACCTAGACTGGTTACTGCTGGTCATGTGAACTAGACTGGTTACTGCTGGTCATGTGAACTAGACTGGTTACTGCTGGTCATGTGACCTAGACTGGTTACTGCTGGTCATGTGACCTAGACTGGTTACTGCTGGTCATGTGAACTAGACTGGTTACTGCTGGTCATGTGAACTAGACTGGTTACTGCTGGTCATGTGAACTAGACTGTGAACTAGACTGGTTACTGCTGGTCATGTGACCTAGACTGCTTACTGCTGGTCATGTGACCTAGACTGGTTACTGCTAGTCATGTGAACTAGACTGGTTACTGCTGGTCATGTGACCTAGACTGGTTACTGCTGGTCATGTGAACTAGACTGTGAACTAGACTGGTTACTGCTGGTCATGTGACCTAGACTGGTTACTGCTGGCCATGTAAACTAGACTGGTTACTGCTGGTCATGTGACATAGACTGGTTACTGCTGGTCATGTGAACTAGACTGGTTACTGCAAGTGCTGTGAACTAGACTGGTTACTGCTGGTCATGTGACCTAGACTCGTTACTGCTGGTCATGTGAACTAGACTGGTTACTGCTGGTCATGTGAACTAGACTGGTTACTGCTGGTCATGTGAACTAGACTGGTTACTGCTGGTCATGTGACCTAGACTGGTTAATGCTGGTCATGTGAACTAGACTGGTTAATGCTGGTCATGTGACCTAGACTGGTTACTGTTGGTCATGTGACCTAGACTGGTTACTGCTTGTCATGTGAACTAGACTGGTTACTGCTGGTCATGTGAACTAGACTGGTTACTGCTGGTCATGTGACCTAGACTGGTTACAGCTGGCCATGTGAACTAGACTGGTTACTGCTGGTCATGTGACCTAGACTGGTTACTGCTGGTCATGTGAACTAGACTGGTTACTGCTGGTCATGTGACCTAGACTGGTTACTGCTTGTCATGTGAACTAGACTGATTACTGCTGGTCATGTGAACTAGACTGGTTACTGCTGGTCATGTGAACTAGACTGGTTACTGCTGGTCATGTGACCTAGACTGGTTACTGCTGGTCATGTGACCTAGACTGGTTACTGCTTGTCATGTGAACTAGACTGGTTACTGCTGGTCATGTTACCTAGACTGGTTACTGCTGGTCATGTGACCTAGACTGGTACTGCTGGTCATGTGACCTAGACTGGTTACTGCTGGTCATGTGACCTAGACTGGTTACTGCTGGTCATGTGAACTAGACTGGTTACTGCTGGTCATGTGACCTAGACTGGTTACTGCTGGTCATGTGAACTAGACTGGTTACTGCTGGTCATGTGAACTAGACTGGTTACTGCTGGTCATGTGACTAGACTGGTTACTGCTGGTCATGTGAACTAGACTGGTTACTGCTTGTCATGTGAACTAGACTGGTTACTGCTGGTCATGTGAACTAGACTGGTTACTGCTGGCATGTGAACTAGACTGGTTACTGCTGGTCATGTGACCTAGACTGGTTACTGCTGGTCATGTGACCTAGACTGGTTACTGCTTGTCATGTGAACTAGACTGGTTACTGCTGGTCATGTTACCTAGACTGGTTACTGCTGGTCATGTGAACTAGACTGGTTACTGCTGGTCATGTGACCTAGACTGGTTACTGCTGGTCATGTGACCTAGACTGGTTACTGCTGGTCATGTGAACTAGACTGGTTACTGCTGGTCATGTGAACTAGACTGGTTACTGCTGGTCATGTGAACTAGACTGGTTACTGCTGGTCATGTGACCTAGACTGGTTACTGCTTGTCATGTGAACTAGACTGGTTACTGCTGGTCATGTGACCTAGACTGGTTACTGCTGGTCATGTGACCTAGACTGGTTACTGCTGGTCATGTGACCTAGACTGGTTACTGCTGGTCATGTGACCTAGACTGGTTACTGCTGGTCATGTGAACTAGACTGTTTACTGCTGGTCATGTGACCTAGACTGGTTACTGTTGGTCATGTGAACTAGACTGGTTACTGCTGGTCATGTGAACTAGACTGGTTACTGCTGGTCATGTGAACTAGACTGGTTACTGCTGGTCATGTGAACTAGACTGGTTACTGCTGGTCATGTGAACTAGACTGGTTACTGCTGGTCATGTGACCTAGACTGGTTGCTGCTGGTCATGTGAACTAGACTGGTTACTGCTGGTCATGTGACCTAGATTGGTTGCTGCTGGTCATGTGAACTAGACTGGTTACTGCTGGTCATGTGAACTAGACTGGTTACTGCTGGTCATGTGACATAGACTGGTTACTGCTGGTCATGTGACCTAGACTGGTTACTGCTTGTCATGTGAACTAGACTGGTTACTGCTGGTCATGTGAACTAGACTGGTTACTGCTGGCCATGTGAACTAGATTGGTTACTGCAAGTGCTGTGAACTAGACTGGTTACTGCTGGTCATGTGACCTAGACTGGTTACTGCTGGTCATGTGAACTAGACTGTGAACTAGACTGGTTACTGCTGGTCATGTGACCTAGACTGGTTACTGCTGGCCATGTAAACTAGACTGGTTACTGCTGGTCATGTGACATAGACTGGTTACTGCTGGTCATGTGAACTAGACTGGTTACTGCAAGTGCTGTGAACTAGACTGGTTACTGCTGGTCATGTGACCTAGACTCGTTACTGCTGGTCATGTGAACTAGACTGGTTACTGCTGGTCATGTGAACTAGACTGGTTACTGCTGGTCATGTGAACTAGACTGGTTACTGCTGGTCATGTGACCTAGACTGGTTAATGCTGGTCATGTGAACTAGACTGGTTAATGCTGGTCATGTGACCTAGACTGGTTACTGTTGGTCATGTGACCTAGACTGGTTACTGCTTGTCATGTGAACTAGACTGGTTACTGCTGGTCATGTGAACTAGACTGGTTACTGCTGGTCATGTGACCTAGACTGGTTACAGCTGGCCATGTGAACTAGACTGGTTACTGCTGGTCATGTGACCTAGACTGGTTACTGCTGGTCATGTGAACTAGACTGGTTACTGCTGGTCATGTGACCTAGACTGGTTACTGCTTGTCATGTGAACTAGACTGATTACTGCTGGTCATGTTAACTAGACTGGTTACTGCTGGTCATGTGAACTAGACTGGTTACTGCTGGTCATGTGACCTAGACTGGTTACTGCTGGTCATGTGACCTAGACTGGTTACTGCTTGTCATGTGAACTAGACTGGTTACTGCTGGTCATGTTACCTAGACTGGTTACTGCTGGTCATGTGACCTAGACTGGTTACTGCTGGTCATGTGACCTAGACTGGTTACTGCTGGTCATGTGACCTAGACTGGTTACTGCTGGTCATGTGAACTAGACTGGTTACTGCTGGTCATGTGACCTAGACTGGTTACTGCTGGTCATGTGAACTAGACTGGTTACTGCTGGTCATGTGAACTAGACTGGTTACTGCTGGTCATGTGAACTAGACTGGTTACTGCTGGTCATGTTGTGAACTAGACTGGTTACTGCTGGTCATGTGACCTAGACTGGTTGCTGCTGGTCATGTGAACTAGACTGGTTACTGCTGGTCATGTGACCTAGACTGGTTACTGCTGGTCATGTGAACTAGACTGGTTACTGCTGGTCATGTGAACTAGACTGGTTACTGCTGGTCATGTGACCTAGACTGGTTACTGCTGGTCATGTGACCTAGACTGGTTACTGCTTGTCATGTGAACTAGACTGGTTACTGCTGGTCATGTGAACTAGACTGGTTACTGCTGGCCATGTGAACTAGACTGGTTACTGCTGGTCATGTGACCTAGACTGGTTACTGCTGGTCATGTGACCTAGACTGGTTACTGCTTGTCATGTGAACTAGACTGGTTACTGCTGGTCATGTTACCTAGACTGGTTACTGCTGGTCATGTGACCTAGACTGGTTACTGCTGGTCATGTGACCTAGACTGGTTACTGCTGGTCATGTGACCTAGACTGGTTACTGCTGGTCATGTGAACTAGACTGGTTACTGCTGGTCATGTGAACTAGACTGGTTACTGCTGGTCATGTGACCTAGACTGGTTACTGCTGGTCATGTGACCTAGACTGGTTACTGCTTGTCATGTGAACTAGACTGGTTACTGCTGGTCATGTTACCTAGACTGGTTACTGCTGGTCATGTGACCTAGACTGGTTACTGCTGGTCATGTGACCTAGACTGGTTACTGCTGGTCATGTGACCTAGACTGGTTACTGCTGGTCATGTGAACTAGACTGTTTACTGCTGGTCATGTGACCTAGACTGGTTACTGTTGGTCATGTGAACTAGACTGGTTACTGCTGGTCATGTGAACTAGACTGGTTACTGCTGGTCATGTGAACTAGACTGGTTACTGCTGGTCATGTAAACTAGACTGGTTACTGCTGGTCATGTGAACTAGACTGGTTACTGCTGGTCATGTGACCTAGACTGGTTGCTGCTGGTCATGTGAACTAGACTGGTTACTGCTGGTCATGTGACCTAGATTGGTTGCTGCTGGTCATGTGAACTAGACTGGTTACTGCTGGTCATGTGAACTAGACTGGTTACTGCTGGTCATGTGACATAGACTGGTTACTGCTGGTCATGTGACCTAGACTGGTTACTGCTTGTCATGTGAACTAGACTGGTTACTGCTGGTCATGTGAACTAGACTGGTTACTGCTGGCCATGTGAACTAGATTGGTTACTGCAAGTGCTGTGAACTAGACTGGTTACTGCTGGTCATGTGACCTAGACTGGTTACTGCTGGTCATGTGAACTAGACTGGTTACTGCTTGTCATGTGAACTAGACTGGTTACTGCTGGTCATGTGACCTAGACTGGTTACTGCTGGCCATGTGAACTAGACCGTGAACTAGACTGGTTACTGCTGGTCATGTGACCTAGACTGGTTACTGCTGGTCATGTGAACTAGACTGAACTAGACTGGTTACTGCTTGTCATGTGAACTAGACTGGTTACTGCTGCTCATGTGAACTAGACTGGTTACTGCTGGTCATGTGACCTAGACTGGTTACTGCTGGTCATGTGACCTGGACTGGTTACTGCTGGTCATGTGAACTAGACTGGTTACTGCTGGTCATGTGACCTAGACTGGTTGCTGCTTGTCATGTGAACTAGACTGGTTACTGCTGGTCATGTGAACTAGACTGGTTACTGCTGGCCATGTGAACTAGACTGGTTACTGCAAGTGCTGTGAACTAGACTGGTTACTGCTGGTCATGTGACCTAGACTGGTTACTGCTGGTCATGTGAACTAGACTGGTTACTGCTGGTCATGTGAACTAGACTGGTTACTGCTGGTCATGTGACCTAGACTGGTTACTGCTGGTCATGTGAACTAGACTGGTTACTGCTTGTCATGTGAACTAGACTGGTTACTGCTGGTCATGTGACCTAGACTGGTTACTGCTGGCCATGTGAACTAGACTGTGAACTAGACTGGTTACTGCTGGTCATGTGACCTAGACTGGTTACTGCTGGTCATGTGAACTAGACTGAAATAGACTGGTTACTGCTTGTCATGTGAACTAGACTGGTTACTGCTGCTCATGTGAACTAGACTGGTTACTGCTGGTCATGTGACCTAGACTGGTTACTGCTGGTCATGTGACCTGGACTGGTTACTGCTGGTCATGTGAACTAGACTGGTTACTGCTGGTCATGTGACCTAGACTGGTTACTGCTTGTCATGTGAACTAGACTGGTTACTGCTGGTCATGTGAACTAGACTGGTTACTGCTGGTCATGTGAACTAGACTGGTTACTGCTGGTCATGTGACCTGGACTGGTTACTGCTGGTCATGTGAACTAGACTGGTTACTGCTGGTCATGTGAACTAGACTGGTTACTGCTGGTCATGTGAACTAGACTGGTTACTGCTGTTCATGTGAACTAGACTGGTTACTGCTGGTCATGTGAACTAAACTGGTTACTGCTGGTCATGTGAACTAGACTGGTTACTGCTGGTCATGTGAACTAGACTGGTTACTGCTGGTCATGTGAACTAGACTGGTTACTGCTGGTCATGTGAACTAGACTGGTTACTGCTTGTCATGTGAACTAGACTGGTTACTGCTGGTCATGTGAACTAGACTGGTTACTGCTGGTCATGTGAACTAGACTGGTTACTGCTGGTCATGTGACCTAGACTGGGTACTGCTGGTCATGTGACCTAGACTGGTCACTGCTGGTCATGTGACCTGGACTGGTTACTATCTTGAGTCACTCTGTAATGCTCAGTTTCAACTCATCACATTACCTGACAGGGTCACTCCACATAATGTCCCAGGCCAGCATGCTCTCCTCCTCTGGGTTCTTCAGGGGATTTGGTACTCTATTTATAGCATCAATATAGCCACCTTCAACCTCGGTATTCGGGATGCCTCCGTGCACACAAAATATCTGTAAATAAAACACATCGTCAACCTCAATGTGGAGTAATCTTCTGAAACAGATAAACAATGACCCCTTTGTACAATCTGTGAAACCGCGATGGCCCTGTGTATTTCCAATATTCCCATCATGCTCAAAATCTGCGATTACCATAATTAACATCTATTATAACACTGTTCCTTATTTTGCAGGATTAAATTCAAAGTAAGAGCAGTGGTTAGCACACTCACTTTTCACAGATGCAACCTGGGTTTGATCCTCGAACCGGAAAGTATGTGAGATGGTACATGAATGACCACATCAGTGCCAACGAGAATGATTAATAGAAGTTGTTTCGCAATTATTGTAAATACATTTGTGATATATATATATACAGGTGTGATATATACAGGTGTGAAATATATATACAGGTGATATATATATATATATATACAGGTGTGATATATACAGGTGTGAAATATATATACAGGTGTGATATATATATACAGGTGTGATATATACAGGTGTGATATATATATATGTGTGATATATCCATTTGTGATATATACTATATATATATATATATATACATATTCTATATATATATAATATATCAGGTGTGAAATATATATACAGGTGATATATACTGAACCAAAAAAGAAACTTTCGCAAAGTAGGTCTTAAACTTATAAGGTTAAATACAACATGTAGAAACATGTGTATATGTAGTAGTTTACACTGACGTCCTACTTTGGGAAATCGGTCAGATAATCACCTCATGTCGAACGATATCGTCTGTTTTGACAAAACCTCCATTTTCACGTGCACGCACGGGGTGGACATATCTGGTTTACATGTGTTAACTTTTTTCACTGCAAGTTATTGCACTTGACGACTACAGTCATAAAAATACCTAAACACCTTTATATCGATACAATTTGGGCAAAATTTCGATGCCTCGAATTGCGAAACATTTAAGAGAGAGAGCCGTTGGGATGCTGGAAGCAGGAGCTTCAACGGAAGAGGTTGCTGCGCACGTTGGATCATCTGTGCAGGCAGTTAGAAGTCTGAGACGGCGGTTTGTGCAGACCGGAAGCACGGAAGATCTTCCACGTAGCGGTAGACCACGTGTAACCACGCCGGCGCAAGACTGCTATATTTTGAACCAACATTTACGAAATCGTTTTTTAACTGCGACAGCTACAGCGTCTGTCACCCCAGGTACTTATAACCCCAGGATTTCCGCTCAAACCGTACGAAATCGTTTGGCTGAGAACAATTTACGTGCACGTCGTCCCTACGTCGGAACAGTATTAACGGATCGTCATCACCGTGACAGGCTTCAATGGGCTGATAGACACATCAACTGGACAAGGCAAGACTGGTGGACGATTCTTTTTTCAGATGAATCCAGGTTTGCATTGTCCAATAGTGATGGTCGGATCAGGGTCTACCGACGTAGGAATGAACGTTACGCTGACTGTTGCGTTCTTCAGCGGGATTGTTTTGGCGGTGGGGGTTCCGTGATGGTCTGGGCCGGAATAAGTTATGGGTATCGTACCCAATTAGTGGTCATTGATGGCAATTTGAATGCTCAAAAGTATAGAGACCGTGTCCTTGCCCCACACGTTGTTCCTCTCTTACAAAATCACGGCGTTATTTCTGTGTTTCAGCAAGACAACGCCAGACCTCACGTCGCCCGTGACAATATCCAGTTCTTGCGAAACAACAATATTGATTTCATAGACGACTGGCTCTCAAAAAGCCCGGATCTAAATTCCATCGAGCACCTTTGGGATAATCTTGACACACGTGTACGGCAACGTCAAAATCCGCCTCGTAACGTCAATGAGCTCCGTGACGCTTTGCTAGAAGAGTGGAATAATATACCCCAGGCTCAAATTAATAATCTCATCCACTCAATGCGTCGTCGCTGCCAAGCTGTTAGCAATGCTCGCGGTGGGCATAATCGTTACTAAAGCAAAAAAAAATTGAATCGACACCTACCTCAAATGAAATTGAAAAATCCAATGAAATTGATAATTTTTAGACTGTAAATGAACTTTGATGAATTGATTTTAAATTATTGTGCAATAACAAATACGAATAAAAACTGTTAATATACACATATGTGGAAACAGTCCCATTGAAGTCTCGCGAAAGTTTCTTTTTTGGTTCAGTATATATATATACATACAGGTGTGATATATATATATACAGGTGTGAAATATATATACAGGTGTGATATATATATACAGGTGATATATATATATATATACACATACAGGTGTGATATATATATACAGGTGTGAAATATATATACAGGTGTGATATATATATATACAGGTGTGATATATATATATTAGGGATGGCAACGAATACTAGAATATTCGTTTAAACGTCCGAATATCCGAATACTATTACATTATTCGAATATTCGGTAGAAAAAAATAATATATTTGCAAAATTTAAATAAACTGTCATAAAATCAGATATGTCGTTGTTGTTTTCTGTTCAATATATCATAAAACCGTACAAAGTTACAATACAAAACAAATCGCCCGAGGAGGTGTGAATAAACCATGTTGTGATCGCAACCCACGGCAGGTGTTAATTGACACTTGCCATGAAATTAGATAATTACAGTAGGTTATTGGTAAGGTAGGTATTGTTTTTATTGTTTAATTTATAAACATGTTAATCTATATTACTGATTGAACCAATTCAATATTGCAAACTAATTTGTTTGCAAATTGTTGCTGCTGGGTAAATATCGGGGGTTTTTGATATGATTTTAAAATTATTTTGCCGAGAAAATACCTTTGAAATATTACTAAAAGTTTGCAGCAACATTCACGCCCATCTATATTTAAATTTTTTAATTAACTGCTCAATATTACCCAAAATTACTATTTAAAGTATGATTTTTTTGATGGTGTCCTCATTAAATGTTAATGCTTAATTTATGATATATCGCCAAAAACTAGAAATTCAAAATGCCTGCTCAGTCACACGTTTGGAAATACTTCACTCGCTCTGAGAATAAGAAAACATATTCGGGTGCAACATCAAATCTGAATAACCACTTGAAAAACACTGTCGCTCACGTCGCCCGTAGACTACTGTCAGTGCCAGCAACGTCAGTCCCATCCGAACGCATCTTCTCCGCAACTGGTCTACTTATCAACAAGCTAAGGAACAGATTATCCACTTCTCTTGTTGACAACATTATTTTTTTGAACAAGAACAACGTTCAAAAAGGTTGTGACATTGAATTTTAATGTGCACGTATGGTGAGATCGTACGGTACTACCCATTGACATTTATGGACATATATATTGTATGTGTGAAATTTAGTACACATTGACATGTTTCCAAGTAATTGAATTTGAATAAAGTTTAGCATGTTCTTCATTTATTATATATAGTAGCATAGGTATTAATTTGGTGTACTAACTTAAGTCTCATCGGGAATGGTAGAGTGTACAGTGGACGATAACTATAACTGATTGAGTTATCGCCAAATTTACAGGAAGAAGATATGACGTAGGGCATAAAACAGAAAGTAGATTAGTTGTGAAAATTTATGTGTTCGAGATATTTTGAGTTTTTCACAGAATTATAGCGCATATTCGAATACCGAAATCGCTATTCGTCGAAATCGCAACAAATAGCGATATATATACAGGTGTGATATATACATACATACATACAGGTGTGATATATATATACATACAGGGGTGATATATATATATACATGTGTGATATATATACAGGGGTGATATAAGGTGTGATATATATATACATACAGATATGATATATATATACATACAGGTGTGAAATATATATACATACAGGTATGATATATATATACATACAGGTGTGATATATATATACATACAGATATGATATATATATACATACAGGTGTGATATATATATACATACAGGTGTGATATATATATACATACAGGTGTGATATATATACATACAGGTGTGATATATATATACATACAGGTGTGATATTATATACATACAGGTGTGATATATATATACATACAGGTGTGATATATATATACATACATACAGGTGTGATATATATATACATACAGGTGTGATATATATATACATACAGGTGTGATATATATATACATACAGGTATGATATACATACAGGTGTGATATATATATACATACAGGTGTGATATACATACAGGTGTGATATACATACAGGTGTGATATATATATAAAGGTGTGATATATATACAGGGGTGATATAAGGTATATATACAAGTATGATATACATACAGGTGTGATATATACAGGTAAAACTGACCTTATCATCAACAGTAGCAGCTATTGGCATCACATCGAAGCAATCATTTATTGATTCCCACAGCTGGTTACCAATACTTTCACCAAACTTGGTTGAACATTCCCTGAAAGATACAGAACAAACAAGCTTTAACATATTTTCAATTAGTAGAAGCCAACACCGTGCCAGCCCCAGTTTCACTGTTCCATCACACTGTCTAACCGTCGTCACTAAACTGTGCCAGCCCCAGTTTCACTGTCCCCTCACACTGTCTAATCGTAGTCACTGCACTGTGCCAGCCCCAGCTTCACTGTCCCCTCACACTGTCTAACCGTAGTCACTGAACCGTGCCAGCCCCAGCTTCACTGTCCCCTCACACTGTCTAACCGTAGTCACTGAACCGTGCCAGCCCCAGCTTCACTGTCCCCTCACACTGTCTAACCGTAGTCACTGAACCGTGCCAGCCCCAGCTTCACTCTCCCCTCACACTGTCTAACCGTAGTCACTGAACCGTGCCAGCCCCAGCTTCACTCTCCCCTGACACTGTCTAACCGTAGTCACTAAACCGTGCCAGCCCCAGCTTCACTAGCCTCACACTGTCTAATCGTAGTCACTAAACCATGCCAGCCCCAGCTTCACTAGCCTCACACTGTCTAACCGTAGTCACTAAACCGTGCCAGCCCCAGCTTCACTAGCCTCACACTGTCTAACCGTAGTCACTAAACCATGCCAGCCCCAGCTTCACACTGTCTAACCGTAGTCACTAAACCGTGCCAGCCCCAGCTTCACTGTCCCCTCACACTGTCTAACCGTAGTCACTAAACCATGCCAGCCCCAGCTTCACTGTCCCCTCACACGGTCTAACCGTAGTCACTAAACCGTGCCAGCCCCAGCTTCACTAGCCTCACAGTCTAACCGTAGTCACTAAACCGTGCCAGCCCCAGCTTCACTAGCCTCACACTGTCTAACCGTAGTCACTGAACCGTGCCAGCCCCAGCTTCACTAGCCTCACACTGTCTAACCGTAGTCACTGAACCGTGCCAGCCCCAGCTTCACTGTCCCCTCACACTGTCTAACCGTAGTCACTGAACCGTGCCAGCCCCAGCTTCACTAGCCTCACACTGTCTAACCATAGTCACTGAACCGTGCCAGCCCCAGCTTCACTAGCCTCACACTGTCTAACCGTAGTCACTAAACCGTGCCAGCCCCAGCTTCACTAGCCTCACACTGTCTAACCGTAGTCACTAAACCGTGCCAGCCCCAGCTTCACTAGCCTCACACTGTCTAACCGTAGTCACTAAACCGTGCCATCCCCAGCTTCACTGTCCCCTCACACCTTCTAACTTAGAAGCCAACACTGTAGTCACTAGATCATGAGAGCTCCAGCTTGACTGTCCCCTCACACCGTATAACCCAGGAGCCAACACTAGGCACTACACCCTGCTAACTCCATTACTATTTACAGACGGATCTGTAGTCCAGTGGTTAACACGTTGAACTGGTAATCCAGGGATCACAGGTTCGATCCCCCGTCTGACCCTAATAAAATTAACAGTCCTTCAGATGGGTTGTTAAACCGAGGTCTCGTGTCAGTGCTTTACACCATACACGTAAAAGAACCAGAGGAGATTCTGGAATGGGTCTCAGATACAAATATGAATTCTCGGCCGCTACAATATTGGAACTATTTATAGTCTCTATTTTACCCAGCATGCAGAGTTAATCTCGGCCGCTACAATATTGGAACTATTTATAGTCTCTATTTTACCCAGCATGCAAAGAGTTAATCTCGCTGCTACAATTATTGGAACTATTTATAGTCTCTATTTTACCCAGCATGCAAAGAGTTAATCTCGGCTGCTACAATTATTGGAACTATTTATAGTATCTATTTTACCCAGCATGCAAAGAGTTTTAATGTCTCTTACGTCTTGAAGGAGAACATCTCTTGAACACTCCGTAGTTCATGGTTTCCTCTTAACAGGGTGAATTTCGACGGGGATAAAATCTTCTGGGCAAATAAATATGAGATAACCTGCAAAATAAAAATAGATACATAAACATGTAGAATTGTATGGAATGTGTCACACAGAAGGATGTTTCAGTACAATAGCTTTCTATAGTCTCACAAACCCTTTTAAACTACTGAGTAGAAAGCAGGTGCTTTGATAGCCATCCATCCATACACTGTCCATGTCAGGTGTAGATATTGCACAATTATCACCCGATCCATGAATAACAATATTTAAATATCTGACGCATAGATCACAATCTATAAACTTTTCATCCATGAAATTTGTATACTTATTTTGTTGTTGTTTAAATAATTGATAATTTTTGATTTGTATTTCATATAATGTACAGTACATAAATTAAGACGTCATGAACATACCTCTATACCGAAGTCTCCTCTATCCACCGCATACATACCTCTATACCGAAGTCTCCTCTAGCCACCGCATACATACCTCTATACCGAAGTCTCCTCTAGCCACCACATACATACCTCTATACCGAAGTCTCCTCTATCCACCACATACATACCTCTATACCAAAGTCTCCTCTAGCCACCACATACATACCTCTATACCAAAGTCTCCTCTATCCACCACATACATACCTCTATACCAAAGTCTCCTCTATCCACCGCATACATACCTCTATACCGAAGTCTCCTCTATCCACCACATACATACCTCTATACCGAAGTCTCCTCTATCCACCCCATACATACCTCTATACCGAAGTCTCCTCTATCCACCCCATACATACCTCTATACCGAAGTCTCCTCTATCCACCGCATACATACCTCTATACCGAAGTCTCCTCTATCCACCCCATACATACCTCTATACCGAAGTCTCCTCTATCCACCCCATACATACCTCTATACCGAAGTCTCCTCTATCCACCCCATACATACCTCTATACCGAAGTCTCCTCTATCCACCCCATACATACCTCTATACCGAAGTCTTCTCTATCCACCCCATACATACCTCTATACCGAAGTCTCCTCTATCCACCCCATATATACCTCTATACCGAAGTGTCCTCTATCCACCCCATACATACCTCTATACCGAAGTGTCCTCTATCCACCCCATACATACCTCTATACCGAAGTCTCCTCTATCCACCACATACATACCTCTATACCGAAGTCTCCTCTATCCACCACATACATACCTCTATACCGAAGTCTCCTCTATCCACCACATATATACCTCTATACCAGTCTCCTCTATCCACCGCATACATACCTCTATACCAAAGTCTCCTCTATCCACCACAATGAACATAGTTTTTATACACACCTCTATACCGAAGTCTCTTCTATCCACCACATACATACCTCTATACCGAAGTCTCCTCTATCCACCCCATACATACCTCTATACCAAAGTCTCCTCTATCCACTGCATACATACCTCTATACCGAAGTCTCCTCTATCCACCGCATACATACCTCTATACCGAAGTCTCCTCTATCCACCCCATACATACCTCTATACCGAAGTCTCCTCTATCCACCCCATACATACCTCTATACCGAAGTCTCCTCTATCCACCCCATACATACCTCTATACCAAAGTCTCCTCTATCCACCGCATACATACCTCTATACCGAAGTGTCCTCTATCCACCCCATACATACCTCTATACCGAAGTCTCCTCTATCCACCACATACATACCTCTATACCGAAGTCTCCTCTATCCACCACATACATACCTCTATACCGAAGTCTCCTCTATCCACCGCATACATACCTCTATACCGAAGTCTCCTCTATCCACCCCATACATACCTCTATACCGAAGTGTCCTCTATCCACCACATACATACCTCTATACCAAAGTCTCCTCTAGCCACCACATACATACCTCTATACCGAAGTCTCCTCTATCCACGTAATCACCAAGGAAGAGAAATGAAGCAGGTGTTAACAGTGGGCCCATTCTCCACAGAGCCTTCTCAAAACACACCAAGTCCCTGTAGTTGCCGTGGATGTCACCTAGGTATAACGTAGTTGAATATGAACATACGTGAACATACAAGCCAATGAAATTGTTAGTAGATATTATTTAAATACATTTCCATACAGCATGGCAGTAAACAGTATGAATTGACAATAATTTTCCCCCTCAATGCTGTGGGTCCGAGCCTACAGGGGTCGTATTCTTCATATTCAAGTGAGGTAGCTATATAGCAGGCTAGTGGAAGGTCAGTGGTTCTATCTGGCAACCCACTCAAGTTCGAAACCGTGTCATCACCACCTGCTAGGTGG
Source organism: Archivesica marissinica (assembly GCA_014843695.1). Taxonomy (NCBI): domain Eukaryota; kingdom Metazoa; phylum Mollusca; class Bivalvia; order Venerida; family Vesicomyidae; genus Archivesica; species Archivesica marissinica. The sequence continues at coordinate 19,856,466 of CM026403.1, read as the reverse complement.
ACATAAATTATTTTAAATTGAAAACCTCACTAATTGTGCACGAGCATATTTGTTTCAAAGGCTTTCACATGCAGACCAGCCGGCAGAGATGTATATTGATTTAATTAGTATTTATTCCAATAAATTTACATATATAACACAAAAAATGTTACAAATTACATAAATTGTGAATGGTTTGGATTGGAAAACAAGTTTTCAGAAAACTTATATTAATTCCTCTCCAAATGTATATGTATATTAAACATCAGTAAATACATGGAGGGATGGAGCCTCCGTGGTCCAATGGATACAGTGTCCATCTCGCAATAGAGAGGTTGTGAGCTTGAACCATGCAGCAACCATGGTGGTGGTGTCTTTAGACAAGACTCTTAAATGCATATTGCCTCTTCTCTCCCCATCATGGCAAATGTGCTCCATCAGGAATGAGGTCTCGTGAGAAATTATACTAAAGTTGCAAAAACTTGTTTCGCAATCAAGCTAAATTATGTACACATTGCAGTTAAACCTGTCTTGTGCAACCAGCCATGGGAATCACAGAACGTGGCTAACGGTACTTGAAATGAATGTATACTAAAACAGCATATTGGGAATCTGGCAACTGGATGCTTAATACAGGTTGGCTGCTTAATAGAGGTGACCACTAACACAGGTTTGGCTGTATATAGACATATATACACGTACCTAATATATAAGTTGGAGATTTCAGTTTGAGCAATCTTGGTTCCTCAGTGAGGACGTCCTTGACCTGACGACACAAGGTCAACAAGCACTTAGCAAGGGCGTTCTTGTCCACCTGACCCCAGTCAAACGCATTCTGAAAATATGCAAACAATGAATCCCACATGTAACCAACTATAGCCAATTATGTAAATAATAGCTCCAAATTACTTATATTTCTCATTCAAAGCTTGTACATAAATGACCAAAAGGAGGTCATCCCATACGATCAGAAAAGGGCCAGGCAGTGCTCCAACTTCCAAGAAAGCTGCACCAGAACTAGATGTGGTTATGGGCAGACAAGAAATTATGCTATATGAGTAATGAGAGACATTAGTCAGTTACAGTTACTGCCCCTGAATACTCCTAGAAATAGCTCTTAATTGGATTCCTCTGTTTTTATTGCTGTTTCCTTTGCACCACAACAAGCTATCAATTATCATCCGTTTTCTCATCTTATGAGTATTGTTATATGTTATATTTCGGGTTTTACGCCTGCATCAGCACCATTTTGGGCTATATCGCCGGCGGGCGGTTTACCTAACAACACCTTTCCTGGGCAGGCTCCAGCGGTTAACCAGTACTTGGGTGCACCAACCTCCGTAAGAAACTGCCAACTTTTTCATATAAAGAGACACGGTCTGAGCGGGGCTCGAACCCGTGACCATCAGTGATGATAGGTTACAGTGGTATACAAGTCAGCGACCGTAACCACTCAACCACGGAGGCGGACTCTTATGAGTATTACATTATTAAATCTCCACAGATTTGCAACAGTATATTCAATGGATACTTTACTGTAAAATTTGTTATCAATTAATTATCGCGATTTTCAGAAAATCACATTTATCAACTAAAAGGACCAGCATACATTTCAGGATAAATCAGACTTCATTTGTCAAGGGAGGTAATAGAAAAACCAGTAATGTCTCTCACTAAGCTGCAGTGATTAACTTACTTTTGTAAATGTGCCATTATCTCCCTTTATGGATCGCTCGAAGTATCGTAGACCGGTGAGCATCTCGTTTGGATGAGAGCGCTGATTGAATGAATCTATAGATGACATACGTTGAAACCTGGATATGTCTCCCTCTAAATGGGTAACAGATGTGTTGGTAATAGCTCCAGTGCCTATGGGGTAAACAAAGCGTATATGTTAATTGTGGATATATATCTCCCTGTAAATGGGCAACAGATGTGTTAGTAATAGCTCCAGTGCCTAAACAAAGCGTATATGTTAATTGTGGATATATGTCTCCCTCTAAATGGCAATGGCTAACTATATCTCCCTCTAAATGGTAACTATATCGCCCTCTAAATGGTAAATATATCTCCCTCTACATGGTAAATATATCTCCCTCTAAAGTCTAAATGGTAACCATATCTCCCATATATGGTAAATATATCTCCCTCTAAATGGCTAACTATATCTTCCTCTAAATACAAGTCCCAGAGTATATTATAGTCAGTACTTTAACATACAAGTCCCAGAGGATAGTATAGTCAGTACTTTAACATACAAGTCCCAGAGGATATTATAGTCAGTACTTTACCATACAAGTCCCAGAGGATATTATAGTCAGTACTTTACCATACAAGTCCCAGAGGATATTATAGTCAGTACTTTACCATACAAGTCCCAGAGGATATTATAGTCAGTACACCAAACCCAACTTTACCATACAAGTCCCAGAGGATATTATAGTCAGTACTTTACCATGTAAGTCCCAGATTGCCATAACTTCCTGTAATGCCCCAGTTCTCCGCACTTTCACAGTGTGTGTCGCCAGCTCATATTGTCGGTGTTTATGTGCTGCTGTCATAGGCCGACCTTCTGGCTGCTTGAATACATCATTTGACGGCCCTGGCCCTGACAAAGCAATATAAATGAATTGTAAACACTGTACCGTATATTTCTGGCTATAAGTCGCTTTCTCATTCAGAAATGTGATGAAAGTAATATGTCGATATATCGTCGGGGAAACAAGCAAACAAACATGGAAGTTGATCAGTATAGCATTCAAATTCTCAAAGGCTTTTCATAAACCTCAGATCAGACAAATTTAACATTCTTTTGAAGTAAATTAGTCAAAGGATTGGCGGCAAATTATGAGAAATTTGGACAGAATTTTTCCATTCTTAGAAATCTCATTAATTTTCTCTCGTTTTTTGTGTGCTGGAAAGTTGTAGATAGCTTCCACCGTAGCCATTACAGGTTTAACTCTTTCAGCGCCGAATAAATTCAGAGCATGTACAAACAACATAGATCTAGATCAGCTACTGAGTAACGCCGCAACTGATCAGGATCTATGTTGTTTGCTATTCGGACAGGTGCTTCAGCTCCACTGTCTGACGAGCAATCAGCATATAGCCTGATCATACCGTTCTGTTCTGTCTGATAGGGTTCTCTGCTTTTCGCAGTCGCTTTTATGCAACATTAGCAATGAAAGAATTAACGTGATCCTGACATACAACGTGGCCTATTCAACACTAGAGTGGCAAAACTTGGCCCACACATAAAAACCTGATCCTGACATACAACGTGGCCTATTCAACACTAGAGTGGCAAAACTTGGCCCACACATAAAAACCTGATCCTGACATACAACGTGGCCTATTCAACACTAGAGTGGCAACACTTGGCCCACACATAAAAACCTGATCCTGACATACAACGTGGCCTATTCAACACTAGAGTGGCAAAACTTGGCCCACACATAAAAACCTGATCCTGACATACAACGTGGCCTATTCAACACTAGAGTGGCAACACTTGGCCCACACATACACACCTGGGAGACATGTGACGTATAAATTATTCCGTTCATGGTCAAACTTTACATTTATTCATGTATACCTGTATTCTCCAGTTTTTTATTTGATTTGATCGGGTCTGTAATTTTTGGACGGGATCGTTTGTATGGCGGTTCCATATCACCATCAGATAAGTTCCCATCTGCTTCCAAACTGAAATATCACACCTACCAGTACAGTACTAAAACAAAGATATGTTGAAATAATTATAGTAAACTTTGTTAATTTCCTTGTTGCTTGCTTGGTATTATGGCCTCGGGGGGAAAACAAACAAAACTCCATGTTGCATGCCAGACTGGGACAATAAAAAATATTACATTATTTACTTAGTTAGTTTAATCAAAATAATAAAATAATGTCTTGGTAAGATTGCATTCATATTCAAAAAATATGTAAAGCTGTTAGGCAGAAATGACTAGGTTAGTTTCATATACAGGAACAAACAGGCATAAAATACAGCTATAACAGACTGTTGTGCAGAGTGTTATACAATATGTGTAATTCTAGGAAACATATACAGTAATTCCAGGATACACATACAGTAATTCCAGGAAACATATATAGTAATTCCAGGAAACATATATAGTAATTCCAGGAAACACATATAGTAATTCCAGGAAACACATACAGTAATTCCAGGAAACACATATAGTAATTCCAGGAAACACATATAGTAATTCCAGGATACACATACAGTAATTCCAGGAAACACATATAGTAATTCCAGGAAACACATACAGTAATTCCAGGAAACACATACAGTAATTCCAGGAAACACATATAGTAATTCCAGGAAACACATATAGTAATTCCAGACAACACATACAGTAATTCCAGGAAACACATATAGTAATTCCAGGATACACATATAGTAATTCCAGGATACACATACAGTAATTCCAGGCAACACATACAGTAATTCCAGGCAACACATACAGTAAATCCAGGAAACACATATAGTAATTCCAGGAAACACATATAGTAATTCCAGGAAACACATATAGTAATTCCAGACAACACATACAGTAATTCCAGACAACACATACAGTAATTCCAGACAACACATACAGTACTTCCAGACAACACATACAGTACTTCCAGACAACACATACAGAGAAAATATAAGTGTAGGACATAATCCCCCGCCCCGTGTTTTTTAACAAGGCCGGACAAAATCCCCCCATAGAAAAGCTCAGGAATGACAATCTCCCAATTCAGATTAAAGGTTACAGGTAGGAACCTAACCATAACCCTAACCATAACCCTAACCTTAAACCTAACCATAACCCTAACCTTAAACCTAACCATAACCCTAACCTTAACCCTAACCATAACCCTAACCATAACCCTAACCATAACCCTAACCTTAAACCTAACCATAACCCTAACCTTAACCTTAAACCTAACCATAACTTTAAACCACACCTAACCATAAACCTAACCTTAAACATAACCATAACTTTAAACTTAACCCTAACCTTAAACCTAACCATAAACCTAACCCTAATCTTAAACCTAACCATAATCTTAAACTTAACCATAACTCTAACCCTAGATGGGGGGGATTATGTCCTCCTGTGCTAAAAAAATGGGAGGGGGATGGGGGCAATTATGTATGGGAGGATTGAGGGTTATGTCTGTATGAGAGTGCATAGAGTGTGAAAGTTGAATGTCACAATAATACCGGAGCCTAGCCGACCCATGCCACCAAATACATAATACTGAAATCAGTTGATATCAAGACGTCTCAATACAAGGTACTGCACCTACATTGTGATTTCCATTGGGAAATGATTTGAAGATGGTTGTGTGAAGTGTCAAACCAGCATATCCACTTCAGGATACAGACTAGAAATTTTAATAGAGTAAAGTAGAGAAGAGGTTAGCCCAGCCACTCCCATGGACGATAGACTGGATATCCAGCAGGGGTGGGGTACTCTGTCATGGGGGGAGTTAAACAGTTTAATAGATGCACACACCTACAAACACATCATGCTAGCACTGTATCTGTTGATGATTAATTCCCGTTTGAGGCATTGCCTCAGTTCACCATTCATACTAAAATACCTTTTTAAGGAGAGCGTACACGAATGTGGAAGTCGAAACAATACTGAGGTTCCTCTGAATTTGAGTTGACCAACGGCACTGAGGAAATCAGCAAGTGGCAACCTGTCTTTGGTTTCGGTTCCGAATAATCTGAAAAATGTGTGAAAAACATAAATATGCAGTAGCACATCTCTCGTCTGTATAGCTTTTCTGATTAATCTAAAACACAAAGTCATGCCTCCTTGCATAATGTCAAGCAACCAACATTTCAATGCATTGCACCAACAACGTTGACAATGGAGGTTTTGTTTCCCTTTGCACCAACAACATTGACAATGGAGGTTTTGTTTCCCTTTGCACCAGCAACGTTGACAATGGAGTTTTTGTTTCCCATTGCGCCAACAACGTTGACAATGTGGAGTTTTTGTTCCCAACGTTTTATGAAATTGGAACAAAATTGCAGCGCGCGAAACAAGCACCGTAATACTGTACATAGTCATATGTAAAAGGGAGATAATTGTGCAATATCTAAAAGCAGTCTTCAATTATTGCTAATATCTCTCAATATTTCAAGTTTCATTAATTTCCAAGCTATGATCTGGAAAGATATACATAATGCATGTTAACCATAATAGTGTGGAACAACAGAAAACTAGTTTATGCTTTACTTGCCCAGAACTGTCTTATCACACAATGTAACGTCAGGGATCATTCTAGAGGGCAAATTGGGTGAAACAGTCGTCCCCTGGGGACCCCATTTCTCCATAAACATACAATGTTATATATTATATTTCGGGTTTTACGCCTGCATCAGCACCATTTTGGGCTATATCGCCGGCAGGCAGTTTACCTAACAACACCTTTCCTGGGCAGGCTCCAGCGGTTAACCAGTACTTGTGTGCACCAACCTGCAATAAAAGAGCTATAGAAGGACAAAACAAGTAATAAAATATCAAAATAAGAATATAATATAGCATACCGTACTTACTCGCCTATAACACTCCATTTTTATCAGATTTATCGTTATGGCCTCAAAGTGGCTTCCCGCCTTATACGCACGAAATAAATATATATTTTTTTTTTTAAATCAGTTTGTTCCGACTCAATAAATGATGACCATATATCGAAATAACTCAAAAGGTGTAGCAAAAGTATAGACTTTCATAGCTCTGTCTGTAAACTGAACTTGTCTATGGCATTTTAGCAAATCAAATTTACTGTAGTTCATTTGTTTATGATTTGACATAATTTACAGTGTTTAATTAATTTGCTTGGTGTTTTCCTTCTGAGTGGTTTCCATTTTCTCAACTCGTCTTATACACGGGTCTATGCAAAATACCACTGATTTACGACCAAAGTTGGGGGGGGGGGGTTGTCATATAGTCGAGATCTTTCTTATATGCGAGTATGTACAGTATATAGCAGAGTTCGCTCAAAGCATGTATATGCACTTAACTAGTCTCATACCCTGCAAGCATACACGTGATATTTGCTGGTATCCCAAACTGGAATATTAACAAATTGTGCCTTTTTTTTCTGAAAACTGGAAGATTTCTTATGGCATATTATTAAAATGCAAAACTACTTATTTCTTCTTAAAGCGACACTACATCAGTGAAAACGCAAATTTATACAGAATGTAATTTCCTATTATATGGTATAAGTTTTTTCCAAATATTTGTCTGAAAAATTGAGTTTTTCAACTAATAAACAAGCGGTTTGTTTAAATAACAAAATAATGTAAATAGGGTCGACACACATGCGTAATACAACCTGTGTATCCCGAATAACGAGATTTGTGATACAGATTTACCATTATATCTCACATTTGTGCCTATGCATATTTATTTGTAGACTAATTTTAGTTAAATTTATTATCTCTAAGCGACATTATCAAGCGTTTAGTATTGACTACAATGACAAAGAATGTCAATTCAGGAGCATGGATGATCGTTTTTTGAAATCCTACTTTCACTTTTGAAAGTTTGTAGACCACAAACACACTGTTTATTGATTCAATATTTGTGTTCGAATGTATTCAGAAGAATTTGTAGTAGCTACGCATTTATACGTGAACAATGTTTGGCTTTTTGCGGTGTAATGTCGCTTTAACCCATTCAACCCCCAAGTAACTGACATGGACTGGTGCGTGATATTTTCAGACCAATAAATTAATAAGAAAATTACTTTGGACCAGTTCATTTATCAAAATGGGTAATTTTATCTAACAATAGTAATAATTATTACTGGCAAAAAAGTGCAGATCCTGATGAGACGGCTCGTTACGAGCCGGCTCATCTGGATCTACACTTTTCATAAGCCTATTTAGAGGCCTGTGGGGTTGAAAAGGTTAAAGACAATAGAATGTTTTGTTTTTGGGGCTTAGAGACGCACCAGCTATTTAGTGGATGATAACGTGTGTGTTTTACGTTTATTTATCGTCGCTACCGGTTGCCCATATGAGCGACGCCTCCTGAAGAGACTAGCCATTTTAGATTTTTGGAGGATAGTGCAATGATACAGACAGAGACCCATTCCAGAGTCTCCTCTGGTTCTTTTACGTGCACAATGTACAGCACCGACGCAAGACCTCAGTTTAACGTCCCATCTGAAAGACTGTTAATTTTATTAGGGTCAGACGGGGCATCGAACCTGGGATCCCTGGATTACCAGTCCAGCGTGTTACCACTGGACTACAGATCCGTCTGTAGATGACAACGATGGATGTGCATAATTATATACTGTTTAGTGATGTTTGGCATGCTTACATGCTATAGGAGATACATAATGACCTGATTCCATTCTTTTTTATTTATTTTTTAATTTTTGAGTTACCATGGAACAACCCATTTCTTTTTAATTTTTGAGTTACCATGGAGCAACCCGTTTATTTATTTTTTGAGTTACCTGTAGCAACCCGTTTATTTTTAATTTTTGAGTTACCATGGAGCAATCCGTTTATTTATTTTTTGAGTTACCATGGAGCAACCCGTTTTTTAATTTTTGAGTTACCATGGAGCAACCCGTTTATTTTTAATTTTTGAGTTACCATGGAGCAACCCGTTTATTTATTTTTAATTTTTGAGTTACCATGGGGCAACCCATTTATTTTTAATTTTTGAGTTACCATGGAGCAACCCATTTCTTTTTAATTTTTGAGTTACCATGGAGCAACCCGTTTTTTTAATTTTTGAGTTACCATGGAGCAACCCGTTTATTTTTAATTTTTGAGTTACCATGGAGCAACCCGTTCATTTTTAATTTTTGAGTTACCATGGAGCAACCCATTTCTTTTTCATTTTTGAGTTACCATGGAGCAACCCATTTCTTTTTCATTTTTGAGTTACCATGGAGCAACCCGTTTATTTAATTTTTGAGTTACCATGGAGTAACCCGTTTATTTTTAATTTTGAGTTACCATGGAGCAACCCGTTTATTTTTAATTTTTGAGTTACCATGGAGCGACCTGTTTATTTTTAATTTTTGAGTTACCTTGGGGCAACCCGTTTATTTTATTTTGTGAGTTACCATTTATTTTATTTTCGTATTTACATACACAGACACATAAATACAGATTCCATTCTGTACATTTTATTTGCTTCTACAAGTTGATTATGAATAAATACAATGTACACAGACATTTCATTAAACAATTTTTAAAGACTAAATCCATATGGAATGTGCAGCACACAGCCACACAGGGCTATATTCTCAGGAGCGGATGATTAGAAAGCGTGAATGCCGTCTTATATTTGTGTGTGTTTTACGTTTGTTTATCGTTGCTACCGGTTGCCCATATGAGCGCAGCCTCCTGAAGAGATTAGTGACATTATATTTTGGAGGATTGTGCAATGTTACAGACAGACGACCGATTCCAGAGTCTGCTATGGTTCTTTTACGTGCATGATGTAAAGTACCAACACGAGACCTCGGTTTAAAGTCACATCTGAAAGACTATGATATGATTCATTTTAATATAATGGGGAAAACCTGCGATCCCTGGATCACCCAGAAACTTCCAACTTTTTCATATAAATGAGACACGGCCTGAGTGGGGCTCGAACCCGTGACCATCAGTGATGATAGGTTACAGTGGTATACAAGTCAGCGACCTTAACCACTCGACCACGGAGGCGGACAGTTTGTAAATGGTGACTTACTAAAGGTCACACTATGATCAATTTGCATATGAATGAGAGTTTATTTTTCCATTAGAAGACGTCTACTAGCAGTAAGAGATTTTAACATTTAGCACGCTGTAGGCAAAATGAGCAGATCTACAGTTTAAACAAAGAAAATCCACAACCATTTAAACAATAAAGCGTTATTTTAACAGACACGTCACAATTACCTGGTGAGATAAAAGTCAATTGAAAACAACAGTTACTGTTTGTTTCTTGCTGTTGATGTTCAATACACAGATGATGCAGGGAACCAAGCATTCCAACCCTGATGAAATTACACAGATTCAGAAATACTAACTATTCAGACCCGTTTGGAAGTTGTGATAGTGCAATAATAGCCCACATCCGCAGTATGATAGGCCCGGAGTTTGCACCCAGTTGTAGTCGTCACAATTGTGCCTTTCCAAAACATTGCCTCTTCCGTCTCCCTTATGGTGATGGATTCCATCAAAGAGTGATGTTTCGAGAGCGATTAAAATAATGTTGAAAGAACTTGTTTCGTATTCGAGCAAAAAATAAATGTGCGTAAACTAAACCTGGGGAATCACCTTATAAAATGCATCAATGCATTGTACTGATTCAAAAACTTGTGAAATATATGGCTGTATAAAAGTATATTACAAGTATGCCAGTATAATATGTAAAACATTCATCATGCTAAATCTAAACCATAAGGCATAAAGCTAAACAGCCTATATATACCTACCCACATTGAAATTCTCTGAAATAAAAGGTTTTTCATATATATAATGATGGTTTTCATATATAAAATGATGGTTTTTCATACGAAAACATGATATTTTTCAATTAATATTGCTAGAAAGTAATTTACAATTACATTATATAGATGTAATGATAAATTGATCAACATAACTACTAGTACGGTTGTTACATACATCCTAGTCAAGTTAGCATTGTACATGTACAAGTATCCGGTTAATGATGTTACATGTTCGAGGAAGGTTCACATTTCCATAACTTTTACCCCTTTGCCTGTTGAGTAAATAAAATCCCATATGCAAACATAGATCCTGATCAGACGCGGCATACCATTATGTTTTAGCTCCGAACAGCAAACAGCATTGAGCCTGATCAGTTGGCACCTTCTGTGCAGTCTGATCAGGCCCTATGCTGTGTGCAAAAGTGATTTTATCTGCCGTTAGCGTTCATGGGGTTAATTAATAAAACAAAGGAGTTCTAGAATCCAGTTGTCCACTCAGCATAACAACCATTGTAAAGGGAAACAGGTACTAAAGAAGGTGATAGTCAGGCAATAAGATGAATTTCCAACACGATTTTTTACAGATCATCTTCCTGTTTAAACTTTATTTATTTTACAATGATTGCGAAGCAAGTTCTAACAACTTATATTAATCACTCTCGTTGGCGCGGATGAAAGCGTATTTGTGGTCTTTAGTGTGGGAGGAAACCGGAGTACCCAGAGAAAACCAACCTGTCCGATCTGGCGACCACCGTACCATCTCACATACTTCCCGGTCTGAGGATCGAACCCAGGTTGCATTGGTGAGAAGCGAGCGTGCTAACCACTACGCTAATCGGACAGCCAATCATCTTCCTGTAAGCTAATCATTGTCAAATATGTCTAAACAGTCAGACGTATGTAGTACCGTACTACAGGGTGAGAAAGCTGAGAAAACAAAGAGGCTATATCAGGTTGGGTAAAAACTAGGGATGGCAACAAATATGCGAATATTCGTTCGAAAAAAATATATAATATTTGCAAAATTGATATAAACTGTCATAAATCTGATACGTTGCTTTCTTTTACAATTTGAAGCCATCATAAAACCTTCCAATACAAAAGAAATTGCCCCAGGATGTTTGAATAAACAATGCTGTGGTCGCATCCATGGCAAGTGTTAATTGACACTCTGCCATGTAATTGGATAATTACAGTAGGTGCTAAGGTGTTTAATTATGATGTCAAAACTGTTTAGACGAGAAAATTCCTTTGAAATATTACAGACAAGCTACAACATCCACCACATGTTTCTTAAATTTATAATTAACTGCTCAATATTACCCAAAAGTACTATATAAAATACAATCTTTATGATGTTGTCCTCAAAAAAATGCCGCTCACTCGGTCATACGTTTGGAAAGACTACTATCGCGCAGGGAATAAGAAAACTGATAGGTGCAAATTGGATTTAACAGATTCGGGTACAAGATCAATCTGAATAATCATTTGAAAAACAAACACACTTCAACGGAAAGCAGTTCAAGTGACATCGGCTTCATTTGTGAAAACGCCCATAAATGTACAGTGGCCGATAACAATAACTGAATGAATCATCGTCATATTTGCATGGCCTTACAGGAAGACGATGACGTTTAGTAATTTAAAAGTAGCTTAATTTGGCATTTCTTATAAGAGTTTGAGTGATTTTGAGTTTTTTATAGAATTATATCAAATATCCGAATATTTGAATACCCTAATGACCGAATATTCGAATACCCTACTGACCGAATATTCGAATACCTTACTGACCGTATATTCGAATACCTTACTGACCGAATATTCGAATACCCTACTGACCGTATATTCGAATACCTTACTGACCGAATATTCGAATACCCTACTGACCGTATATTCGAATACCTTACTGACCGTATATTCGAATACCCTAATGACCGAATATTCGAATACCCTACTGACCGAATATTTGAATACCCTAATGACCGAATATTCGAATACCCTACTGACCGAATATTCGAATACCTTACTGACCGTATATTCGAATACCTTACTGACCGAATATTCGAATACCCTACTGACCGTATATTCGAATACCTTACTGACCGAATATTCGAATACCCTACTGACCGTATATTCGAATACCTTACTGACCGAATATTCGAATACCCTACTGACCGTATATTCGAATACCTTACTGACCGTATATTCGAATACCCTAATGACCGAATATTCGAATACCCTACTGACCGAATATTTGAATACCCTAATGACCGAATATTCGAATACCCTACTGACCGAATATTCGAATACCTTACTGACCGTATATTCGAATACCTTACTGACCGAATATTCGAATACCCTACTGACCGTATATTCGAATACCTTACTGACCGAATATTCGAATACCCTACTGACCGTATATTCGAATACCTTACTGACCGAACATTCGATTAGTGAAATCGCTATTCGTTGCCATCCCTAGTAAAAAGATATGCGTCAGTCGCACAATTATTTGTAAATTTTTTTTGGGGTTTGTAAATTTTTAATAAGACAACAAAACAATGCATATTACCCAAGGTCACATTATTGTATCAAGTTTCTTTTAACACATATGAAAACAAGAGATGTGAGGCTGACACAACTAGACATAAATACAATATATCTCTAGAGAATGAAATAGGTATATCATAAGTACAGTACAACAAAACAGTTCATCACAAGACAATACTAATATACATATAACTAATAATAAACGAATCAACATTTGTCTTTCTAAGCAAGTTTCAATTGCTGAATCAATGGAACATGGACACCCCCACATCCTTACGATATTTGTGCACCCCCCCACACATCCTTACGATTTGTGCACCCCCCACATCCTTACGTTATTTGTGCACCCCCCCACACATCCTTACGATTTGTGCACATCCTTACG
>CM026403.1:19802208-19842049 GCA_014843695.1 Archivesica marissinica | reverse complement strand
ATGTGTCCACACCCCACATTCTCACGATATTTGTGCACCCCCCCCCTGCGAAAACTGAACACGCAAAAAGCTATCTGAACAATGCTACATGAATGTATAGACAAGTATTTGAGAAATATAGCAATAATTGCAGTAGCATGGCCTGGAGGTTATAAAACTTTTCTCCAATCTCAAAACTCGTCAGATTGGTTCACCCGACAGTAACACTCAGAATCAACCAATCAGATCACTTGAGCTTGAGATCTGAGAAAAGTTTTATAACATCGGGGCATTGTAAGGAAGATTTTGCTAAACTCACATGCTATAGAAAACTATACATTACAGTATATACCATTTTAGAATATGTACTGCATATAATGTATATACACCGAGGAACACAGATCCTATTAAATAGGAAAACTGCATGCAAATCTATATGTAATGCACAATGCATAAACACAAGATGACATTGTAATCAGAGTGATAATATATGTTATATTTCGGGTTTTACGCCTGCATCAGCACCATTTTGGGATATATCGCTGGCGGGCAGTTTACCTAACTGTCCGGAACTGTCTAATCACCCAATGTAACGCCAGGGATCATTCTAGAGGGCAAATTGGGTGAAACAGTCGTCCCCTGGGGACCCCATTTCTCCCTAAACATACAATGTTATATATTATATTTCGGGTTTTACACCTGCATCAGCACCATTTTGGGCTATATCGCCGGCAGGCAGTTTACTTAACAACACCTTTCCTGGGCAGGCTCCAGCGGTTAACCAGTACTTGTGTGCACCAACCTGCAATAAAAGAGCTATAGAAGGACAAAACAAGTAATAAAATATCAAAATAAGAATATAATATAGCATACCGTACTTACTCGCCTATAACACTCCATTTTTATCAGATTTATCGTTATGGCCTCAACTTTTTCATATAAATCAGACACGGTCTGAGCGGGGCTCGAACCCGTGACCATCAGTGATGATAGGTTACAGTGGTATACAAGTCAGCGACCATAACCACTCGACCACGGAGGCGGACACAGAGTGATAAGGCATGTATTAAGCTACTGCTTGTATGAACACAGTAACTGATGGCATTCAGCCATTTACCGTTAATTCATTTCTGAAACTTCTCAACACATTTTCAAATATTTCAAAACCCAACAGCTTAGGTTATATGGTGACTCTCCAGCTATTATTGGTGGAGGAAGACCCCAGGTACCCCTCTGAGCAGTATTACAGGCATGGACAGGTACCCGGGTAGAACTACCGACTTACCGCCAGGATAGCTCCTCACATGAAAGAGTTCGTAAGTGGGATTAGAACTTACAACGGAGGGCCAAGTGATTTGACTCAATGACTTTAATCACTCAGCCATGGAGGCCCCATAAAAATGTTGCACATCAGTCGGTATTGTGAAACTAGGATAGATTTTGGACATTATTAGTTTAAACAATATTTATTTCTCTGAATAAATAAATAGTCAAGTATAATTATTATGTACATACATGTAGGATTGAGGAGAAAGCAACCTGCTTGTATGGTTACCTTGTTCCTAATTTTGGACATACAGTCAAACCTGTCCTAAGCAACCAGTCACGGGAATCACAGAAAGTGGCTGCTTAATAGAGGTCAATTGTATAATAAAACAACATATTTGGAATCTGGAAACTGGCTGCTTAATACAGGTTGGCTGTTTAATGGAGATGACCACTAACACAGGCTTGACTGTAATTGTAAACATATGCAACACAGCTTTCAAAACAGACAAATGTAGTTTATTTGGCACAAACATTACCATGTAAGGAAGTGTGGAAATTCATTAAGGGTGACCAGATTATTTGGGTCATTAGTCTTATGGGCTGGGTAGCTCTGAAACATTTCTTGAACCTCTATCTATCATACAGAATCTGGTTGCTATGGATACTTACTTGGCACTATTCATAGCATCTTCTTCTATTGCAGTTTCGTCCAATGATAGACCTTTGCTTTGTCGAATATCACACACCAACTTCCTGTGCAAACAATCGGGATACAATCATGATATAACTATTGACTAGCTTAACACAAGGTGCAAAAGGTCCGGAGTTCGAGCCCCACTGGAGCCGTTACGATTGTGCCCTTAGGCAAGGCATTTAAATTCCACGTTGCCTCTTCTCTCTCCCTCGTGGCGATGGTTTCCATCAGGAATGAGGTCTCGAGAGTGATTTATATAAGTTGAAATAACTTGTTTCGCAATCGAGCTAAAATAAATTTGTATAAACTAACACAAGGTCTGTCCAACCTACCCGTGGAACGTCATTGTAAATGGATTTAAAATTGTATTGTTATAAACAGAGGACAATTTGAAACTTTATATGGTTCTATTGCAAAGCATCATTAGACACTATGGTAGGTAGGGAAATAACAAACAAAAGTTTTCAATATAAATAGGCAGTATTTCATACTCGTTATGTATGTACAGACGGATATGTAGTCCAGTGGTAACACGCTGGACTGGTAATCCAGGGATCGCAGGTTAGATCCCCCGTCTGACCCTAATAAAATTAACAGTCTTTCAGATGGGACGTTAAACCGAGGTCTCATGTCAGGTGCTTTACACCGTGCACGTAAAAGAACTAGGAGACTGGAATGGGTCACTGTCTGTATCATGCACTTTCCTCCAAAATCTAAAATGACTAATCTCTTCAGGAGGCATCGCTCATATGGGCAACCGGTAGCGACGATAAATAAACGTAAAACACACACACACTCGTTGTGAAAGTGCCACTTTGCAGCCGAGTGGGACATTTATTTAGCATATTAATTGATCGAAGACATACCGCCGTGTGTTTGCAAACAATCGATAAAGCTAGTTGAAGGTGTTTACTGGGACAGTAATTGCAATGTGTTCAATACAGGTACACACTATTCGACAATTAACCAACAATTGGATAAACGGCTCCTCGTAATCAAGTCTCAGTTTATAACTGCATCGTTATTGCACACTTATACATCAGCGATTTCTTATAACATTTTCGTATATAAATGTTATTTACATGTATGTACTGCATTTATTAAATACATGTACGATATTACAGTGTGCTAAATATCAAGTGTGCCCACGGTTTGACAATGACAACTTGGAAAATTATGGGACAAGTGTTTACATGTAAGGCTTACGGTACGATCTACGGGGAACATTATATTGGGAAATATTGTCAATATCGGTTATGTCAAACTTCGGTTATGTCGAGATATTTTGTTCAGTCGACGGAATTCGACATAACGAATGTAGACTTTATATGAAACAGAGATATAAAATAATGGTGTCCATTCTGACGTAAACAGCGAGAAGAAGGAGAATCAAC
The DNA here is from genome assembly GCA_014843695.1 of Archivesica marissinica. Taxonomy (NCBI): domain Eukaryota; kingdom Metazoa; phylum Mollusca; class Bivalvia; order Venerida; family Vesicomyidae; genus Archivesica; species Archivesica marissinica. The sequence goes on along the minus strand of CM026403.1, from coordinate 19,838,713 downwards.
ATTTGAAGTCTTACTTGAATTCCACAAACTGTAAGTGTCCGTCCATATTTTTATCGTAGAATCTGAATATATATCTACACCTCATTTCTGCAGGCATCCCACCATGTTGTGTGGAAGGCTCCATGGCCGCGAGACCGAGTAATACGTCCTTACACGATAGATACTTCCTCTTATGTACATCAAATGCCCTGAAATACAACCAAGTGTTAGTTGGGTCAACTTACCAATGCAGACATACTTGTTATACGGCATCCTTTCAGCTCTAAGTGGTGGGCGAAGAGCCCTTGTACCCAGCCAGAAAATCGTTCAGGCACAAGTGGGTATCCGGGTTAAGCCTCTATCTGTCTCAGCCAAATGGTCAAATAGATTTGAATTATAAACATACCGGTTATATTATGGGTTATTTGCGGGAATTCAAAAAGCTTCAAACCAAATTGATCCGGGCTGTAATAGGTCACCCACAAAAATCTCCCCTCCAATAGTAATTTAAATATTTACATCACCCCTGCCACCTAATAAATAGTATCTAGATAAAAATGACATGTGACATGCCAAAAAAGCAATGAACACCAATATTAACAAATCTGTAGTGGAATGGTATTCTCTATTTTGCAAACAAACTCAAAGTGTCAGGAAATAAATCTACACCGTCCGAAATATTTACGTATCCGAAATTCACTACTCGCTATGTATAAGCAAATACCAGTTAAAATTTCTGTAAGATATCGAGTTAACACATATTGCAAAATGTTGAATGGATTGAAAGATTTCAACTAAAATAGTGGTAGCGCGTTCGCTTCAGGTGCGAAAGGCTAGGAGTTTGAGCCCCATTGGAGCCGTTACGATTGTACAAGGCAAGGCATTTAAATTCCACATGGCTCTTTTCTCTCCCTTGTGGCGATGGATTCCATCAGGAATGAGGTCTCGAGAGTGATTAATATAAGTTGAAATAACTTGTTTCGCAATCAAGCTAAAATCAAATTTGTATTAATCAACTAAAATATGAAATTAGTGCATTCACAATTAATGAATAGCATTAACTCATTAAAACACAAGAACAGATTTAAAATAGTTCCCGCCTCATTTTCTCAAAAGGGCAACGAAACACATACTGTAACATAAATCTACGTAATACAAGTAGACCTAGATTCTTGCTGGTATTGTATGTACGCAATACAAGTAGACATAGATTCATGCTGGTATTGTATGTATGCAATACAAGTAGACATACATTCATGCTGGTATTGTATGTACGCAATACAAGTAGACATACATTCATGCTGGTATTGTATGTATGCAATACAAGTAGACATACATTCATGCTGGTATTGTATGTATGCAATACAAGTAGACATACATTCATGCTGGTATTGTATGTACGCAATACAAGTAGACATACATTCATGCTGGTATTGTATGTACGCAATACAAGTAGACATACATTCATGCCGGTATTGTATGTATGCAATACAAGTAGACATACATTCATGCCGGTATTGTATGTACGCAATACAAGTAGACATACATTCATGCCGGTATTGTATGTACGCAATACAAGTAGACATACATTCATGCCGGTATTGTATGTATGCAATACAAGTAGACATACATTCATGCTGGTATTGTATGTACACAATACAAGTAGACATACATTCATGCTGGTATTGTATGTACGCAATACAAGTAGACATACATTCATGCCGGTATTGTATGTACGCAATACAAGTAGACATACATTCATGCCGGTATTGTATGTACACAATACAAGTAGACATAGATTCATGCTGGTTTTGTATGTACGCAATACAAGTAGACATAGATTCATGCTGGTTTTGTATGTACGCAATACAAGTAGACATAGATTCATGCTGGTTTTGTATGTACGCAATACAAGTAGACCTAGATTCATGCCGGTATTGTATGTACGCAATACAAGTAGACCTAGATTCATGCCGGTATTGTATGTACGCAATACAAGTAGACCTAGATGCATGCCGGTATTGTATGTACACAATACAAGTAGACCTAGATTCATGCCGGTATTGTATGTACGCAATACAAGTAGACATACATTCTTGCCGGTTTTGTATGTACGCAATACAAGTAGACATACATTCATGCCGGTATTATATGTACGCAATACAAGTAGACATACATTCATGCTGGTATTGTATGTACGCAATACAAGTAGACATACATTCTTGCCGGTATTGTATGTTCACAATACAAGTAGACATACATTCTTGCCGGTATTGTATGTACGCAATACAAGTAGACATACATTCTTGCCGGTATTGTATGTACGCAATACAAGTAGACATAGATTCATGCCGGTATTGTATGTACGCAATACAAGTAGACATACATTCATGCCGGTATTGTATGTACGCAATACAAGTAGACATAGATTCATGCCGGTATTGTATGTACGCAATACAAGTAGACATAGTTTCATGCCGGTATTGTATGTACGCAATACAAGTAGACATAGATTCATGCCGGTATTGTATGTACGCAATACAAGTAGACATAGATTCATGCTGGTTTTGTATGTACGCAATACAAGTAGACATAGATTCATGCCGGTATTGTATGTACGCAATACAAGTACACATACATTCTTGCCGGTATTGTATGTACGCAATACAAGTAGACATACATTCTTGCCGGTATTGTATGTACACAATACAAGTAGACATAGATTCATGCCGGTATTGTATGTATGCAATGCAAGTAGACATACATTATTGGCGGTATTGTATGTACGCAATACAAGTAGACATACATTCTTGCAGGTATTGTATGTATGCAATGCAAGTAGACATACATTCTTGGCGGTATTGTATGTACGCAATACAAGTAGACATACATTCTTGCCGGTATTGTATGTACGCAATGCAAGTAGACATACATTCATGCCGGTATTGTAACATTGCTACTTTCATTTTGTCAAATGTCAGTGCAAATTGTCACTACGCAAAGCAACGTTATATTTATGTTTTAATCAGTATTAAAATTGCGAGGAGAGTTCTTTTAAATCGTAGTTTGCCTTACCATTAACGCTATGTACCAATTGAAATAGAAATCTGCATACTTTTGAAGTTTAATTTACAAACTATAAAGATTATTCTCTCAACCAATCAGAATCCTTCCAGGTGTTATTACACGTGTGTACATATGACAAACTATGTAATGGTTGTATGAAACTGAATACAAGCAAAGTTATGTGATAAAAGGTTATCTAAATACAAGGTTATACAAGCTTTATTGTGTAATTACAAGTATGATTTGAAGGTTTTATATTATTTTTGAGGGTCCTCTGAGGGTGGTCACGGTTGTTGATCTCCAATCTCTTGCCCCCTCACAGCTGTAGGTTTGAATCCCACCAATTCTGTCAATTGAGGAAGTTATCCAGCTGGCATGCGCAAGGTGGTTCTTGCTGTATGTGCCTGAATTACTGCTAGGTGGGGCTCCTCTGCCCTGAAAGAATGTGAGATGGCTCCCTGGTCACGGAACAGATGTATTTTCTCTCTCGACTGCGGTTTCCTCCACACGAATGACCAGCCTGAAAGCTTGCATCCGCAGTGTTGTTAGTGATTAATTAAAATTCTTAAAACTTGTTTCGTAATTGTAAAACCAAAAAAGTTTAATAATTACCTGAAGAGATGGTCGATGTTGTCTATTTTACTGCCCTTGAGGTCCATGTATTTGGTGAAGACAGTTTTGTTCATGAACTGACTAGGATGCACATGCTCCATGAACTCTTGAAACAACAGTTTCCTGCTCTGTACAGTATAACAAACAATGATTACAGTGCTACCTGTGTTAACATTCATCAATATACCGTTAACGATAGAGGCAGTAATGAAATATACAATTGGCAGTAATCTTGGGACAATTGGCAGTAATCTGGGCATTAGGGTTAGGGCTAAATTTGATCTTCAATTGAAGAGTATTCTACTGCTCAGCTTAGTTTACTGCCACCTGATTTGTGGGATTACTGCCTCTATCCCCAACCTCAATATACAGCCAGGCTATCACATTTCCAAGACAGCAACTAACATGTAAACTCATGTTTTCACACGGCAAAATCTCTTCTAAAATTCATGTTTTTTAAGTTTTATCAGGAATTACTGTACATTCCCGCTCGACCATAAGTCGATCTCGGCCATAAGTCGAGTGTGATTTTTTTAGTGTTTTACGTTTATTTATCGTCTATACCGGTTGCCCATATGAGCGACGCCTCCTCAAGAGATTAGCCATTTTAGATTTTTGGAGAATAGTGCAATGATACAGACAGAGACCCATTCCAGAGTCTCCTCTGGTTATTTTACGTGCACGGTGTAAAGCACAGACACAAGACCTCGGTTTACCGTCCCATCTGAAAGACTTAATTTTATTAGGGTCAGACGGGGGATCGAACCTGCGATCCCTGGATTACCAGTCCAACATGTTACCACTGGCCTACAGATCCGTCTGTGAATTCTTTACTTGCAAAAGATGGTTTTTATCTGGATTCTTCCATAAGTCGAGAGTATTTTGTTACGACAATTATTTTTTCCTGGTATTTTTTAATGAAACTGGGCACAATTTGACATATCTGGTTGACTGTATTCAATTACAAATCATAAAAAATCAACAATAATTCATGATGTTTGTGGATCAGCTTTTTCTATGGTTCATAATGTAAATAATTGTCTACAGGCATAAAGTTCCAACAAGTATGTCAATATTTTTATAAGAATGTTACAGTAGACCTGTATAATTTATCCAATATATTATGTAATAAAATTAGCCCTGCAGTATGGGCGTTTATTAGAATAAATACGGTATATAACGACCGATTTATTAATCAATTATTCGTCTCAATGAAAATAACATCCATGAAAACTGAGACATGGGTCGGATGAGAAACCATCAATTTATTTATCACTAGTTTAACTTTGATAAGGGACATGTGAGGCATGATCTGTGAGAAATAAAAACAGTTCTTGGCAAGCTTAGAGGATTTGATAAGAAACACATGAGGCATGATCTGTGAGAAATAAAAACAGTTCTTGGCAAGTTTAAAGGATTTGATAAGAAACACATGAGGCATGATCTGTGAGAAATACAAACAGTTCTTGACAAGCTTAGAGGATTTGATAAGAAACACATGAGGCATGATCTGTGAGAAATACAAACAGTTCTTGACAAGCTTAGAGGATTTGATAAGAAACACATGAGGCATGATCTGTGAGAAATACAAACAGTTCTTGACAAGCTTAGAGGATTTGATAAGAAACACATGAGGCATGATCTGTGAGAAATACAAACAGTTCTTGACAAGCTTAGAGGATTTGATAAGAAACACATGAGGCATGATCTGTGAGAAATACAAACAGTTCTTGACAAGCTTAGAGGATTTGATAAGAAACACATGAGGCATGATCTGTGAGAAATACAAACAGTTCTTGACAAGCTTAGAGGATTTGATAAGAAACACATGAGGCATGATCTGTGAGAAATACAAACAGTTCTTGACAAGCTTAGAGGATTTGATAAGAAACACATGAGGCATGATCTGTGAGAAATACAAACAGTTCTTGACAAGCTTAGAGGATTTGATAAAGGGACTCCTGGGGGGTGATCTGTGAGGACTCCGAAGCTACATCTACATAGTCTAGACTTGTCTCACTTAATGAAGACTGCGGCAATAGACCTAAATATACGACATATTCAGCTACACGATGAAGTGCTAACATTGACAACAAACACCTGCCAGGGTTGGAGGTTATAAAACTTTTCTCAATTCTCAAACTCGAGCTTAAGCATGCAGCAATGATGCTAAGGTTATTGTAGATTGAAACATTATATTTTCACAAATCTCCTATTAATCATGTATATTCGCAACGTCATGAGTTCCTGATTGCACCATTCAATTCTATACAATTTCATTATCATGTAATACAAATCCGAAATCACAGTGATTGCAAAGTAATTGAGAAAATACAACTCGTGAAAATGATTTGACACAGAAATATCAAATGGAGTAAAATTACATGCAACACTTAAAACAACAACTATATTTTTTTTTATATTCCTCATAATTTCATAGTATTATTTAATTAACATAATATATATACACAGATAAGTACATAGCATGACAGTATCAACGCTATGCATTACATATAGTATGTGCATAGTCATTATTATAAACAAATGAGGTTTTTATATGTTGTGGGGGAGACTATAAAAATATGTTTATGGGATCAGTGTAGACATGAAAATATGGGTAGCTATCGTTGGGGATTGGTGTAGGGGACACTGATAGAGAATGATAAAGATGGATAGTGGAATGGAGATAGGAGGGATCCTTATATATTATATTGTATATTATATTGTATACAAATATTTTAGCATGGGAAAACTGAAGCGAAATAAATCACAACTGATGAAGAGAATTGTCTCCAAATGAATGTTAAGTAGTAAGTACTTTTTTCTCCAATACTTACATGTAGTTTACAAGTGTAGCTAAAATCTGAACAAGGCCAGGGTCATTCGCCAATGGCACCAATGGCACCAATTGCGACCCAAACAAATATATGCTGGGGCTAAATTTTGTTAATTGGCGAAAATATTTGTGGCAACTTTTGTCAAATTGTTCCAAATTTTGATCTGTGATTGACTCTTAGTTGGCTCCAAGTTTTTCAAATTGGCTCCAGCTTTTTTGCAACAGAAGTGGTGCAGACAAAAATATTGCATAATTGGCAGAGGGGACCCTGCAAGCACATGATTCTGAACCTATACGATACATCATCATCATGAACAAATATTCGATTCACCGAGTATTCGAATGTATCATTACAGACCTAGTTAATAACAACGTTATTTTCTTCAACAATACGTAGCTGATCAGTGCAGCTAAAATTGTGAACAAGCAAATGTGTTGTGATGTTAGTTATATACCTGAATTATCTTTGATCTGGTTCATAAATTTCATAGGTTCTGGACCCAACATGGCGGGTGTAATACCATCCATGTGTTGCTCCATTTCGGTTTCCGACAACCATACTGCATCTACTGTACACTAAAGGAACACAAACATAAATGTCATAAACAATACTGCATCTACTGTACACTAAAGGAACACAAACATAAATGTCATAAACCATACTGCATCTACTGTACACTAAAGGAACACAAACATAAATGTCATAAACCATACTGCATCTACTGTACACTAAAGGAACACAAACATAAATGTCATAAACAATCCACACAAACTCCGACAACCATACTGCATCTACTGTACACTAAAGGAACACAAACATAAATGTCATAAACCATACTGCATCTACTGTACACTAAAGGAACACAAACATAAATGTCATAAACCATACTGCATCTACTGTACACTAAAGGAACACAAACATAAATGTCATAAACCATACTGCATCTACTGTACACTAAAGGAACACAAACATAAATGTCATAAACATTCCACACAAACTCCGACAACCATACTGCATCTACTGTACACTAAAGGAACACAAACATAAATGTCATAAACAATTCACACAAACATATATTTAATAAACAATTCACACAAACATATATTTCATAATCAATTCACACAAACATATATTTAATAAACAATTCACACAAACATATATTTAATAAACAATTCACACAAACATATATTTCATAAACAATTCACACAAACATATATTTAATAAACAATTCACACAAACATATATTTCATAATCAATTCACACAAACATATATTTAATAAACAATTCACACAAACATATATTTCATAATCAATTCACACAAACATATATTTAATAAACAATTCACACAAACATATATTTAATAAACAATTCACACAAACATATATTTCATAAACAATTCACACAAACATATATTTAATAAACAATTCACACAAACATATATTTCATAAACAATTCACACAAACATATATTTAATAAACAATTCACACAAACATATATTTCATAATCAATTCACACAAACATATATTTAATAAACAATTCACACAAACATATATATCATAAACAATTCACACAAACATATATTTAATAAACAATTCACACAAACATATATTTCATAAACAATTCACACAAACATATATTTCATAAACAATCCACACAAACATATTTAATAAACAATTCACACAAACATATATTTAATAAACAATTCACACAAACATATATTTAATAAACAATTCACACAAACATATATTTAATAAACAATTCACACAAACATATATTTCATAAACAATCCACACAAACATATTTAATAAACAATTCACACAAACATATATTTAATAAACAATTCACACAAACATATATTTAATAAACAATTCACACAAACATATATTTCATAAACAATTCACACAAACATATATTTAATAAACAATTCACACAAACATATATTTAATAAACAATCCACACAAACATATATATTTCATAAACAATTCACACAAACATATATATTTCATAATCAATTCACACAAACATATATATTTCATAAACAATTCACACAAACATATATATTTCATAAACAATTCACACAAACATATAAGCAAGCTGCTTTCTCCTCAATCCTACATGTATGTACATACTATGTATATGAGTCTATGTATATTTAAAGAAATAAAATATTGTTTAAACTAAAATTAACAGTCTTCCAGGTGGGACTTTAAACCGAGGTCTCGTGTCGGTGCTTTACACCGTGCACGTAAAAGAACCAGAGGAGACTCTTGAGTGGGTCTCTGTCTGTATCATTGCACTATCCTCCAAAAATCTAAAATGACTAATCTCTTCAGGAGGCGTCGCTCATATGGGCAACCGGTAGCGACGATAAATAAACGTAAAACACACACATACATGTATAAAAATAAACAATGGCAATAAAGATGGTGTATGTGGAGAAAAGGTCAAATACAATATGTTTGCAGATGGAGTTTGGCTTACATTATTTCCTTGCACTCAGTGGAAAATAACAGTAAGTATGTCCAGGGTTCATTCTAGGTCAGAATTTTTGGGAGAAGTGAGAAAGCGCTTCCTTAAATGGTGTTCTTTAATATACTTCTGCAAAATAGGGTTAAAATGCACAGTACAACCATTAAATACAACATTTGAATAGAAGGAGTACTTTATAATGGGCCAGTGTATCTTACTAGACAACATTTTGTTTGAAAATCGTAAAATCAAACAAACATATTATTTTTTTTATAGGGAGAAGTGGGGCCCCCAGAGGGCGAAGTCAGGGTCCCTAGCCTAGGGCGACAATTTCACCCACATCGCCCTCTAGAATGATCCTGTATGTCATGGAATTTCACGACATATTTCAGTTTTAAATAAGAGAAGCACATTAAATGCATCTTTAAGGTATAACATAACACCAAATAGTGACATGTATAACTTGCTTTTCTCAGTTACCAGATTACAATATAGTTAATTTATCCCAGCATTTGTTTACTTTTTGATTATCTTGCCCAAATGATGTGGTACATTTTATAAAAAATGCATCAAAATAATGCACATTATAAAATTATTACATGGCTCATTCTAGGGTCACCCGATGGGTTGCCCTAGCGATTCTGACTTCGCCCCCTGTGGGTCCCACTTCTCACTAAAAATTGCATCTTTGTTTTACAATTTTCATACAAAATCTTGTCCAGTAAGCTACATTGGCCATTGTAAAGCACTCCTTCTATTCCATTGTTGTTTTTAATGGTCACATTGTGTATTTTAACCCTTTTTTGCTAAAATTAATTAATTAATACCATTTTAGGGTGTACAGGGTTCATTCTTGGTCAGAATTTTTGGGAGAAGTGAGAAAGCGCGTGATCGCTTCCTTAAATGGTGTTCTTTAATATACTTCTGCAAATTAGGGTTAAAATGCACAGTACAACCATTAAATACAACATTTGAATAGAAGGAGTGCTTTATAATGGCCCAGTGTATCTTACTAGACAAAATTTTGTTTGAAAATCGTAACCAAAAAATAAATTTTGTTTTTAGGGAGAAGTGGGGCCCCCAGAGGTCGAAGTCAAGGGCGACAATTACGCCTACATCGCCCTCTAGAATGATCCCTGGTGCGATCGCAGGCTTTCTCACTTCTCCCAAACATTCTGACCTAGGATGAGCCCGGTATAATACACTATATACTGTACATGTACATACCTTTTCAATGGATGAAATGGGAGTGGCAAGGAAAATAACGTGTATTTTGGTTGGAAGGTGAATATATCGTGTAAACTGTGTTCTTAGTACACCCTTTATCTGTATCTTCTGACCTGTTACCTGTAAAAAAAAATAAACATCAATAGATAAGAGGGCCTTGGATCACTGATCTGAGTTAAAAACTTGATGGGCTATAAAATAATTACGAGTGCTAGGGAAGACTACATTTCTTTTAAAACTACTTCATGTAGTACATTTACAAAAACATACAAGTGCTCGGGAAGATTGTACATTTCATTTATAACTACTACATGTAGGTACATTTACAAAAACATACGAGTGCTCAGGAAGTCTGTACATTTCATTTAAAACTACTACATGTAGGTACTAAGGTACATTTACAAAAACATACGAGTGCTCAGGAAGACTGTACATTTCTTTTAAAACTACTACATGTAGGTACATTTACAAAAACATACGAGTGCTCAGGAAGACTGTACATTTCTTTTAAAACTACTACATGTAGGTACATTTACAAAAACATACGAGTGCTCGAGAAGACTGTACATTTCTTTTAAGACTACTACATGTAGGTACATTTACAAAAACATACGAGTGCTCGAGAAGACTGTACATTTCTTTTAAGACTACTACATGTAGGTACATTTACAAAAACATACGAGTGCTCGAGAAGACTGTACATTTCTTTTAAGACTACTACATGTAGGTACATTTACAAAAACATACGAGTGCTCGAGAAGACTGTACATTTCTTTTAAGACTACTACATGTAGGTACATTTACAAAAACATACGAGTGCTCGAGAAGACTGTACATTTCTTTTAAGACTACTACATGTAGGTACATTTACAAAAACATACGAGTGCTCGAGAAGACTGTACATTTCTTTTAAGACTACTACATGTAGGTACATTTACAAAAACATACGAGTGCTCGAGAAGACTGTACATTTCTTTTAAGACTACTACATGTAGGTACATTTACAAAAACATACGAGTGCTCGGGAAGACTGTACATTTCTTAAAATTATAACTGTACTAGGTACATTTCAGTCAAATTCATTTCATATTATTTGCACGATTTATCTACATGTACGTATTTACATGTACATGTCGACTACAGTACCCTATCACGAGTTACAGTCACAGTTAACTCCCATATCTCTAACAAATCATATCAGGTTGCCCCAGCAATACAAATCATCATTGCTATCCATATAGATATGTATTTCCTGGGTAGTATTAGACGACCTAAGTGGTTAACCAGTACTAAACAATGTGTGCAAGGTGTCTTGCTCAAGGACACAACATACGTGCCCTGATCGAGCATTGAATCTGGGACCCCTCAATTCCAAATCTGATGTTCTACCACTGGACCCCACAAAATGGTTAGCACTAGGTAACGAATTTACCATTTAAAATCAAATATACATGTATGACACCTGCACAAACAATTAATACATAAATTATCATGATACGGTACCGCATACCTACAGATACTGGTTATAATTCCTTTAGGACTGACATGGTGCTTACTTGCTTATCGGAAGTATTGGATACAGCCCATGACACAACAGGCCTCTTAATGTTATCAAGGAAACTCATGTCCTTCCGACATATAACAGTAAAAGTCTATTCAAGCAACCCCGTCTGACTCTAATAATATCAACAGTCTTTCAGATGTGACGTTATTCCAAGGTCGTGTGTCGGTGCTTTACACTGAGGTCTTGTGCTTTACACAGTGGATGTAAAAGAAATAGAGCCAGAGGTGTCTCTGTGAATCTATATCATTCCATATCCTCCAAAATTTAAATTGACTGATCTCACCAGGAGGCGTCACGCATACATGTATGGACAACCGATAGCGACGATAAATAAACGTAATCACATTATCACACACACATTAGCAGCCCGTTTTATTTACCTGTTCACCAAGTTTGCAGGCAACAACTCTGAGGGATTCTGCACCTGTTCTGTCGCAACATGGAAGCCAAAGGCCATGGCTACGTGGATTCACCAACAAATAACGATTGTCTAAACTTCGGGGGATCAGAAGACTTACAAATTCTGAAGCCATTTTGGCATAAATAACTAAATTTTGATAAAATTCCCAAAATTCATATTTTCCAAAAATATCGCAAACGGTGTTGCAATGAAAACAGTAAATTATGTAAATCAGATAGACGGACAGACAACTTAAAAAAAAAAATTGGGTAATTTTTAGGATAATTCTAGGGCACTGTTACCGAAGGTCTTAATAGGGAATTTCAAAATATTATCACAGAGCGTTAAAATAAGAATAGTCAGCGGGTGTACATATATTGATATTGTCACATGTTTTCGCGATATAGGATGCATGTCTGTCATATGGTCTTATGCTGTTATTGAATTACTGGCCTCGAAATGGTTAAAATGAGGTACAGGAAAACACTGAAGATTGAATCAGATATAAGCTGATTGGCTAGTTAGGTCCATTCTCTTAAATTTGATACTGGTCGGAGGAGCCAGTTCTAAGATCGTCAATCCAGGACTTGGAAACAAACATATTCGGGCGACTGTGATTGGTCTTGCAGGTCATCTACTTAGTGTACCCTGCTGCGATACGTTCCTCCAACACTTCCGGTTGTCAAGAACATGTAAACACTAGGAACATATGTCCGACCAAGCACTAGGAATGTTCATAAATTATAAACGCCCACACGTGTATGTATGTTCCATGAAACATGACGATATGTCTTTCAGTGTGATATGTCTTTCAGTGTGATGTGTCTTTCAGTGTGATATGTCTTTCACTTTCAGTGTAATATGTCTCACTATCATTGTGATATATCTTTCAATGTGATATGTCTTTCACTTTCAATGTGAGATATCTTTCAGTGTGATATGTCTTTCAGTGTGATATGTCTTTCACTTTCAGTGTAATATGTCTTTCACTATCATTGTGATATATCTTTCAATGTGAGATATCTTTCAGTGTGATATGTCTCACTTTCTGTGTGATATATCTTTCAATGTGAGATATCTTTCAGTGTGATGTGTCTTTCAGTGTGATATGTCTTTCACTTTCAGTGTAATATGTCTTTCACTATCATTGTGATATATCTTTCAGTGTGATATGTCTTTCACTATCATTGTGATATATCTTTCAGTGTGATATGTCTTTCACTTCATTGTGATATATCTTTCAGTGTGATATGTCTTTCACTATCATTGTGATATATCTTTCAGTGTGATATGTCTTTCACTTTTTGTGTGATATATCTTTCACTTTCAGTGTGATATGCCTTTCAGTGTGATCTATATCTTTAATTGTGATATATATGGCTTTTAGTGTGATATGTCTTTCACTTTCAATGTGAGATATCTTTCAGTGTGATATGTCTTTCACTATCATTGTGATATATCTTTCAGTGTGATATGTCTTTCACTTTTTGTGTGATATATCTTTCACTTTCAGTGTGATATGCCTTTCAGTGTGATCTATATCTTTAATTGTGATATATATGGCTTTTAGTGTGATATGTCTTTCACTTTCAATGTGAGATATCTTTCAGTGTGATATGTCTTTCACTATCATTGTGATATATCTTTCAGTGTGATATGTCTTTCACTTTTTGTGTGATATATCTTTCACTTTCAGTGTGATATGCCTTTCAGTGTGATCTATATCTTTAATTGTGATATATATGGCTTTTAGTGTGATATGTCTTTCACTTTCAATGTGATATGTCTTTCAGTGTGATATGTCTTTCAGTGTGATAAGTCTTTCACTTTCAGTGTAATATGTTTTTCAGTGTGATATGTTTTTCAGTGTGATATGTTTTTCAGTGTGATATGTATTTCAGTGTGATATGTATTTCAGTGTGATATGTTTTTCAGTGTGATATGTATTTCAGTGTGATATGTTTTTCAGTGTGATATGTATTTCAGTGTGATATGTATTTCAGTGTGATATGTATTTCAGTGTGATATGTTTTTCAGTGTAATATGTTTTTCAGTGTGATATGTTTTTCAGTGTGATATGTATTTCAGTGTAATATGTTTTTCAGTGTGATATGTTTTTCAGTGTGATATGTATTTCAGTGTGATATGTTTTTCAGTGTGATATGTATTTCAGTGTGATATGTTTTTCAGTGTGATATGTTTTTCAGTGTGATATGTATTTCAGTGTAATATGTTTTTCAGTGTGATATGTTTTTCAGTGTGATATGTATTTCAGTGTGATATGTATTTCAGTGTGATATGTTTTTCAGTGTGATCATCAATTACTAAATGTAATTCATAATGATGATAGATAAAATGACCTGAAATGAATTTTACAATAACATATACATGTATATCTATTTCATTTCATTGATCATTTGTATGTATGTTCCATTAATGTCAAATCCCTTGTGCGTACCTAGGCATGATTTCCTGGGCAGGCTTAGCCAACCTAAGCTGTTTACCAGTACTAAGCAATGTGTGTGGTGCCTTGCCTCAATGACACTACATAATTATGTGGCCTGACCAAGTATCGACTGTTCGATTCCAAAGTTGACTCTCTACCCACTGGACCATGGATGCCACACATCGTGAACCGATCCAGAACAGGAGTTCTGTCTAGACACACTTTCCACATCAAAACTAAACATAATGAAACAAAATATAGGATCATTAACCAGCAGTACAACCATCAGGGTTCCCAGCAGGGTTGGAAAAAAGACTGTCTTTTTTAATTTTGGACAGGACACATGTCCAAAAGTGTCTTTTATTAAAAAAGGCGTACTTTATTGTCCTTTATTGTCTTTATTTGTCTAATATCATAAGACTATGTGTTTGTGGTAATGCATTTTACAATTTATTATATAATATTAAGGTATTAGGTGTGTGTGTTGTTAATAAACACCAAATGCCATTCTCTTTTACTCATAATATCTTTCATATAAATAATAAGGAAAACAAACAATTGTCATTTATGTGTCACAATCATATATTTATTCAGCACAGGAATATATATTCAACACAGTTTAACACAACTAGATTAATGTAGAAAAAATACTAGCACAGTATAGTCTTTTATCAAGCAGCTGTTACCAAGGTAATCTGTTAGTCACTCATTCAGTAATCCAAATCATCCTTGCCACGAAGCATGCGAAAGCAAAACACTAACTTAGCAGCTCGTTTTACACCAAGTCTATTTCTGAGCTTTGAGTGGATCAGACTGAAGGTACTGAAGACACGCTCTATTGAGGCAGATGAGGCAGTGGCTGTATGTAGAGCAATCATAAGGTCAATGAAGGCTGGTGAAAGGCTGGTTCTTTTCAAGGATGTCCACCAGATGACTGGGTGTAGGTTGGTTGCTTTGAACATATAACCTGGATATGGGGTAGCCTGTGCTTCAAAGAGAACAGCACATTCAATGAATTCTTGGTTTCTTTCTGCTAGCCAATCCATAACCGTGTCACGTTGCTCTTGTGTGAGTTTACTGCCCTTGTAGACCGGATTCGTCATATAGGCTGCAAAATGACTAGGGGTCACAGCTTGAGTAAACCTCTTCTTTATGGCTTGCTTGTGTTGCTCGAGGACAGGGTTATCAAGAAGGGCAATCCAGGTATCACAAGCCTTGGCTAATCCAGTAGAGTTTGACTGAAATATATCGATGGCTTGTGAAATAGGGGAGAGCTGAGCTTTCAGTTCCTTGGCTAGAGTAAACAAATTGTAATCCATAACTCGGCTCACTATGGTTTTGTCAATGTCATCATCGTGATCCTGGCAAATCTCCATATAGAATGGGCGATTTCTGATAAAAGACTCCAAACAGGCATCCTGGCTCTTCCAGCGGACATCACATGGTAATGCAGGTCTGATGCTACCTTCTGTCTGTGCAAGCCATGCAGCAGGTAGATGGTGGTTCCGGAAGTATTTCTGGATCTCCACAATGAATTTGGTGACATTAGTAGGTGTTATATCCTGACCAAGAAGGTTTCCCCAATGAGCGGAACATCCATACACAATTAGTGATGGATCATCTTGAACGAGGGTTTTACGCATTTTATCCATATTGGCAGCATTGTCAGTACACACAGACTTTACCGAACAGCCATAGTCACGTTCAGCTTTAATAATGTTCTCCTTTGCAAGGGATGCACAGTTGGCACCAGTTTTGGGCATGGAGCCAGTGTCTGTTGCATCAATAAAGTATGTCTTGTCATGGGTCTGCACGCAGTTGGCAATGACTGGTTCATTTCTAATGTTGCTCCAGCCATCCTCAACAAGGGTGACAACTTTGCCCTGGAGTTGCTCAGCCATGGTTGTCTGTAGGCCTTCATGCACTTTGTCGAGGTACTTGTCTGCTAGTTGTTTTCTATTCGGTGGGACATAGCCAGGGCGAGCTACTCTCATGAAACTGAGGAAAAGAGGATGTTCAATCACTGTAAATGGAATGTTGCACCCAAAGAACAGTTTGGCTAATTCCATATGTAGTAGCTCTGTTGTAGCTTGATCTGTCTTAGTAATGTGGTTATCAATGTGAGGCTGGGTGTTATGTCTCTTTGGAGGAGGTGCCACAATGTCTGGATCTTCCAACATACGCTTGGCTGCCTGTGGTTGTACTGGTGCAAGGACAGGCACTGGGTCTGGAAGTTGATTCTCTTGAGCATGTTGATTGGCAGGGGTAGTTAACTTGCAACACTTTTCAAAGTGTTTCTTCATTCTGAGGGGTTTGCCAACTAACTGATATTCACATTTGGTACATCTGGCATACAAATGTTGTCCAACAAGGACTTCTTGAAAGTGCCCCCAAATAGGATCTCTAGGCCTGCCAGGCATTGTGGAGATATTATGTGAATGTGATATGACAGAATAACATTCAGTAAATGATATCCTTTTCACACAGCCCTAAACTTTTATAGGCTGGGTATGTTTAGACAGTCAATCACAGTCATTTGAAGTTTTCACACATACGCTGTGGGTATAATAGGTCTTGTGACAACAAAGAAATTGACCTTAAATATGAGTCAATCGCAGTCATTTGAAGTTTTCACACATACACTGTGGGTATAATAGGTCCTGTGACAACAAAGAAATTGACCTTAAATATGAGTCAATCGCAGTCATTTGAAGTTTTCACACATACACTGTGGGTATAATAGGTCCTGTGACAACAAAGAAATTGACCTTAAATATGAGTCAATCACAGTCATTTGAAGTTTTCACACATACACTGTGGGTATAATAGGTCCTGTGACAACAAAGACAATGGTGAATTATATGTGTGAATGTAATCCCATATAACCCCTCCATATACAAAGAATCAATTTTGCTACAGAAACATATAAACTACTATGTTTATACTAGGATATGATTTAGTAAATACATTTTGCCAAAAATTCATTTAGGACACTTTTGGACAATTTGGTCTCTTTTATTAATTCTAGACAGGACACTTTTGGACTGTCCAAAACCCCTGTCCAAAATGCAATTGTCCAAAATGTGCCAACCCTGGTTCCCAGTGTTAGTGAAAATGTCAGGGAATTCTATTTTTTTTCAAGGTCAGGGAAATGTCAGGGAATTTTGTTTTTCAGTAAATGTCAGGGAATTTTATATTGATGACTTTTGTCATTGTTCTGCTCTAAAACTGTCGATTCCGCGTATAAAAAGGTCAAAAATGGGTATTTTTGCACTTGATTCCGCGCATAAAAATGTCGAAAATTGCTCTTTTAGCACTTGCATTGCGCTACTAAGGATTTGGGTTTAACAAAAATATGGGGAAAAATCAACATTTCTCTACTTCTGATTTGCTTCTTTTAAGTGTCTCAAAATGCACCACAGAGCATCTAGAAAATCAAAAATGTTCTGGGGGGGGGGGTGGCATGCACCCAGACCCCCCTAGAAGGCGTCGCGGCTCTGCCGCTTGCCGCAAAGCGGTGCTTGAAAACTTCAGGGAATTGTATTTTTCAAAGCCCCTGGGAACCCTGACCATTATATGCGTGATAAAAATATAATAAATTTAGGCATTGTGACATATGAACAAAATTTACCCTTTTGGAGTTCAAATATATATATCTCTAATTTAGTCTAAGACGCGATGAGTATACGTCGGGGGTTACGCCTCAACTGGTGACTTCAGGTGAACAGACCTACATAAACTCAAACACACACTGACTGGCTGAGCAGTTATTTTCCACATCAGTGAAAGTGACTTATTAAACAAGTGCATCAAAACTAGATTACATGTACAGTTCACGACTACATGTAAATGTCTCATTTGTAATAGTGTCTAAATTATGTTTGTTTTATTTTTCGTGTTCATATGTTGTACTGTACATCATAGTACGTTGTACATGAATTAAATATTAACCCATTCAACCCCAAGTAACTGACATGGACTGGTGCGTGATATTTTTAGACCAATAAATTAATAAGAAAATCACCTTTGGACCAGTTCATTTATCAAAATGCGTATTTTATCTAAAAATAGTAATAATTATTACTGGCAAAAAGTGCAGATCCTGATGAGACGGCTCAGGAGCCGGCTCTTCTGGATCTACACTTTTTGTAAGTCTAGAGGCCTGTAGTGTTGAAAGGGTTAATGTTAAATATCAAATCCCTCTAACCCGGAACCCCCTCTAATCCAGACTTTTTTTGTCTGGTCCAGAAGTCCAGATTAGAGAGGTTTTACTGTACTGATTCCTTGTTACAGTTTAACTGTAGAACCTTGAAGAGGAGACAGCATGGAGACAGACGCGGACTATGAGCCATGCTGCCATAACTGCACCTCGTTGTTGATGGAGCCGTACATTCAGTGTGCAGCCTGTGCCAAGTCCGAGGAGCGTGGAACAGTTACACTGTGCCTGCACTGCTTTGCTAAGGGAGTTGAGTTTGGATCCCATCAGAGTGATCATGCCTACAATATAGTGGTGAGATATTCATCATGCCTACAATATAGTGGTGAGATATTCATAATGCCTACAATATAGTGGTGAGATATTCATCATGCCTACAATATAGTGGTGAGATATTCATCATGCCTACAATATAGTGGTGAGATATTCATCATGCCTACAATATAGTGGTGAGATATTCATCATGCCTACATATAGTGGTGAGATATTCATCATGCCTACAATATAGTGGTGAGATATTCATCATGCCTACAATATAGTGGTGAGATATTCATCATGCCTACAATATAGTGGTGAGATATTCATCATGCCTACAATATAGTGGTGAGATATTCATCATGCCTACAATATAGTGGTGAGATATTCATCATGCCTACAATATAGTGGTGAGATATTCATCATGCCTACAATATAGTGGTGAGATATTCATCATGCCTACAATATAGTGGTGAGATATTCATCATGCCTACAATATAGTGGTGAGATATTCATCATGCCTACAATATAGTGGTGAGATATTCATCATGCCTACAATATAGTGGTGAGATATTCATCATGCCTACAATATAGTGGTGAGATATTCATCATGCCTACAATATAGTGGTGAGATATTCATCATGCCTACAATATAGTGGTGAGATATTCATCATGCCTACAATATAGTGGTGAGATATTCATCATGCCTACAATATAGTGGTGAGATATTCATCATGCCTACAATATAGTGGTGAGATATTCATCATGCCTACAATATAGTGGTGAGATATTCATCATGCCTACAATATAGTGGTGAGATATTCATATGCCTACAATATAGTGGTGAGATATTCATCATGCCTACAATATAGTGGTGAGATATTCATCATGCCTACAATATAGTGGTGAGATATTCATCATGCCTACAATATAGTGGTGAGATATTCATATGCCTACAATATAGTGGTGAGATATTCATATGCCTACAATATAGTGGTGAGATATTCATATGCCTACAATATAGTGGTGAGATATTCATCATGCCTACAATATAGTGGTGAGATATTCATCATGCCTACAATATAGTGGTGAGATATTCATCATGCCTACAATATAGTGGTGAGATATTCATCATGCCTACAATATAGTGGTGAGATATTCATATGCCTACAATATAGTGGTGAGATATTCATATGCCTACAATATAGTGGTGAGATATTCATCATGCCTACAATATAGTGGTGAGATATTCATCATGCCTACAATATAGTGGTGAGATATTCATCATGCCTACAATATAGTGGTGAGATATTCATCATGCCTACAATATAGTGGTGAGATATTCATAATGCCTACAATATAGTGGTGAGATATTCATCATGCCTACAATATAGTGGTGAGATATTCTTGTTTGTGGTGGTTTTTGTTTGTGGTGGTTTTTGTTGTGGTGGTTTTGTTTGTGGTGGTTTTGTTTGTGGTGGTTTTTGTTTGTGGTGGTTTTTGTTTTGGTGGTTTTTGTTTGTGGTGGTTTTTGTTTGTGGTGGTTTTTGTTTGTGGTGGTTTTTGTTTGTGGTGGATATTCATCATGCCTACAATATAGTGGTGAGATATTCATCATGCCTACAATATAGTGGTGAGATATTCATCATGCCTACAATATAGTGGTGAGATATTCATCATGCCTACAATATAGTGGTGAGATATTCATAATGCCTACAATATAGTGGTGAGATATTCATATGCCTACAATATAGTGGTGAGATATTCATAATGCCTACAATATAGTGGTGAGATATTCATCATGCCTACAATATAGTGGTGAGATATTCATCATGCCTACAATATAGTGGTGAGATATTCATGTTTGTGGTGGTTTTGTTTGTGGGTTTTATGCCTACAATATAGTGGTGAGATATTCATCATGCCTACAATATAGTGGTGGATATTCATTGCCTTTGTGGTGAGATATTCATCATGCCTACAATATAGTGGTGAGATATTCATCATGCCTACAATATAGTGGTGAGTATTCATCATGCCTACATATAGTGGTGAGATATTCATCTGCTACAATATAGTGGTGAGATATTCATCATGCCTACAATATAGTGGTGAGATATTCATCATGCCTACAATATAGTGGTGAGATATTCATCATGCCTACAATATAGTGGTGAGATATTCATCATGCCTACAATATAGTGGTGAGATATTCATAATGCCTACAATATAGTGGTGAGATATTCATCATGCCTACAATATAGTGGTGAGATATTCATAATGCCTACAATATAGTGGTGAGATATTCATAATGCCTACAATATAGTGGTGAGATATTCATAATGCCTACAATATAGTGGTGAGATATTCATAATGCCTACAATATAGTGGTGAGATATTCATAATGCCTACAATATAGTGGTGAGATATTCATCATGCCTACAATATAGTGGTGAGATATTCATCATGCCTACAATATAGTGGTGAGATATTCATCATGCCTACAATATAGTGGTGAGATATTCATCATGCCTACAATATAGTGGTGAGATATTCATTCATATGCCTACAATATAGTGGTGAGATATTCATCATGCCTACAATATAGTGGTGAGATATTCATCATGCCTACAATATAGTGGTGAGATATTCATCATGCCTACAATATAGTGGTGAGATATTCATCATGCCTACAATATAGTGGTGAGATATTCATAATGCCTACAATATAGTGGTGAGATATTCATCATGCCTACAATATAGTGGTGAGATATTCGAGTTTGGACTTCATGCCATGAAGGTGGCCGAGTGGCAACGGTTGTTGAGACGTGACATCACGCCCCACACTGCTGTAAATTCGAATCCCACTGGGGTGTTGAATACTTTCAGATGGTTTGCGGAAGGTTGGTGGTTCTACCCCTGTGCCCGTCAGTGACTGAATTACTGCCCGAAAGGGCACCCGGGGTCTTCCTCCACCTAGCTGGAGAGTCGCTATATGACCTAAGCTGCTGGTGAAACTTTAAACCTGAAAATGAAACCCCAAAGCAAACAAACTAACGAGACATGTAATTGATATTCAGTAGCTACAATGTAGCCATATTAAATTTGTAGATTCAACTCACTAAATTGAGCACCGAAGATACAATTGTACCATCAACGTCAATGGTTTAAGCTTAAACAGGAGTACCCATAAAAAACCCACCTGTCCGATCTGGCGACCTCTGTACCATCTCTCAACCTTCCGAGTCCGCCTCCGTGGTCGAGTGGTTACGGTCGCTGACTTTTATACCACTGTAACCTATCATCACTGATGGTCACGGGTTCGAGCCCCGCTCAGACCGTGTCTCATTTATATGAAAAAGTTTGCAGTTTCTTACGGAGGTTGGTGCACCCAAGTACTGGTTAACCACTGGAGCCTGCCCAGGAAAGGTGTTGTTAGGTAAACTGCCCGCCGGCGATATAGCCCGAAATGGTGCGGATGTAGGCGTAAAACCCGAAATATAATTCCTAGTCCGAGGATCAAACCCGGATTGCATTGGTGATAAGCGAGCTCGCTAGCCACTGCGCTAATCGGACAGCCATGGTGCACTCAAATGTATTTCAATGTACGTTACGAGTTTTAAAATTTCGATATTATCGGAGATAGATTTTCAAAATGATACCACGTTTAGTCTATAATTGCTATACAGAGATGAAATGTCTCATTGACTATAATACATGATTGTGTGGTGAGATTTGTGTCTGTAGATTCTATACCATACTCCTACCTCTCAACTTTTTATTGCCCTGACCTTCGTGCCGTAGTGCACATGATAATCCATATCATACTTTAATTGACCATTAATTGATCCCAACCCCTGCAACCTCTAGGAACCACTACAACCACTTGTAACCACTAGCAACCACTAACAACCACGTGTAACCAATAGCAACCCCTACAACCTCTAGGAACCACTACAACCACTTGTAACCACTAGCAACCACTAACAACCACGTGTAACCAATAGCAACCCCTACAACCTCTAGGAACCACTACAACCACTTGTAACCACTAGCAACCACTAACAACCACTTGTAACCACTAGCAACCACTAACAACCACTTGTAACCACTAGCAACCCCTACAACTGATAGGAACCACTACAACCACAAACAACCCCTACAACCACTTGTAACCACTAACAACCACTTGTAACCAATAGCAACCACTAACAACCACTTGTAACCACTAGCAACCACTAACAACCACTTGTAACCAATAGCAACCCCTACAACCTCTATGAACCACTAGCAACCCCTACAACCTCTAGGAACCACTACAACAACCCCTACAACCACTTATAACCACTAGCAACCACTAACAACCACTAGCAACCCCTACAACCTCTAGGAACCACTACAACAACAAACAACCCCTACAACCACTTGTAACCACTAGCAACCACTAACAACCACTTGTAACCACTAGCAACCCCTACAACCTCTAGGAACCACTACAACCACAAACAACCCCTACAACCTCTAGGAACCACTACAACCACAAACAACCCCTACAACCACTTGTAACCTACAACTGATAGGAACCACTACAACCACAAACAACCCCTACAACCACTTGTAACCACTAGCAACCCCTACAACCTCTAGGAACCACTACAACCACAAACAACCCCTACAACCACTTGTAACCACTAGCAACCATTATCAACCACTGGGAACCACTACAACCACAAACGAAGATGTAGTAGGTTAACATCAGAAACCATCATCTTCATTGCTTAGATATAGCATCAAACCTCTGTTAAACAGCCAGCGTTCAGCTGATATTTTATTACATATTTAACCTCTATTAAGCAGCCAACCTGTATTAAGCTGTCATCAACAGCCAGTCCAGCAATTCTGGCTGTTGATGACAGGTTGGACTGTTTCATGAATGGTTTCTTCTAATGTTTCAGAAAAACAATTTTCCAGTTTTTGAGAGAAATTGGACAGCATTAGAAGAGATGCAGTTATTAAAGGCAGTGGCTGACTGTGGCTATGGAAACTGGTATATACATGTAGTCCTGTCCCTAAAATTTGAAGTAGGCGGGGAAAACCAGAAAGTAGAAGAGTGGTCTGGGGTCCTCCACTAGCGAGTATCAAGGGTGCAGCCCTTTGTCCGGGGGAGAAAGGCCATGTTCGAAAATTGATTTTAACATGAGATTAAAATAGAAGTGCGCGTGCATACACAGGGATTCAGAGTTTTTGGGGGTACTAGTATAGAAATGTTAGTTGTATACTAGCATCCCCAAATACTCCAAATCCCTGTGTGTGTGCGTTCAGGATAAATCAAACAGTTGTTGATGGATTGTGATGAAACTTTGTGGATATACAGAGGGTTGTGGATGGATATACAGAGGGTTGTGGATGGATATACAGAGGGTTGTGGATATATAGAGGGTTGTGGATGGATATACAGAGGGTTGTGGATATATAGAGGGTTGTGGATATACAGAGGGTTGTGGATATACAGAGGGTTGTGGATATACAGAGGGTTGTGGATATACAGAGAGTTGTGGATATACAGAGGGTTGTGGATATACAGAGGGTTTGATTATACAAATTTATTTTATTTTGTGAAACAAGTTCTTACTTATATCACTCTCGAGACATCATTCCTGATGGAATCCATCCCCACAATGGGAGAGAGAAGAGGCAATGTGGAATTTAAATACCTTGCCTAAGGGCACAATCATAACAGCTCCAGCAGGGCCAGAGGGTTTGTCTAGGAGGAAGTGATTAGATTCGGGGAGAAATCGGTCAATGCCTGTGGTCAGGGCGGTCAGGCAATGTGTCCATTCCCATTGACTTCTATAGTGAACTGTGCATGCTTGTAACTCGAAAGCAAATTGCAGTACATGCTACATAACAGTGTACCAAAATCATATAAATTGACTAAATTAACTAGAGCAAATGTTTGACAGACGGATCTGTAGTCCAGTGGTAACACGTTGGACTGGTAATCCAGGGATCGCGGGTTCGATCCCCCCGTCTGACCCTAATAAAATTAACAGTCTTTCAGAATCATATCATAGTCTTTCAGATGTGACTTTAAACCGAGGTCTCGTGTTGGTACTTTACATCATGCACGTAAAAGAACCATAGCAGACTCTGGAATCGGTCGTCTGTCTGTAACATTGCACAATCCTCCAAAATATAATGTCACTAATCTCTTCAGGAGGCGTCGCTCATATGGGCAACCTGTAAATACGATTAATAAACGTAAACACACACAGAGCAAATGTTTGTATTTTAAACTATATAGGGTTGATGTGGCACACAAAGTGAGGACAAAAACATATGTGGACTGCGAGAGGCATTACAACTGTTGCTACATAGAAAATATACAGGATGGACTTCCAGGTGAGCATGTATAGCTTATAAAGCTCAAATCCAACACTCGAGTGATCTGATTGGTTGAATCTGTAATTTGCATTCAACTCAACTAATCAGACAGCAGCTCAATTGATATGATAGATTCCAATATTAAATTTGCATTCAGCTCAACAAATCAGAAAGCTCAACTCAAATGATATGACTGGCTCAATTTTAAGCCCGCCTCACATGAGGGCGGTTCTGATGGAATAGACACCGTGTGGGTGCGAGGGTATTTGCCATGCACTGCCATAAACTGCAGAATTTGCAACATGTTTGAACATTTTACAGCGGTTCTCCCAACCGTGTATCAACCGCGTTGTTACCGTATTGTCGCCGTACATAACTGCAGAACCGCCGATAAAATGGCTAGTGATTTGTAGGCGGTAGCAACAATGTGACAACACCGTAGCTATGCGGTCACAATACAGTGCAGAACGGTAGCGGCCCTTGTGCGGCACTTAAATTGTTTACTTGCGTTGTAAGGCGGTGATCACACGGTTATTACATGGTGCTCGTGGGGTTGATGTTGCGGTATAAGTATGGTTGAAAAATGTATGGGGATAATATGCGGTCAATACATGGTTAGGACGTTAATCCCACGGTGAGTACACGGTTAGTAGACAGTGATGGCCCGGTACACACCATGGACAACCGTGTCGACACCGTGTTATCACGTACTTGTCATGTGAGGCGTGCTTTAAATTTGCTTGTCAACTAATAATATAGCTTAGCAAATCAGAATACTTGAGGCTAAGCTTGAGATTGGAGTGTAAAAAAACTAAATATAATATGACTAATATACTTTTGGAGGTGACGGTAAAAAACGTATCCAAGAAAATATGAAATTCCTCTCATTTTGCAGAGTTTCCAGAAAAGAATTTGTCTTTCTTCCCAAGACCAGTGGTATACAAATGTAAGTACATGTATTCTCTTTGGAGGCATTTTAGCTAACATAAATCATATTGGCACAGTTGACAATACATAAATCATATTGGCACAGTTGGCAATCACAATAAGCAACTTAGAACAGACATTTCTACTGGTTAACATTCTAGTGATGGACTCTCTCTCGCTCGCTCGCTCGCTCTCTCTCTCTCTCTCTCTCTCTCTCGCTCTCTCTCTGGTGAAAGACCCAACGGAACTCCTCGAGTTTCAATGGATTTAGTTTATACAAATTTATTTTAGCTCGATTGCGAAACAAGTTCTTACAACTTACCGGTAATCACTCTCGAGACCTCATTCCTGATGGAATCCATCGCCACGAGGGAGAGAGAAGAGGCAATGTGGAATTTAAATGTATTGCCTAAGGGCATAATCGTAACGGCTACATGTGGGCTCGAACTCCGGGCCTTTCGCACCTGAAGCAAGTGCGCCACCACTGCGCTATCAGGGCTTCCACATTGGATTTGGATTAAACTACAGAAAGTCATGCCTAAACAGCTTGTTTCCCTGTTTCACCACCAACACTTGTAAAATCTAATTATGTAGTGTGGTCGAGTGGTTAAGGTCGCTGACTTGTATACGACTGTAACCTATCATCACTGATGGTCACTGGTTCGAGCCCCGCTCAGGCCGTGTCTCATTTATATGAAAAAGTTGGCAGTTTCTTACGGAGGTTGGTGCACCAAGTACTGGTTAACCGCTGGAGCCTGCCCAGGAAAGGTGTTGTTAGGTAAACTGCCCGCCTGCGATATAGCCCGAAATGATGCATATGTACATGACAATATTTATATGTACATCAGTGAAAATGCAAATTTATATAGTATTCAAAAATTGAGTATTTCAACTAATAAACAAGCATCATATACGCGGTTTGTTGACATAACAAAATAATGTAAATAGGGCGACACACATGCGTAATAGTGTAATGAGATTTATGGTACAGATTTACCGTTATATCTCACATGTGTGCCTATGCATATTTATTTGTAGACTAATCTAAGATAAATTTATTATCTCTAAGCGACAATATCAAGCGTTTAGTATTGACTACAATGACAAAGAAATGTCAATGCAGGAGTGTGCATGACCGGTATATGAAATCTTACATTCACTTTTGAAAGTTTGTAGACCACAAACACACTGTTTATTGATTCAATATTTGTGTTTGAATATATTCGGAAGAATTTGTAGTAGCAATGCATTTATACGTGAACAATGCATTTTGTTGGCTTTTTGCGATGTAATGTCGCTTTAACCTAACCTATGCAAGTGTTGTTTATCAGACTACAACCCTAATTACATGGTGGACATCTAATCAATACCCTGAAACTCCTTGTTATATAACTAATTATCAGTGATATAATTTTATCTGCATTCCAGTATCTGAAGATCCCCCACGGCCTGCTGACAGTTCCCAGGTTACCACGGAAATGGGCGGGTATATGGCAGGGAGGGGAGATTTCATGATGGAATACGACAACTTCTTTGAACACGATCTTCGTCATCTACATTTTGACTTTGAAGAAGATGATTCTGTTGAAACTGGTATGTTTTCTTGTTTTTTCTTTGTGATAGTAGACGGGATAATAGATGGTACAATGGTCACCATGTCATGCATGGTTTTCTCCAGATGGATCTGTAGTCCAGTGGTAACACGCTGGACTGGTAATCCAGGAATCGCAGGTTCGATCCCCGTTTGAATCTAATAAAATTAGTCTTTCAGATGGGACTTTAAACCAAGGTCTCGTGTCGGTGCTGTACACTTACACGGTGCATGTAAAAGAACCAGAGGAGACTCTGGAATGGGTCTCTGTCTGTATCATAGCACTGTCCTCCAAATATCTAAAATAACTAATATCTTCAGGGGGCGTCGCTCATATGGGCAACCGGTAGCGACGATAAATAAACGTAAAACACACGTTTTCTCCAGGTATTCCACCTGCGTTTCAAGTGATCCAAGTTGGCCATCTGTTTACGGTTTTATTATATTTTTATTTCAGATCTGAAATTTGCAGTTGTTGATGTTTACATGAGATGTTTAAAAGAACGAAAAAGAAGAAAGAGGTAAATACAGGTTATATTGACCACATTCCACTGATAAAAACATTCTTGGAAGTCGTCATAGCGCAGTGGATACGCGTTTGCTTCAGGCAAGGCATTTAATTTCCACGTTGCCTCTTCTCTCTCCCTCGGGGCGATGGATTCCATCAGGAATCAGGTCTCGAGAGTGATTAATATAAGTTGTAGGAACTTGTTTCGCAATCGAGCTAGAATAAATGTGTATAAACAATAAAAAATATACATGCAGCTGCTAGATACCACACATGCAAAGCAGTGAGAAATAAGTGTGTTATTCCACTGATATCATTTTATTAGGAAGTGGAAATATATAACGAGAGATAAGAGGTATTAAAAGAAGAAAAATATATGTTTAGTTTATAATGAACATAATCTCACAAACTTTGTATTTTAAGATTTTGTTTATTATATAAATAAAAAGCAAAGAAATAAAACAATGTGTAGCCAACATTGGAGTTCGAACCAAGGTCCTTTCGCTTAGCGGGCAAACACCAACATTGGAGTTCGAACCAAGGTCCTTTCACTTAGCGGGCAAACACCAACATTGGAGTTCGAACCAAGGTCCTTTCGTTTAGCGGGCAAACACCAACATTGGAGTTCGAACCAAGGTCCTTTCACTTAGCGGGCAAACACCAACATTGGAGTTCGAACCAAGGTCCTTTCGCTTAGCGGGCAAACACCAACATTGGAGTTCGAACCAAGGTCATTTCGCTTAGCGGGCAAACACCAACATTGGAGTTCGAACCAAGGTCCTTTCGCTTAGCGGGCAAACACCAACATTGGAGTTCGAACCAAGGTCCTTTCGCTTAGCGGGCAAACACCAACATTGGAGTTCGAACCAAGGTCCTTTCTCTTAGCGGGCAAACACCAACTGAGCTAGCAAAATCTCCCAAAGTAAGTTATTAAACTTGTCGGATTTCATAAATATTTCCAAACCAGTGACATCGTGTAATTGACATCACCTGTAAGAAGTGATCACATGAGCGTACCGACAAAATATGCTGTCTAGTGTTGTAGATTTTTATATTTGATATGTAAGTTTTATGTTATTTTTCATGTATATTGTGTGTACACTTGTCTCGTACATGTACAACTGAAGGCGCAGTCAGACTTTCCCTGTATAAGTTTTTACAGCTTGTTTCGCAATTGTTGTAAAATAAACTCTATATGTTGCTACATTAGTGTCATGTTTACCCTACCTCATATTGATGAAGAATCCATTAGAGTAAATCCTGAATCCGTGTCCAAAATAATGCCGAACATGTATATACAGTTCCGTCTCCGTGGCCTACGGAGTGGGAGGTCGAAGGTTCGAATCTCGTCGGGGGTTCATTCTGATATGGCCGGTTGATGAGCCGCCAGCTAGTTAAATAATGTTACCAATTGCCTACCAGCCTGGCACCTGGCATACAAGTATAGGATTCTGAAAGTACTGATGTTCATAAAAAAAAGAGATGTCCCATAAGTCAGAAATAGGGATGACACTATAATAAACAAACACCTTACTTTTACAGTTGCCGATCTTTGGCTCACAATAGTGATTCCCAGTAGGTGCATACATGCAGTGAATACCCAGTAGGTACATGCATTCAGTGAATACCCAGTAGGTACATGCATACAGTGAATACCCAGTAGGTACATGCATTCAGTGAATACCCAGTAGGTACATGCATTCAGTGAATACCCAGTAGGTATATTGCATTCAGTGAATACCCAGTAGGTACATGCATTCAGTGAATACCCAGTAGGTACATGCATTCAGTGAATACCCAGTAGGTACATGCAGTGAATACCCAGTAGGTACATGCATTCAGTGAATACCCAGTAGGTACATGCATGCAGTGAATACCCAGTAGGTACATGCATGCAGTGAATACCCAGTAGGTACATGCATTCAGTGAATACCCAGTAGGTACATGCATTCAGTGAATACCCAGTAGGTACATGCATGCAGTGAATACCCAGTAGGTACATGCATGCAGTGAATACCCAGTAGGTACATGCATACAGTGAATACCCAGTAGGTACATGCATGCAGTGAATACCCAGTAGGTACATGCATGCAGTGAATACCCAGTAGGTACATGCAGTGAATACCCAGTAGGTACATGCATGCAGTGAATACCCAGTAGGTACATGCATGCAGTGAATACCCAGTAGGTACATGCATGCAGTGAATACCCAGTAGGTACATGCAGTGAATACCCAGTAGGTGCATGCATTCAGTGAATACCCAGTAGGTACATGCAGTGAATACCCAGTAGGTACATGCATTCAGTGAATACCCAGTAGGTACATGCATGCAGTGAATACCCAGTAGGTACATGCATGCAGTGAATACCCAGTAGGTACATGCAGTGAATACTCAGTAGGTACATGCATTCAGTGAATACCCAGTAGGTACATGCATGCAGTGAATACCCAGTAGGTACATGCATTCAGTGAATACCCAGTAGGTACATGCATGCAGTGAATACCCAGTAGGTACATGCATTCAGTGAATACCCAGTAGGTACATGCATGCAGTGAATACCCAGTAGGTACATGCAGTGAATACCCAGTAGGTACATGCATCCAGTGAATACCCAGTAGGTACATGCATGCAGTGAATACCCAGTAGGTACATGCATTCAGTGAATACCCAGTAGGTACATGCATGCAGTGAATACCCAGTAGGTACATGCAGTGAATACCCAGTAGGTACATGCATTCAGTGAATACCCAGTAGGTACATGCAGTGAATACCCAGTAGGTACATGCATTCAGTGAATACCCAGTAGGTACATGCATTCAGTGAATACCCAGTAGGTACATGCATTCAGTGAATACCCAGTAGGTACATGCATGCAGTGAATACCCAGTAGGTGCATGCAGTGAATACCCAGTAGGTACATGCATTCAGTGAATACCCAGTAGGTACATGCATGCAGTGAATACCCAGTAGGTACATGCAGTGAATACCCAGTAGGTACATGCAGTGAATACCCAGTAGGTACATGCAGTGAATACCCAGTAGGTACATGCATTCAGTGAATACCCAGTAGGTACATGCAGTGAATACCCAGTAGGTACATGCATTCAGTGAATACCCAGTAGGTACATGCATGCAGTGAATACCCAGTAGGTACATGCAGTGAATACCCAGTAGGTACATGCAGTGAATACCCAGTAGGTACATGCAGTGAATACCCAGTAGGTACATGCATGCAGTGAATACCCAGTAGGTACATGCATGCAGTGAATACCCAGTAGGTACATGCAGTGAATACCCAGTAGGTACATGCAGTGAATACCCAGTAGGTACATGCATGCAGTGAATACCCAGTAGGTACATGCAGTGAATACCCAGTAGGTACATGCATTCAGTGAATACCCAGTAGGTACATGCAGTGAATACCCAGTAGGTACATGCAGTGAATACCCAGTAGGTACATGCATTCAGTGAATACCCAGTAGGTACATGCATGCAGTGAATACCCAGTAGGCACATGCATTCAGTGAACACCCAGTAGGTACATGCATTCAGTGAATACCAAGTAGGTACATGCATTCAGTGAATACCCAGTAGGTACATACATTCAGTGAATACCCAGTAGGTACATGCATTCAGTGAATACCCAGTAGGTACATACATTCAGTGAATTCCCAGTAGGTACATGCATTCAGTTGAAAGCTTCATAATAGTTGTCATTTCTTTTCAGAATAATAAGGAAGTATGGATTAATAAACCTTAGAAAAAATACAAGTAAGTTTGTGTTTTTCAGATATCATGCACTTCAAGCTTCCATGTTTTATTATATAATCGATGTGTGAGGTTTATCATAATACCAAGCTGTAATCAGTGTTGTGTACAGATCAGTCTTGTCATTTAATCAGTAAATTAGTGATGTATTTGATGGGGACTGTGTTTGTGAGGGCTATGTTGATGGGGGCTGTGGTTTGTGAGGGCTGTGGTTTGTGAGGGCTGTGTTGATGAGGGCTGTGTTGGTGAGGGCTGTGGTTTGTGAGGACTGTTGGTGAGGGCTGTGGTTGGTGAGGACTGTGTTCGTGAGGGCTGTGTTGGTGAGGGTTGTATTTGTGAGGGCTGTGTTGGTGAGGGCTGTGTTGATGGGGACTGTGTTTGGTGAGGGCTGTGTTGATGAGGACTGTGTTGGTGGGGGCTGTGTTTGGTGAGGGCTGTGTTGGTGAGGAGGGCTGTGTTGATGAGGGCTGTGGTTGTGAGGACTGTGTTGGTGAAGGCTGTGTTGATGGGAGCTGTGTTGATGGGGGCTGTGTTTGTGAGGGCTGTGTTGATGGGGGCTGTGTTTGGTGAGGACTGTGTTTGGTGAGGGCTGTGTTTGGCGAGGACTGTGTTGGTGAGGGCTGTGTTGGTGAGGGCTGTGTTGGTGAGGGCTGTGGTTTGTGAGGACTGTGTTGGGAGGGCTGTGTTGATGGGGGCTGTGTTGGTGAGGGCTGTGTTGGTGAGGGCTGTGTTGATGAGGACTGTGTTGGTGGGGACTGTGTTGATGAAGGCTGTGTTGGTGAGGGCTGTGTTGATGGGGGCTGTGTTGGTGGGGACTGTGTTTGTGAGGGCTGTGTTGGTGGGGACTGTGTTTGTGAGAGCTGTGTTGGTGAGGGCTGTGTGATGGGACTGTGTTGTGTTGGGACTGTGTTGGTGAGGGCTGTGTTGGTGGGGACTGTGTTTGTGAGAGGCTGTGTTGGTGACTGTGTTGGTGAGGCTGTGGTGATGAGGACTGTGTTGGTGAGGCTGTGACTTGGTGAGGGCTGTGTTGGTGAGGACTGTGTTGATGAGGGGTGTGTTGGTGAGGGCTGTGTTGGTGAGGGCTGTGTTGGTGAGGGCTGTGTTGGTGAGGGACGTGTTGTGAGGGCTGTGTTGGTGAGGGCTGTGTTGGTGTGTGGTGAGGGCTGTGTTGGTGAGGGACTGTGTTGGTGAGGGCTGTGTTGATGAGGACTGTGTGGTTGTGTGGGGACTGTGTTGGTGAGGACTGTGTTGGTGAGGGCTGTGTTGGTGGGGCTGTGTTGTGAGGGCTGTGTTGATGAGGACTGTGTTGGTGAGGACTGTGTTGGTGAGGACTGTGGTGATGAGGACTGTGTGGTGGGGACTGTGGGACTGTGTTGGTGAGGACTGTGGTTGATGAGGACTGTGTTGGTGAGGGCTGTGTTGGTGGGGACTGTGTTGGTGTGTGGTGAGGACTGTGTTGGTGAGGGCTGTGTTGATGAGGACTGTGTTGGTGAGGACTGTGTTGGTGAGGGACTGTGTTGTGAGGAGGGACTGTGTTGGTGAGGACTGTTGGTGAGGACTGTGTTGGTGAGGGCTGTGTTGTGTTGATGAGGACTGTGTTGGTGAGGACTGTGTTGGTGAGGTGTTGGTGAGGACTGTGTTGGTGGGGACTGTGTTGGTGAGGCTGTGTTGGTGAGGAGGACTGTGTTGGTGAGGACTGTGTTGGTGAGGGCTGTGTTGGTGAGGACTGTGTTTGTGACTGTGTTGAGGGCTGTGTTGGTGAGGACTGTGTTGGTGAGGCTGTGTTGGTGAGGGCTGTGTTGGTGGGGACTGTGTTTGGTGGCTGTGTTGGACTGTGTTGGTGGGGACTGTGTTGATGAAGGCTGTGTTGGTGAGGGCTGTGTTGATGAGACTGTGTTGGTGGGGACTGTGTTGGTGGGGGCTGTGTTGGTGAGGGCTGTGTTGGTGAGGACTGTGTTGGTGAGGGCTGTGTTGGTGAGGACTGTGTTGGTGAGGAGGACTGTGTTGGTGAGGGCTGTGTTGGTGAGGGACTGTGTTGGTGAGGACTGTGTTGGTGAGGACTGTGTTGGTGAGGACTGTGTTGGTGAGGCTGTGTTGGTGAGGGCTGTGTTGGTGATGAGGCTGTGTGGTGAGGACTGTGTTGGTGAGGACTGTGTTGTGGGGGCTGTGTTGTGAGGCTGTGTTGGTGAGGACTGTGTTGGTGAGGACTGTGTTGGTGAGGACTGTGTTGTGAGGTGTGTTGATGAGGGCTGTGTTGGTGAGGGCTGTGTTGGTGAGATGAGGGCTGGTTGTGAGGTGTGTTGATGAGGACTGTGTTGGTGAGGACTGAGGACTGTGTTGGTGAGGGACTGTGTTGGTGAGGGCTGTGTTGGTGAGGGCTGTGTTGGTGAGGGTGTGTTGATGAGGGCTGTGTTGGTGAGGCTGTGTTGGTGAGGGCTGTGTTGAGGATGAGGACTGTGTTGTGAGGACTGTGTTGGAGGGCTGTGTTGTTGATGAGGACTGTGTTGGTGAGGACTGTGTTGGTGAGACTGTGTTGGTGAGGACTGTGTTGGTGAGGACTGTGTTGATGAGGGCTGTGTTGGTGAGGGCTGTGTTGGTTGTTGTGAGGACTGTGGTTGATGAGGACTGTGTTGGTGAGGACTGTGTTGGTGAGGACTGTGTGGTTGATGAGGGCTGTGTTGGTGAGGGCTGGCTGTGTTGATGAGGAGGACTGTGACTGTGGTGAGGACTGTGTGGTGATGAGGGCTGTGTTGGTGAGGGCTGTGTTGGTGAGGGCTGTGTTGGTGACTGTGTTGGTGAGACTGTGTGATGAGACTGTGTTGGTGGCTGTGTTGGTGAGGGCTGTGTTGGTGAGGACTGTGTTGGTGAGGACTGTGTTGGTGAGGAGGGCTGTGTTTGATGAGGGCTGGTGTTGGTGAGGACTGTGTGTGTGAGGACTGTGTTGGTGAGGACTGTGTTGGTGAGGACTGTGGTTGATGAGGGCTGTGTTGGTGAGGCTGTGTTGGTGAGGACTGTGTTGGTGAGGACTGTGTTGGTGAGGACTGTGTTGGTGAGGACTGTGGTTGATGAGGGGTGAGGGCTTGTGTTGGTGGGACTGTGTTGGTGAGGACTCTGTGTTGGTGACTGTTTTTGATGAGGGCTGTGTTGGTGAGGGACTGTGTTGATGAGTGAGGCTGTGAGGGCTGTGTTGGTGAGGGCTGTGTTGATGACGACTGTGTTGATGGTGAGGGCTGTGTTGTGAGGCTGTGTGTGAGGAGTTTGATGAGGGCTGTGTTGGTGAGGGCTGTGTGGTGAGGACTGTGGTTGATGAGGCTGTGTTGGTGAGGGCTGTGTTGGTGAGGACTGTGTTGGTGAGGGCTGTGTTGGTGAGTGCTGTGTTAGTGAGGGCTGTGTTGGTGAGGACTGTGGTTGGTGAGGGCTGTGTTGGTGAGGACTGTGTTGGTGGGGGCTGTGTTGATGAGGACTGTGTTAGTGAGGGCTGTGTTGATGGGGGCTGTGTTGATGAGGACTGTGTTAGTGAGGGCTGTGTTGATGGGGGCTGTGTTGGTGAGGGCTGTGTTGGTGAGTACTGTGGTTGGTGAGGGCTGTCAGATTACTTATTGCTCTGTGGCATCGCTTTGGTAGTACAGGTTGGAAACTTGGCTTATGTGTAGGTAATTTAATGTCATAGCAACATGTTACATTGTGACAGTCATTTAAAGATACAGTAGTCCGCCTCCGTTGTCGAGTGGTTACTGTCGCTGACTTGTATACCACTGTAAGCTCTAATCACTGATGGTCACAGGTTCGAGCCCCGCTTTTCAATTATATGAAAAAGTTGGCAGTTTCTTACGGAGATTGATGCACCAATGTACCAAGTACTAGTTAACTACTGGAGCCTGCCCAGGAAAGGTGTTGTTGGGTAAACTGCACACCGGCGATACAGCCAAAATGGTGCTGATGCAGGCGTAAAACCCGAACAAACAAATAAAGATATAGTTAATGATGAACTACATAATTTGTTATGTTTTCAATTGTGTAGCTGCATGTCCAGTTGAAACTTGATGACTTGAAGTTGTTTGGATATATTAAACATACAACATGCAACCCGGGTTCGATCCGCGCCAACAAGACTGATTCATATAAGTTGTTAAAGCTTGTTTCGCATTCATTGTAAATGAAATGAAGTTTGTTTAGACTGTTCATATTTGTTTTTGTCAGGGTGTTCGTACAGATACGGGGCTACATTAGGGTACTACGTGGAGTGTCTACGAG
>CM026403.1:19741170-19801208 GCA_014843695.1 Archivesica marissinica | reverse complement strand
TGAGGGCTGTGTTGGTGAGGACTGTGGTTGGTGAGGGCTGTGTTGGTGAGGACTGTGTTGGTGGGGGCTGTGTTGATGAGGACTGTGTTAGTGAGGGCTGTGTTGATGGGGGCTGTGTTGATGAGGACTGTGTTAGTGAGGGCTGTGTTGATGGGGGCTGTGTTGGTGAGGGCTGTGTTGGTGAGTACTGTGGTTGGTGAGGGCTGTCAGATTACTTATTGCTCTGTGGCATCGCTTTGGTAGTACAGGTTGGAAACTTGGCTTATGTGTAGGTAATTTAATGTCATAGCAACATGTTACATTGTGACAGTCATTTAAAGATACAGTAGTCCGCCTCCGTTGTCGAGTGGTTACTGTCGCTGACTTGTATACCACTGTAAGCTCTAATCACTGATGGTCACAGGTTCGAGCCCCGCTTTTCAATTATATGAAAAAGTTGGCAGTTTCTTACGGAGATTGATGCACCAATGTACCAAGTACTAGTTAACTACTGGAGCCTGCCCAGGAAAGGTGTTGTTGGGTAAACTGCACACCGGCGATACAGCCAAAATGGTGCTGATGCAGGCGTAAAACCCGAACAAACAAATAAAGATATAGTTAATGATGAACTACATAATTTGTTATGTTTTCAATTGTGTAGCTGCATGTCCAGTTGAAACTTGATGACTTGAAGTTGTTTGGATATATTAAACATACAACATGCAACCCGGGTTCGATCCGCGCCAACAAGACTGATTCATATAAGTTGTTAAAGCTTGTTTCGCATTCATTGTAAATGAAATGAAGTTTGTTTAGACTGTTCATATTTGTTTTTGTCAGGGTGTTCGTACAGATACGGGGCTACATTAGGGTACTACGTGGAGTGTCTACGAGTGTTCACACGTCTTGTATCACCAGATGACTTTGAAATGTTCCTTGAAGCATTGCATTGTAAGTAACATTATATTTCACTCATGTTATTATCGTTCTAGTGAGCCAAGTAAATGATTTGTTACATGTGTCGGATGTGTTCTAGTGAGCCAAGTAAATGATTTGTTACATGTGGTGGATGTGTTCTAGTGAGCCAAGTAAATGATTTGTTACATGTGTCGGATGTGTTCTAGTGAGCCAAGTAAATGATTTATTACATGTGGTGGATGTGTTCTAGTGAGCCATGAAAATCGAGACGTGTAGACTGCAATCAGTTGGATATTTGCGAAATCTTGAATTCACAAGGGTGTTTGTTCTTTTTATAATTATCGTGATAACACTCGCTCGAATAAATAGTGATGTGCATTATATTGATTAAGTTGCAGACTCCACTTACGGTATCTTCATCATGGTTGGAATGAACATTTGGAGTATTGAGTTGCACGTCTACTTTAAAGAAAAAAACATGAACTGTATTCGATTACGCATGTTTTTATATATTCAGAAATGATTTCATAATAATTTGAAAATTCAAGCCAAAAATCGATTCTTGTACAGCTATTTAAAGCAGCATTACATCGTAATAAAGGATGGTTTGGGTAAAATATAAATACTAATGTGTGTGTGTTTACAAAAATCGAAATAGTCGCTCAGAAACGATACAATTCCAATAAATTTAAACCGTCGTATACGCGAATTTGTTTATCAACACACGAAATTTAAACACGCACAGCGCGCATGCGTGAAACAACAGAGGATGTAGAAAACAACGTATATATTTTGAACATGAAATACTATCTATCTTCCTCTAATGTCGAACCCCTCGCGGGGATGTAGAAATGTCCCTAAAAGACTTAGCTAACAGAGGTATGAATCAACATATCAAGTAATTTAATTAAAAGACAACGTGGGACAAATGGTGACGATGCATTCCGAATGTAAACAAGTGCAGACGATGCATTCCGGTTGTAAATAAGTGCGTGGCTGATCGACTCGGAAAGTCCTACTTTCGAGTTTTGTTTTATCGCAAAAAAAACACTGTTTACCAATTGAACATAAGCATACAAAGTATAATGTTAGAATGTGTAGCAGCATTGCTACCCATACGTAAAAATTGAATTTTTCAAATATCTTTTATTTCATATGACGTAATGCTGCTTTAAGCCTCAAATTAAAAGCATAGCATGTTTATACCATTGTTGATGTTCTTCCTTTAAATAAGTTTATACAAATTAATTTTAGCTCGATTGCGAAACAAGTTCTTACAACTTATATTATTAATTCTTGATACCTCATTCTTGATGGAATCCATCGCCACTAGGGAGAAGATGCAACATGGAATTTAAATGCCTTGCCTTGGGCTTTTCGCAGCTGAATCGAACGTGCTACCACTGCGCTATCACGACTTCCTTTAAATTATTTCTTATTGTATCTCATATTTAAATAATTTCATTCAAATATTCGAACATTTTATCGCTATGATTGCTTTTACATTCTGAAACTGTTATATATAACTATATCTTTATTATTGTAAAATGTAAACGTTTAAACAAATAAACAACTCCAATTAATGAACAGATGAACAAGAAGTGAAGAACGAGATTCGTCATTTAGAGGAGTATCGACATAATGGACTAACCAAGTCACAGCATATCAAGATGTTCCGAGTGTTAAAGAAAAATCGCGAGAAAGAGCGATATGAGCGACATCTATTGAATGACGTGGTTACACACATCAGGGTAAGTTACACACAGCAGGGTAAGTTACACACAGCAGGGTAAGTTACAGGGTAAGTTACACACAGCATGGTAAGTTACACACAGCAGGGTAAGTTACACACATCAGGGTAAGTTACACACAGCAGGGTAAGTTACACACAGCAGGGTAAGTTACATACAGCAGGGTAAGTTATACACATCAGGGTAAGTTACAGGGTAAGTTATACACATCAGGGTAAGTTACAGGGTAAGTTACACACAGCAGGGTAAGTTACACACATCAGGGTAAGTTACACACATCAGGGTAAGTTACACACATCATGGTAAGTTATACACATCAGGGTAAGTTACACACAGCAGGGTAAGTTACAGGGTAAGTTACACACATCAGGGTAAGTTACACACAGCAGGGTAAGTTACACACATCAGGGTAAGTTACACACAGCAGGGTAAGTTACACACATCAGGGTAAGTTACACACAGCAGGGTAAGTTACACACATCAGGGTAAGTTACACACATCAGGGTAAGTTACACACAGCAGCATAAGTTACACACATCAGGGTAAGTTACACACATCAGGGTAAGTTACACACAGCAGGGTAAGTTACAGGGTAAGTTACACACATCAGGGTAAGTTACACACAGCAGGGTAAGTTACACACATCAGGGTAAGTTACACACAGCAGGGTAAGTTACACACATCAGGGTAAGTTACACACATCAGGGTAAGTTACACACATCAGGGTAAGTTACACACATCAGGATAAGTTACACACATCAGGGTAAGTTACACACAGCAGGATAAGTTACACACAGCAGGTTAAGTTACACACAGTAGGGTAAGTTACAGGGTAAGTTACACACAGCAGGATAAGTTACACACAGCAGGGTAAGTTATACACAGCAGGGTAAGTTACAGGGTACGTTACACACAGCAGGGTAAGTTATACACAGCAGGGTAAGTTACAGGGTAAGTTACACACAGCAGGGTAAGTTATACACAGCAGGGTAAGTTACAGGGTAAGTTACACACAGCAGGGTAAGTTATACACAGCAGGGTAAGTTATACACAGCAGGGTAAGTTACACACAGCAGGGTAAGTTATACACATCAGGGTAAGTTACAGGGTAAGTTACACACAGCAGGGTAAGTTACACACATCAGGGTAAGTTACACACAGCGGGAAGTTACACACACAGGGTAAGTTACACACATCAGGGTAAGTTACAGGGTAAGTTACACACATCAGGATAAGTTACAGGGTAAGTTACACACATCAGGGTAAGTTACACATATCAGGGTAAGTTACACACAGCAGGGTAAGTTACACACATCAGGGTAAGTTATACACAGCAGGGTAAGTTACACACAGCAGGGTAAGTTATACACATCAGGGTAAGTTACACACAGCAGGGTAAGTTACACACATCATGGTAAGTTACACACAGCAGGGTAAGTTACAGGGTAAGTTATACACAGCAGGGTAAGTTATACACATCAGGGTAAGTTACACACAGCAGGGTAAGTTATACACACCAGGGTAAGTTACAGGGTAAGTTACACACAGCAGGGTAAGTTATACACCCAGGTAAGTTATACACACCAGGGTAAGTTACAGGGTAAGTTACACACAGCAGGGTAAGTTATACACACCAGGGTAAGTTACACACAGCAGGGTAAGTTATACACACCAGGGTAAGTTATACACACCAGGGTAAGTTATACACACCAGGGTAAGTTATACACACCAGGGTAAGTTATACACACCAGGGTAAGTTATACACACCAGGGTAAGTTACAGGTAAGTTTACACACCAGGGTAAGTTACAGGGTAAGTTACACACAGCAGGGTAAGTTATACACACCAGGGTAAGTTATACACACCAGGGTAAGTTATACACACCAGG
The DNA here is from genome assembly GCA_014843695.1 of Archivesica marissinica. Classification (NCBI taxonomy): domain Eukaryota; kingdom Metazoa; phylum Mollusca; class Bivalvia; order Venerida; family Vesicomyidae; genus Archivesica; species Archivesica marissinica. Next base: position 19,796,672 of record CM026403.1, on the reverse strand, counting down.
GTAAGTTATACACACCAGGGTAAGTTATACACACCAGGGTAAGTTATACACACCATGGTAAGTTATACACATCAGGGTAAGTTATACACACCAGGGTAAGTTATACACACCAGGGTAAGTTACAGGGTAAGTTACACACAGCAGGGTAAGTTATACACACCAGGGTAAGTTATACACCCATGGTAAGTTATACACATCAGGGTAAGTTATACACACCATGGTAAGTTATACACATCAGGGTAAGTTACAGGGTAAGTTATACACACCAGGGTAAGTTATACACACCATGGTAAGTTATACACATCAGGGTAAGTTATACACACCAGGGTAAGTTATACACACCAGGGTAAGTTACAGGGTAAGTTACACACAGCAGGGTAAGTTATACACAGCAGGGTAAGTTACACACAGCAGGGTAAGTTATACACATCAGGGTAAGTTACAGGGTAAGTTACACACAGCAGGGTAAGTTACACACATCAGGGTAAGTTACACACAGCAGGGTAAGTTACACACATCAGGGTAAGTTACAGGGTAAGTTACACACATCAGGATAAGTTACAGGGTAAGTTACACACATCAGGGTAAGTTACACATATCAGGGTAAGTTACACACAGCAGGGTAAGTTACACACATCAGGGTAAGTTATACACAGCAGGGTAAGTTACACACAGCAGGGTAAGTTACACACATCAGGGTAAGTTACACACAGCAGGGTAAGTTATACACAGCAGGGTAAGTTATACACATCAGGGTAAGTTACACACAGCAGGGTAAAGGGTAAGTTACACACAGCAGGGTAAGTTACACACAGCAGGGTAAGTTATACACACCAGGGTAAGTTATACACACCAGGGTAAGTTATACACACCAGGGTAAGTTATACACACCAGGGTAAGTTATACACACCAGGGTAAGTTATACACACCAGGGTAAGTTACACACACCAGGGTAAGTTATACACACCAGGGTAAGTTATACACACCAGGGTAAGTTACACACACCAGGGTAAGTTATACACACCAGGGTAAGTTATACACACCAGGGTAAGTTATACACACCAGGGTAAGTTATACACACCAGGGTAAGTTATACACACCAGGGTAAGTTACACACACCAGGGTAAGTTATACACACCAGGGTAAGTTACACACAGCAGGGTAAGTTATACACACCAGGGTAAGTTATACACATCAGGGTAAGTTATACACACCAGGGTAAGTTATACACACCAGGGTAAGTGTGTTTAGCTCGCTGTGTTGCCTGATTGATCTAGCACTCACAGACGGATCTGTTGTCCAGTGGTAACACATTGGACTGGTAATCCAGGGATCGTAGGTTTGATCCCCCCTGTTTGACCCTAGTAAAATTAACAATCTTTCTGATGGGACTTTAAGCTTCAAACTCTGTCTGTATCATTGCACTCTGGAATGGGTCATTGCACTATCCTCCCAAAAATCTAAAGTGACTAATCTCTTCAGGAGGCGTCGCTCATATGGGCAACCTGTAGCGACGATAAATAAACGTAAACACACACACTTTATCTAGCACGATGTTGTTAGAACTCGTCTGTCAATGCCCTCTAGCATCAGGCCTATCAGTTATATATCATGGATAGGTGATAAATGATGATATGTGAGAAAGTACTCAGTCGCTTATGGAGGTTGAAAACAGTATTTATTCCAATAAATTATATGTAAAACATGCGAGTAATACAATTTTTACAAATTTTGAATAATTTGGATTGGAATACAAGTTTTCATAAATCTTATATTAATTCCTCTCCAACGAAAATGTACACATTATAAATTTGCATGTAAAGAATAATACTAAATCGAGTGTTACTTGAGGCGGATATTCTGTATACATGTATGCAAGAAGTACTGTGAATAGGTTGAATAGTTGAGTACTGGTTCTATGAACTAAATGCAGGTGATCTTCTCTCCTCCACAACAGTCTAGTTCAGTATCCCAGTCATGGTGTGGCATCCGTGGTTGAGCGTCGGATTTGGAATCGAACGGTCCCGGGTTCGATACTCGGTCAGGCCACGTATGTAGTGTCAATGAGCAAGGCACCTCACACACATTGCTTAGTACTGGTTAAACCACTTAGGTCGGCTAAGCTTGCCCAGGAAAACATGTCTACGTCCCCGCGAGGGGTTTGACATTAATGGAACATACATACATACAGTCATAATCAGAAAATTAAATAGAAATAGTAAATAAACATAAATATAAATAGGATTTTACACATGTATATATTATATGAATTACCTGCGTATGATATAAAGTAATGTTGAAATGAAATGGCCATATGCCCTTATCCATAACTTTTCAGTTTTCAGTCTGCCCAGGAAAAGTGTTGTTAGGTAAACTATCCACCGGCGATGTAGCCCAAAGTGGTGCTGATGCATGCGTAAAACCCTATTTACACAAAATTTGAATTCCCTACAATTCTTGAAATAATGTAAAGTTGCTTGATCTGAGATATATTATATAATACTCTGTAACGCAGATGTAATGCAGATGTAACGACGTTTCCGATGGGTAAACCCCACCTTTCTCAAGGATTAATCAAGTTTTTTCAGCAATATGAAATGATTCTATTTAAGAATCCAAACTAACGACGTGACGTGATGTTGTGACTTCTTTTGTTTGCATTCATAAATAGAATATCTTCCGTTTTTCATGTTGCTGGTGGATTTACCGAAACATCCATGATACAGAGTATAAAATAATGTTATATTTCCAGTTTAATCGAGAACTGCTAGCCTATGCTCAAAGGTGAGACCAAAATCCCTGCCGTGATTCATAGAAGATTGAAAGTTCTAATCATGTTTATTGTTTGACACCCACTTCTTTATAATATCTAAATGTTTACCAACCTACTTCAGGGAGTGCACCATCATTTTATCACGGTGGATTGGTAATCCAGGGATCGCAGGTTCGATCCCCCGTCTAACCCTAATAAAATTTAACAGTCTTTCAGATGGGACTTTAAGCCAAGGTCTTGTGTCGGTGCTTTACACCGTGCATGGAAAAGAACCAGAGGAGAATCTGGAATGGGTCTCTGTCTGTATCATTGCACTATCCTCCAAAATCTAAAATGACTAATCTCTTCAGGTGTCGCTCATATGGGCAACTGGTAGCGACGATAAATAAATGTAAAACACACACACCATAATTTTCCTTTGTCATTTGAAATGAATCTACACGTTATTAGAATAATTATATACGTTACTAACTAGGATGAGTCGGCATGTCAGACTTGGCTTCAGAGACAGGCGGCTTTGGAAAGTCTCGGAAAGACCGGTTCAAACCATCTACCAAGTGCACGTAAGTAAGCTGTCATAAACCATCTACCGAGTTCTCATTGGTAAACTGTCACAAGCCATCTATGAAGTGCAAGTAAGTAATATGTCACAAACCATCCATCGAGTTCTCGTAAGTAAACTCACAAAACATCTACCAAGTACACGCAAGTAAACTCTCCCCCAATTTAAAACTATATTTGTGTTACTTGATTCAGGATCAACATTATATTACTGGTTCTCAAGTTTTATGTCATCCCGATTTTCATATTTGCATAAATGATCTATTTACTAAAGACACTTAAATCCACATTGCTTCTTTTCTCTCCTCTCATGGCTCCAGATAGGCTCTTGAACAACAAACTCCTCTATGCAACCACTGTTTGTCACTCCATAGTTGAGCTTGTTAAAACAGATGTTACTTTACACGGGATCACTCCATAATTGAGCTGGTTAAAACAGATGTTACTTTACACGGGATCACTCCATAGTTGAGCTGGTTAAAACAGATGTTACTTTACACGGGATCACTCCATAGTTGAGCTGGTTAAAACAGGTGTTACTGTACACGAGGTGACTCCACAGTTGAGCTGGTTAAAACAGGTGTTACTGTACACGAGGTGACTCCACAGTTGAGCTGGTTAAAACAGGTGTTACTGTACACGAGGTGAATCCATTGTTGAGCTTGTTAAAACAGGTGTTACTGTACACGAGGTGACTCCATTGTTGAGCTGGTTAAAACAGGTGTTACTGTACACGAGGTGACTCCATAGTTGAGCTGGTTAAAACAGGTGTTACTGTACACGAGGTGACTCCATAGTTGAGCTGGTTAAAACAGGTGTTACTGTACACGAGGTGACTCCATTGTTGAGCTGGTTAAAACAGGTGTGACTGTACACGAGGTGACTCCATAGTTGAGCTGGTTAAAACAGGTGTTACTGTACACGAGGTGACTCCATAGTTGAGCTGGTTAAAACAGGTGCTACTGTACACGAGGTGACTCCATAGTTGAGCTGGTTAAAACAGGTGTTACTGTACACGAGGTGACTCCATAGTTGAGCTGGTTAAAACAGGTGTTACTGTACACGAGGTGACTCCATAGTTGAGCTGGTTAAAACAGGTGTTACTGTACACAAGGTGACTCCATAGTTGAGCTGGTTAAAACAGGTGTTACTGTGCACGAGGTGACTCCATAGTTGAGCTGGTTAAAACAGGTGTTACTGTACACGAGGTGACTCCATTGTTGAGCTGGTTAAAACAGGTGTTACTGTACACGAGGTGACTCCATAGTTGAGCTGGTTAAAACAGGTGTTACTGTACACGAGGTGACTCCATAGTTGAGCTGGTTAAAACAGGTGTTACTGTACACGAGGTGACTCCATTGTTGAGCTGGTTAAAACAGGTGTGACTGTACACGAGGTGACTCCATAGTTGAGCTGGTTAAAACAGGTGTTACTGTACACGAGGTGACTCCATAGTTGAGCTGGTTAAAACAGGTGCTACTGTACACGAGGTGACTCCATAGTTGAGCTGGTTAAAACAGGTGTTACTGTACACGAGGTGACTCCATAGTTGAGCTGGTTAAAACAGGTGTTACTGTACACAAGGTGACTCCATAGTTGAGCTGGTTAAAACAGGTGTTACTGTACACGAGGTGACTCCATAGTTGAGCTGGTTAAAACAGGTGTTACTGTACACGAGGTGACTCCATAGTTGAGCTGGTTAAAACAGGTGTTACTGTACACAAGGTGACTCCATAGTTGAGCTGGTTAAAACAGGTGTTACTGTACACGAGGTGACTCCATAGTTGAGCTGGTTAAAACAGGTGTTACTGTACACGAGGTGACTCCATAGTTGAGCTGGTTAACACAGGTGTGACTGTACACGAGGTGACTCCATAGTTGAGCTGGTTAACACAGGTGTGACTGTACACGAGGTGACTCCATAGTTGAGCTGGTTAACACAGGTGTGACTGTACACGAGGTGACTCCATAGTTGAGCTGGTTAACACAGGTGTGACTGTACACGAGGTGACTCCATAGTTGAGCTGGTTAACACAGGTGTGACTGTACACGAGGTGACTCCATAGTTGAGCTGGTTAACACAGGTGTGACTGTACACGAGGTGACTCCATAGTTGAGCTGGTTAAAACAGGTGTTACTGTGCACGAGGTGACTCCATAGTTGAGCTGGTTAAAACAGGTGTGACTGTACACGAGGTGACTCCATAGTTGAGCTGGTTGAAACAGGTGTTACTGTACACGAGGTGACTCCATAGTTGAGCTGGTTAAAACAGGTGTTACTGTACACAAGGTGACTCCATAGTTGAGCTGGTTAACACAGGTGTGACTGTACATGAGTAACACAGAAGTGAAAGTTAGAAGTTTAAAAAAAGTATTGTGACCGATTTCAGTATTTTGATGTTTCCTTTGGAAAATATCAGAAATAAACAAATTTCATAAACACATTTTGGAAAACAGATTGGCAGTAAACTTTCATCCATGGTAACATTCAGCCGTCTTTAAGCAGTCAGTCAAGTATTGAAAGTGGCACAGGTGGCTGCTTAATAGAGTTCTAATATACCGGTATATAAGATACCACTTGATAATCTGGAAATGTGCTGCTTAATACAGATTGATGGCTTAATACAGGTTGACTGCTTAATACAAGTTGACTGCTTAATACATATTTGACTGCTTAATACATGTTGATTGCTTAATACAAGTTGACTGCTTAATACAGACTGACTGCTTAATACATTTTGACTGCTTAAAACATATTTGACTACTTAATACATGTTGATTGCTTAATACATGTTGACTGCTTAATATGGGAGACTGCTTAATACAGGTTGACTGCTTAATACAATGTTGACTGCTTAATATGGGAGACTGCTTAATACAGGTTGACTGCTTAATACAGGTTGACTGCTTAATACATGTTGACTGCTTAATATGGGAGACTGCTTAATACAGGTTGACTGCTTAATACAGGTTGACTGCTTAATACAGATTGACTGCTAAATATGGGTGACTGCTAGCAAGGGTTGTACGCTAGCAAGGGTTGTGCTGTATTTGTTATGATATGGGTGACTGCTAGCAAGGGCTGTACGGTATTTGTTATGATATGGGTGACTGCTAGCAATGGTTGTACGGTATTTGTTATGATATGGGTGACTGCTAGCAAGGGTTGTGCTGTATTTGTTATGATATGGGTGACTGCTAGCAAGGGTTGTACGGTATTTGTTATGATATGGGTGACTGCTAGCAAGGGTTGTGCTGTATTTGTTATGATATGGGTGACTGCTAGCAAGGGTTGTGCTGTATTTGTTATGATATGGGTGACTGCTAGCAAGGGTTGAACGCTAGCAAGGGTTGTACGGTATGTGTTATGATATGGGTGACTGCTAGCAATGGTTGTACGGTATTTGTTATGATATGGGTGACTGCTAGCAAGGGTTGTGCTGTATTTGTTATGATATGGGTGACTGCTAGCAAGGGTTGTACAGTATTTGTTATGATATGGGTGACTGCTAGCAAGGGTTGTACGCTAGCAAGGGTTGTACTGTATTTGTTATGATATGGGTGACTGCTAGCAAGGGTTGTGCTGTATTTGTTATGATATGGGTGACTGCTAGCAAGGGCTGTACGGTATTTGTTATGATATGGGTGACTGCTAGCAAGGGTTGTACTGTATTTGTTATGATATGGGTGACTGCTAGCAAGGGTTGTACGGTATTTGTTATGATATGGGTGACTGCTAGCAAGGGTTGTACGCTAGCAAGGGTTGTAATGTATTTGTTATGATATGGGTGACTGCTAGCAAGGGTTGTAATGTATTTGTTATGATATGGGTGACTGCTAGCAAGGGTTGTGCTGTATTTGTTATGATATGGGTGACTGCTAGCAAGGGTTGTGCTGTATTTGTTATGATATGGGTGACTGCTAGCAAGGGTTGTACGGTATTTGTTATGATATGGGTGACTGCTAGCAAGGGTTGTAATGTATTTGTTATGATATGGGTGACTGCTAGCAAGGGTTGTACTGTATTTGTTATGATATGGGTGACTGCTAGCAAGGGTTGTACAGTATTTGTTATGATATGGGTGACTGCTAGCAAGGGTTGTGCTGTATTTGTTATGATATGGGTGACTGCTAGCAAGGGTTGTACGGTATTTGTTATGATATGGGTGACTGCTAGCAAGGGTTGTACGCTAGCAAGGGTTGTACTGTATTTGTTATGATATGGGTGACTGCTAGCAATGGTTGTACAGTATTTGTTATGATATGGGTGACTGCTAGCAAGGGTTGTACTGTATTTGTTATGATATGGGTGACTGCTAGCAAGGGTTGTACTGTATTTGTTATGATATGGGTGACTGCTAGCAAGGGTTGTAATGTATTTGTTATGATATGGGTGACTGCTAGCAAGGGTTGTACTGTATTTGTTATGATATGGGTGACTGCTAGCAAGGGTTGTACAGTATTTGTTATGATATGGGTGACTGCTAGCAAGGGTTGTAATGTATTTGTTATGATATGGGTGACTGCTAGCAAGGGTTGTACGGTATTTGTTATGATATGGGTGACTGCTAGCAAGGGTTGTACGGTATTTGTTATGATATGGGTGACTGCTAGCAAGGGTTGTAATGTATTTGTTATGATATGGGTGACTGCTAGCAAGGGTTGTACAGTATTTGTTATGATATGGGTGACTGCTAGCAAGGGTTGTAATGTATTTGTTATGATATGGGTGACTGCTAGCAATGGTTGTACAGTATTTGTTATGATATGGGTGACTGCTAGCAAGGGTTGTGCTGTATTTGTTATGATATGGGTGACTGCTAGCAATGGTTGTACGGTATTTGTTATGATATGGGTGACTGCTAGCAAGGGTTGTACGGTATTTGTTATGATATGGGTGACTGCTAGCAAGGGTTGTACGGTATTTGTTATGATATGGGTGACTGCTAGCAAGGGTTGTACGGTATTTGTTATGATATGGGTGACTGCTAGCAAGGGTTGTACGGTATTTGTTATGATATGGGTGACTGCTAGCAAGGGTTGTACGGTATTTGTTATGATATGGGTGACTGCTAGCAAGGGTTGTAATGTATTTGTTATGATATGGGTGACTGCTAGCAATGGTTGTACGGTATTTGTTATGATATGGGTGACTGCTAGCAATGGTTGTACGCTAGCAAGGGTTGTACTGTATTTGTTATGATATGGGTGACTGCTAGCAAGGGTTGTACAGTATTTGTTATGATATGGGTGACTGCTAGCAAGGGTTGTGCTGTATTTGTTATGATATGGGTGACTGCTAGCAAGGGTTGTACGGTATTTGTTATGATATGGGTGACTGCTAGCAAGGGTTGTACGCTAGCAAGGGTTGTACTGTATTTGTTATGATATGGGTGACTGCTAGCAAGGGTTGTAATGTATTTGTTATGATATGGGTGACTGCTAGCAAGGGTTGTACAGTATTTGTTATGATATGGGTGACTGCTAGCAATGGTTGTACAGTATTTGTTATGATATGGGTGACTGCTAGCAATGGTTGTACAGTATTTGTTATGATATGGGTGACTGCTAGCAATGGTTGTACGGTATTTGTTATGATATGGGTGACTGCTAGCAAGGGTTGTAATGTATTTGTTATGATATGGGTGACTGCTAGCAAGGGTTGTACGGTATTTGTTATGATATGGGTGACTGCTAGCAAGGGTTGTAATGTATTTGTTATGATATGGGTGACTGCTAGCAAGGGTTGTACGGTATTTGTTATGATATGGGTGACTGCTAGCAAGGGTTGTACGGTATTTGTTATGATATGGGTGACTGCTAGCAAGGGTTGTAATGTATTTGTTATGATATGGGTGACTGCTAGCAAGGGTTGTACGGTATTTGTTATGATATGGGTGACTGCTAGCAAGGGTTGTAATGTATTTGTTATGATATGGGTGACTGCTAGCAATGGTTGTACAGTATTTGTTATGATATGGGTGACTGCTAGCAAGGGTTGTGCTGTATTTGTTATGATATGGGTGACTGCTAGCAATGGTTGTACGGTATTTGTTATGATATGGGTGACTGCTAGCAAGGGTTGTACGGTATTTGTTATGATATGGGTGACTGCTAGCAAGGGTTGTACGGTATTTGTTATGATATGGGTGACTGCTAGCAAGGGTTGTACGGTATTTATGATATGGGTGACTGCTAGCAAGGGTTGTACGGTATTTGTTATGATATGGGTGACTGCTAGCAAAAAAACCAGGTTGTAATATATTTGTTATGATATGGGTGACTGCTAGCAATGGTTGTACGGTATTTGTTATGATATGGGTGACTGCTAGCAATGGTTGTACAGTATTTTTATGATATGGGTGACTGCTAGCAAGGGTTGTACTGTATTTGTTATGATATGGGTGACTGCTAGCAAGGGTTGTACTGTATTTGTTATGATATGGGTGACTGCTAGCAAGGGTTGTACTGTATTTGTTATGATATGGGTGACTGCTAGCAAGGGTTGTACAGTATTTGTTATGATATGGGCGACTGCTAGCAAGGGTTGTACTGTATTTGTTATGATATGGGTGACTGCTAGCAAGGGTTGTGCGGTATTTGTTATGATATGGGTGACTGCTAGCAAGGGTTGTACTGTATTTGTTATGATATGGGTGACTGCTAGCAAGGGTTGTGCGGTATTTGTTATGATATGGGTGACTGCTAGCAAGGGTTGTAATGTATTTGTTATGATATGGGCGACTGCTAGCAAGGGTTGTACGGTATTTGTTATGATGAAATTGTGTTTGTATTTACCAAATGCCATGTACTTCAGCAAGAAGAGCAGCACCACCTCTAGACATCACCGGTCTACCCAGCTATGATAAACTTACGATTAGAGAGAAAGAGGTGAGAGACAGTAGGATGTCCACAAAGTCATGGGATTATGTAGGGTTTATTCTAGAATGGAAAAAGAGCCAGGGTGGGTCAAAAAAGGGGGTAGGATGGGTCAGAAAAGAGGCAGGGTGCATTTTGAGCCACAATGAGGTGCGTGAGGGGGTATTTTGGGGATAGCCCCGAGAAAACTTAAATTATGGTGATTGATCAAAGAGGCAGCAAGGTAGTACATATTGGTGAAAAGGGTGGACAAGTTCTAAGCTATATATAGGTCTGCCCGCCCGAAAACACCTGTTGAGTCTTATATAAAAAATATATTTTTAAAAAGGCAGAAGGGCAGGGTTTAAGGGCAATCAGTTGGAAAAAACCCTATGCTGTATACTACATTCTTAGATGAACTTATTTGAATTTTCGGAAATGATTTCAAATAGCAGAATAACTGGTGTGGAGATTTATGGTTCATTAATACAATATACAGCAGTGGTTCCCGTGCTCACAAACAATATATAGCCGAGAACCATGACGGATGCTACAAGCTCAAGTGATAGGATTGATTGAGTCTGAGATTTGTTCTTGGCAACCAAACAGAAAAACTGAAACTGACTTGATTGGATAAAAGCTTTATGACCTCCAGATTAGGTTGAAGTTTATACTATATTGTAACATAATTGAAGTCGTGATAGCGCGTTCGCTTCAGGTGTGAAAGGCCCGGAGTTCGAACCCTGCTGGAGCAATTATGATTATACCCTTAGGCAAGATATTTAAATTCCTCGTTGCCTCACATATGTGGTACATGACGGAATGAATATAATTCTTTCATCTTAGGAGAGAAAAATCACATAATGTGGTACATGGCAGAATGAATAGAATTCTTTCATCTAAGGACAGAAAAATCACATATGTGGTACATGACAATGAATAGAATTGTGTGGAAGTCGTGACAGCGCAGTTGTAGCATGTTCGCTTTAAGCCCGGAGTTTGAGCCCTGCTGGAGCCGTTACGATTGTGTCCTTAGGCAAGGCATTTAAATTCCACATGCCTCTTCTCTCTCCCTAGTGGCAATAGATTCCATCAGTAATGAGGTCTCGAGAGTGATTAATATAAGTTGTAAGAACTTGTTTCGCAATCGAGCTAAAATAAATTTGTATAAACTAACACTGTTGGTTTTACATTTGTTCTGAGTCTACATATAGCTATCATGCTCGGATAATTTCTGAACGCGTTGATTCATCAAATTTATGTTATTTATTCATCCAAATAAATACACAGGAATTTATGTCATAATTGAAGATATATAATATTACACAAGTAATTTCTCCTTTTTCAGTTGTGTTCTCAGCTACGTTTGTTACCGATGGCCTTCTTGGATTTCAAACTGGCTCTCGTCAATGAATGCGACAAGCATGGAGGACTGCGATTGGCTCAAGCTCGTCAGCTGATCAAGATCGACGTTAACAAGACTCGTAAAATATACGACTTACTGGTGACTGAGGGCACTATAAAAAGGGATCCTTCATAAGTTTGGGATGTTTGCAATAAAGTATATATTTAAGCCAAGTGTTGTTTGTTTTGGGATTTGGTAACATAAACAGTTTCATGACCAGAAGGTCATATAGTAGCTTTCTGGGTGTAGGTAGAAAACCTCAGGTGCACCTGTGCATGGTGGCCAGGGCTTAAGCTAGACAAACGAGGTATTCAATGGAGAATTATAAGGGAGAACTTTTGAGGTATACAAGGGAAAGGTTCAGGTATACATTGATGGTATGCAAGGGAGAAGTTTCAGGTATACAAGGAAGACATTGATGGTATGCAAGGGAGAAGTTTCAGGTATACAAGGAAGACATTGATGGTATGCAAGGGAGAAGTTTCAGGTATACAGATTTTAGATATACAAGAGGTTTCAATGAGGACGTGATAACTACAGCATGTTTAGGCGTATTTATTGTGTCTTCCATTTTATATTGCATATACAGCTGGCGCGTAGCCAGACACATTTAATTATGCAGAATAATCTGGATTTTTCACTATGTTCCCCCACCCCTGTTTTTAATTTTATAAATGTTTAGTATGCAGCTGCGTATTTGTGTACAATCAACTACGCGCCTGTACGGTCAAACTGCTCTCAAGCTGCCAGCCAAGGGAATTGCAGAATGTAGCTGCTTATCATGGGTGGCTGCTTAATTTAGGGCAAATGTATAATAAAACATATTGGGAAACTGGCTGCTTAATACAGGTTGGCTGCTTAAATATAGGCGACCACTAACACAGGTTTTACAGTATGCTATAAACACAGCATTTCAATGCTACCTTCCCAGGCATACCATGTGTCTATCTAACACAGCATTTCAATGCTACCTTCCCAGGCAAACCATGTGTCTATCTAACACAGCATTTCAATGCTACCTTCCCTGGCAAACCATGTGTCTATCTAACACAGCATTTCAATGCTACCTTCCCTGGCAAACCATGTGTCTATCTAACACAGCATTTCAATGCTACCTTCCCAGGCAAACCATGTGTCTATCTAACACAGCATTTCAATGCTACCTTCCCAGGCAAACCATGTGTCTATCTAACACAGCATTTCAATGCTACCTTCCCTGGCAAACCACGTGTCTATCAAACGCAGCATTTCAATGCTACCTTCCCTGGCAAACCATGTGTCTATCAAACACAGCATTTCAATGCTACCTTCCCTGGCAAACCATGTGTCTATCAAACGCAGCATTTCAATGCTACCTTCCCAGGCAAACCATGTGTCTATCAAACGCAGCATTTCAATGCTACCTTCCCAGGCAAACCATGTGTCTATCAAACACAGCATTTCAATGCTACATTCCCTGGCAAACCATGTGTCTATCAAACACAGCATTTCAATGCTACCTTCCCAGGCAAACCATGTGTCTATCAAACACAGCATTTCAATGCTACCTTCCCAGGCAAACCATGTGTCTATCAAACACAGCATTTCAATGCTACCTTCCCAGGCAAACCATGTGTCTATCTAACACAGCATTTCAATGCTACCTTCCCTGGCAAACCATGTGTCTATCAAACGCAGCATTTCAATGCTACCTTCCCAGGCAAACCATGTGTCTATCAAACGCAGCATTTCAATGCTACCTTCCCAGGCAAACCATGTGTCTATCTAACGCAGCATTTCAATGCTTCCTTCCCAGGCAAACCATGTGTCTATCTAACGCAGCTACATGTGTGATTGATCCTGTGTAACCAAGGTGGCTTGAAATATGAAAACCAAAAGTACCACGAAAATATAACCATTTAATATTTTGATTAACAATCATGTAACAATGTCAGAGAGAACAGAGTATTTGTATGCATAAAATATTTTAAAATATAACAATTTCCAAAGGCAACATTTCTGTTTCCGACATGGTTACCCGTCGCCAGACTAAGTGTAGGAAACGATGCAAAATTGGGCATGTATGGCCATGACTTCGGCTAAGGGCGACTGTAGGAATAGTCTCCCTGACGGTAACATTAATAATTCCAGTTCAGGGAGAAAGTAATTTATCTAGAAAAGATTTGGCTGGAGCACCAACTGTCTACCTAACAGAAATTTGACTATATTATGAAGGGCTGAGCCCAAGCCCTGGTACCTTATACAGGAAGTTACATATTCAGCCGTTTTTGTGTAGAGAGATGTGATAAAAGGAATGTACAAGATTTGGAGCATCAGAAGCTGACCCGTGTTGTGATCAAACATTATGGAAGTCATAGCCAAGATTTCAGATTGAAAGCCCATATGACAGAAAAATCACATATGTGGTATATGACGGAATAAACAGAATTCTTTCATCTTAGGAGAGAAAAATCACATATGTGGTACATGACGGAATAAACAGAATTCTTTCATCTTAGGACAGAAAAATCACATATGTGGTACATGACGGAATAAACAGAATTCTTTCATCTTAGGACAGAAAAATCACATATGTGGTACATGACAGATTGAATATAATTCTTTCATCTTAGGACAGAAAACACCATTTCAGGCTATATTGCCGGCGGGCAGTTTACTTAACAACACCTTTCCTGAGCAGGCTCCAGCGGTTAACCAGTACTTGGGTGCACCAACCTCCGTAAGAAACTGCCAACTTTTTCATATAAATGAGACATGGCCTGAGCGGGGCTCGAACCCGTGACCATCAGTGATGATAGGTTACAGTAGTATACAAGTCAGCGACCTTAACCACTCGACCACGGAGGCGGACTCATCTTGGGACAGAAAAATCACATGTGTGGTACATGACAATGAATATAATTCTGTGGCAGCACGTTCGCTTTAGGCCCGGAGTTCGAGCCCCACTGGAGCCGTTACGATTGTGCCCTTACACAAGGCATTTAAATTCCACGTTGCCTTTTCTCTCTCCCTTATGGCATTGGATTCCATCAAGAATGAGGTCTCGAGAGTGATTAATACAAGTTGCAAGAACTTGTTTCGCAATCAAGCTAAAATAAACTAATAGCATTCTTTCATCTTACGTTACGACAGAAACTATCACATATGTTGTACATGACGATATTAATAGAATTTTTTCATCTAAACTACATCCCTAAGCACCTATGGTATATTTCAAGCATGCATACGGACATATACAACCAAATTCAAGACTAGTTTATTCCACAGCCCAGCTAAACACTGTTTATCTTGCATTTTAACCTGTCACTCATGCAAGTGGTCTTGACAGACAGTTTCCACTGTACTAGGCGTACTACACATTTTATTTACAATTTTCATGCAAAATTTTGTCAAGTAAGATGCACCAACCCATAATATATAAAGCATTCCTATTCAAATGTATTTAATTGTCATATTGTGTCTTAACCCTATTTTGTTGAAATTGAGCAAAATTTAAGGGCGCAATCGCGCGCATTCTCACTTATGCCCTAGAATCAACGTTGCTGTACGTGTCTTATCTATCTATGTATTCTATTGCACACAGTATTATATGCGCTGGTCAGTGCAACGAAGAAATGATACAGGGTTCACTCCGTCTGAATGTAGTCTGCGCCCATTTCTGTCGCCAATTGAAAAACACTTGGAGCCAACTATGAGCCATATAGTTCACAAATAAATATTTGACAAAACATGTGCGCCAATATTTTCGCCAGCGGGAACCCTGAATGTTAGGAAGACTGAAGGAATACATGATTGTGTTCAATGTATTGGTGATAATGAATAACGGAAAACAGTTTGTGTTAGAACGGATTTTATCACTCCTAACCCATTCAACACCGAGCAACTGACATGGACTGGTGCATGATATATTTAGACCAAAAAAATAATAAGAAAATTACATTTGGATTAGTTCATTCATCAAAATGGGTAATCTTGTCTAAAAATAGTACCGGTAATATTACAGGCACAAAATGCAGGTCGTGATGAGACGGTTCGTTGGCGCGGAAGACCGCATGTTTGTGGTCATTCATGTGGGAGTACCCGGAGAAAACCCACCTGTCCGAGTTGGTGACCACCGTACCATCTCACATACTTCCCAGTCCGAGGATTAAACTCGGGTTGTATTGGTGAGAAGCGAGTGTGCTAACCACAGCGCTAATCGGACAGCCCGATGGATGATCATTGTTGATCTAATTAATTTACACATATTACCGTACATCTTTATTATTTATTTATAGACAAGGAACGAAACAGCTTCAGAAGTCCCGTAAAACAAATTCTTTAAACAGGCTAACCAATTTAGTCAAGCTATTCTTCCGTGGGACCCTCGTAAATACCTCCTGCCAACAAATTAACCTACATTTTGCTTTAACCCTTTCAACACCACAGGCCTCTAAATTGGCTTACAAAAAAGTGTAGATCCAAATGAGCCGGCTCGTTTAGGAAAAAAAATACCCATTTTGATAAATGAACTGATCCAAATGTAATTTTGTTATTAATTTATTGGTCTAAAAATATCATGGACCAGTCCATGTCAGTTACTTGGTGTTGAATGGGTTAATACACGGTTATTTACATATCTCAAGCTATATACAGTCATACTTGCCCGAAAGACCATGTCTATTAAGACATTTTGTTCAGTTCCCATCTAGTGTTGTTTAAAAACAAATTAGCCTGTATATTAAGTTATTAATCCATTCAACCCCAAGTAACTGACGGACTGGTGCATGATATTTTTAGACCAATAAATTTATAAGAAAATTACCTTTGGACCAGTTCATTATCAAAATGGTAATTTTATCTAAAAATAGTAATAATTATTACTGGCAAAAAGTGCAGATCCTGATGAGACGTCTCATCACCAGCCAGCTCATCGGGATCTACACTTTTTTTTGTAAGTCTATTTAGAGGCATGTAGTGTTGAAAGGGTTAAGACTATTCCTGCTTAGAGACTGCTTTTTGCACTTCCCGTTGGTGGTCTCTTAATACAAGTTTGACTGTAATAGAATGTATACTGATTTGTAAGCCACAGCTACACTGGAGCATTCTATTGCGACTACTGTGTCTACCACAGGGGATGGAGATAGGGGGGGGGGACTTATTTACCCGGAGTTAATAAATTATAGAACGTAAAAATCAATGCCGAAATCATCAGACAATGTTTTGAAGCATCTAACAAAATTCAAAATAAAAGTTAATATTTCCTTACATATTTGTTGATATATCAATATCCCCACACCTCTCTCCTCCTTGGATGCGGGGAGACATCTCGAGCAACACAACAGTCCGTATAACCAACAAAAACCAAAAATATATAAAAATTATAGTGAATTTATTTATTTTTATTTCGGGTTTTACGCCTGCATCAACACCATTTTGGGCTACATCGCCGGCGGGCAGTTTACCTAACAACACCTTTCCTGGGCAGGCTCCAGCGGTTATATATTATATTTCGGGTTTTACGCCTGCATCAACACCATTTTGGGCTACATCGCCGGCGGGCAGTTTACCTAACAACACCTTTCCTGGGCAGGCTCCAGCGGTTATATATTATATTTCGGGTTTTACGCCTGCATCAGCACCATTTTGGGCTACATCGCCGGCGGGCAGTTTACCTAACAACACCTTTCCTGGGCAGGCTCCAGCGGTTATATATTATATTTCGGGTTTTACGCCTGCATCAGCACCATTTTGGGCTACATCGCTGGCGGGCAGTTTACCTACAAACTGTCATGGCAGGACTCCAGAGGTTATATATATTATTTCGGGTTTTACGCCTGCATCAACACCATTTTGGGCTACATCGCCGGCGGGCAGTTTACCTAACAACACCTTTCCTGGGCAGGCTCCAGCGGTTATATATTATATTTCGGGTTTTACGCCTGCATCAACACCATTTTGGGCTACATCGCCGGCGGGCAGTTTACCTAACAACACCTTTCCTGGGCAGGCTCCAGCGGTTATATATTATATTTCGGGTTTTACGCCTGCATCAGCACCATTTTGGGCTATATCGCCGGCGGGTTATATTCGGGTTTACGCCTGCATCAGCACCATTTTGGGCTATATCGCGGCGGGCAGTTTACCTAACACACTTTCCTGGGCAGGCTCCAGCGGTTACCAGTACTTGGGTGCACCAACCTCCGTAAGAAACTGCCAACTTTTTCATATAAATGAGACACGGCCTGAGCGGGGCTCGAACCCGTGACCATCAGTGATGATAGGTTACAGTGGTATACAAGTCAGCGACCGTAACCACTCGACCACAGAGGCGGCTATAGTGAAATTGTAATCTTTCTAAAATTGTTTTAAACATCTTAGGTGAAATATTTATTCTCCCAGATGCATTTATGCGGTGGCGAGTATGAATAATGTTGAAACGATTGGATTGGATTTCTTCCCTGGAAATTTATGCAGATAGTGAACAAGATCTGGATGTATATACATGTATATCCAGTCGTGGTTCAAGGTGAGAAAAATGTGCACCCAACCCTGGTCTCAAACACGGGACCTTTCGTTTATACCGACTGAGCTATCATGGCCGCGTACCAGTACACATAATCTGGTGGTTACAATTTTCCTTCATAGAAGGGAAAATATGTACATTGTAATCTTATTATGGGAATTGTTTAAATTGCCCCTAAAATTTAAGCCATGTATATAATGTTCTATTAATTAAATTCAGCAACGGAAGAGAGCTTCTGTCGTCACATTAGAATATAAACATAGTTTTTTATGACTCATTGTACTGTCTAGAATTTTATTATTCCCGTCTAAAAGGCACTCTTAAAACCAGATTTAACCCAGAAGTATAGCCTGCATGACATAAATTGTTACCTTAATTGGCAACGGCATAACTATAGCTCGGGAATAATTGGAGAGTATTTACCGAAACCCGAGGAAGCTTGAGACCAATAATTGGTACAGTACATGACCAATGAGAACTGCCAGCAATGTACAGTCAAACCTGTCTTTAAGCAGTAAGCCAATTCAATCACACAGCAAGTGGCTGCTTAGCACCGGTGGCTGCTTAATAGAGGGCAAATGTAATTTAAAAAAGGGCAAATATAATAAAACAACATATTGGGAATCTGGAAACTGGCTGCTTAATACAGGATGACTGCCAAATGGAGGTGACCACTTAAACACAGGTTTGACTGTAACTAAGACGTATTTCTCTAAGACATCTCAAAACTCTTCTATTGAATTTTAAGATGACTACATCAGGGATCATTCTAGAGGGCGATGTGGGCGAAATTGTCGCACTAGGGACCCTGACATCGCCCTCTGGGGGCCCCACTTCTCCCTAATTTTTTTTTGATTTTTACGATTTTCAAACAAAATTTTGTCTAGTAAGATACACTGGCCCATTATAAAGCACTCCTAGTCAAATGTTGTATTTAATGGTTGCACTGTGTATTTTAACCTATTTTGCAGAAGTATATTAAATAACACAATTTAAGGAAGTGATCACACGCTTTCTCACTTCTCCCAAAAATTCTGACGTAGAATGAACCCGGACTACATCCAATACGTCAAACTTAAACGAACATTAAGATGACCTTTGTTTGTTTCATGGAATGATCGGCGTATATGTCACTTAACGAACATTGAAAGCATTATTATCAAGAGATTATTGGCTGTCCAATTAGCGTAGTGGTTAGCACGCTCGCTTCTCACCAATGCAACCCAGGTTCGATCCTCGGACCGGGAAGTATGTCAGATGGTACGGTGGTCACCAAATCGGACCGGTGGATTTTCTCTGGTTTCCTCCCACATGAATGACCACATTTACGCTTTAATCCGCACAAACGATAGTGATTAATATAAGTTGTTGAAGCTAGCCACAAGTGATAATATTAGCTTTCTATGTTCATGAGTGAAATATTATTCGATCATTCACTTAAACAAACAAGTATTCTTTTTATTTTAGGCTAAAAAGTGTTTTTATGATAGAAAACGATGCAACAGTGCGCTAAATGGTGCTAGAATGTTGTGTTTAGACGACCAAATCTGACGTCGTAAAAGACGTATACGTCCTTGACAGATTGATTCTGCATTGACAACAATGCAGCAGCTTTCAACCAGTGGTATAACAATGCATTTTAATTTCACAGATAAATTTCTATTGGAAAGCAGCTACCGTGTCCATTTACAGCTACCGTGTCCATTTACAGCTACCATGTCCATTTACAACTACCGTCCATTTACAGCTACCGTGTCCATTTACAGCTACCGTGTCCATTTACAGCTACCGTCCATTTACAGCTACCATGTCCATTTACAGCTACAACTACCGTGTCCATTTACAACTACCGTCCATTTACAACTACCGTCCATTTACAGCTACCGTGTCCATTTACAGCTACCATGTCCATTTACAACTACCGTGTCCATTTACAGCTACCATGTCCATTTACAGCTACCATGTCCATTTACAGCTACCATGTCCATTTACAGCTACCGTCCATTTACAGCTACAACTACCGTGTCCATTTACAGCTACCGTTTTACGTACGTCCAT
The DNA here is from genome assembly GCA_014843695.1 of Archivesica marissinica. Taxonomy (NCBI): domain Eukaryota; kingdom Metazoa; phylum Mollusca; class Bivalvia; order Venerida; family Vesicomyidae; genus Archivesica; species Archivesica marissinica. The sequence continues at coordinate 19,776,513 of CM026403.1, read as the reverse complement.
TTACAGCTACAACTACCATGTCCATTTAAAGCTACTGTGTCCATTTACAGCTACCATGTCCATTTACAGCTATCATGTCCATTTACAGCGCTTACCGTGTCCATTTACAGCTACCGTGTCCATTTACAGCTACCATGATTTACAGCTACCATGTCCATTTACAGCTACCGTGTCCATTTACAGCTACTGTCCATTTACAGCTACCGTGTCCATTTACAGCTACCGTGTCCATTTACAGCTACCGTGTCCATTTACAGCTACCGTGTCCATTTACAGCTACCGTCCATTTACAGCTACCGTGTCCATTTACAGCTACCGTGTCCATTTACAGCTACAACTACCGTCCATTTACAACTACCATGTCCATTTACAGCTACCGTGTCCATTTACAGCTACAACTACCGTCCATTTACAGCTACCGTCCATTTACAACTACCGTCCATTTACAACTACCATCCATTTACAGCTACCGTGTCCATTTACAACTACCATGTCCATTTACAGCTACCATGTCCATTTACAACAACCGTGTCCATTTACAGCTACTGTGTCCATTTACAACTACCATGTCCATTTACAGCTACCGTGTCCATTTACAACTACCGTGTCCATTTACAGCTACCGTGTCCATTTACAGCTACCATGTCCATTTACAGCTACCATGTCCATTTACAGCTACCGTGTCCATTTACAGCTACCGTGTCCATTTACAACTACCATGTCCATTTACAGCTACCGTGTCCATTTACAACTACCATGTCCATTTACAGCTACCGTGTCCATTTACAACTACCATGTCCATTTACAGCTACCGTGTCCATTTACAACTACCGTGTCCATTTACAGCTACCGTGTCCATTTACAGCTACCATGTCCATTTACAGCTACCGTCCATTTACAACTACCATGTCCATTTACAACTACCGTCCATTTACAGCTACCTTGTCCATTTACAGCTACCTTGTCCATTTACAGCTACCGTGTCCATTTACAGCTACCGTCCATTTACAACTACCGTCCATTTACAGCTACTGTGTCCATTTACAACTACCGTGTCCGTTTACAGCTACTGTGTCCATTTACAACTACCGTGTCCATTTACAGCTACCGTGTCCATTTACAGCTACCGTGTCCGTTTACAGCTACCGTGTCCGTTTACAGCTACAGTGTCCATTTACAGCTACAGTGTCCATTTACAGCTACCGTGTCCATTTACAGCTACCGTCCGTTTACAGCTACCGTGTCCATTTATAGCTACCGTGTCCGTTTACAGCTACAGTGTCCATTTACAGCTACCGTGTCCATTTACAGCTACCGTCCATTTACAGCTACCGTCCATTTACAGCTACCGTCCATTTACAGCTACCGTGTCCATTTACAGCTACCGTGTGTGTCCATTTACAGCTACCGTGTCCATTTACAGCTACCGTGTCCATTTACAGCTACCGTGTCCATTTACAGCTACCGTGTCCATTTACAGCTACCGTGTCCATTTACAGCTACCGTCCATTTACAGCTACCGTCCATTTACAGCTACCGTGTCCATTTACAGCTACCGGTAGTGTATTGAAATTATCTATACAGCATGCAGGTTCTAGATTTTCATCTTTGGCACAATATATATCAAATTAAGATAAGTAAAATATGCAACAATTCTAAGAAATTCATGATTCAAATATGGGTATAAGGAGTAGAAAAATATGCAGTTTTTGAAGAACTGTATTTGATGAAATCTCTTATTTAGTAGGGTACTGCACCACCATATCTGAAATGAAAAAAGGGTCGATTTTAGGAAACTCAAACTCCAAATTGATAACATGTTTGACTGAAAACGTGTACACGAGTTCCATTTCTTGGAACTAGAGTCACCAGCTGAGATGGTTTTATTTGGCTGAGAAGGTCTCATAGCCCGCTACATGCATTGGTTATCACATGGGCAGGTAGCCGGCTAGATCTACCAACCGTTCACAATACAGCGTGATAGCACACCCACATGAAGGTACCTGACTCCTGTTGGACTCCCAACTTACATGTATAGTGATGGTAGACAAGTCAACTCCAACCTTCAGCAGTGATGACTAGGATGTTGACAGTCCAATATGTTAACCACTTTGTACGCTAGTGGCAGATAAAAATCAATTTTGCATACAGCTGTTTGCTATTCGATTTATACAAATTTGGAATCCATCGCCACGAGGGAGAGAGAAGAGGCAATGTGGAATTTAAATGCCTTGCCTAAGGGCACAATCGTAACGGCTCCAGCAGGGCTCAAACTCTGGACCTTTCACACCTAAAGCGAACGCGCATCCACTGTGCTATCACGACTTCCACTGTTTGCTATTCGGATAGTGCAGTTAAAACATTTGGCTGAATAGCAAACTACATAGATCCTGATCAGACGCGGCGTTACGCCGCGGCTGATCTGGATCTATGTTGTTTGCAAATGTGTGTTTTATTTACTCACCAGGCAATGGGTTAACCACTAATACATTAAGGCCCGTAAAGTTCAGCCTGCAATTTCATGATACATGTAAAGTGACAATTGTAACTGAAGCAGAATCTGGCTTTATTTTGATCTACATTTGCCACAGATGGGAGTTTCTGGTAATAGCTTGGTATTTCAACAAAATGCTCCCAATATATTAAATCTGAAAACACTTCTCCCAAAGATGGAAATAGGGAGAGGTGACAGACTGATCAGACAATTTCCCCTAAATCTCTAACTAAAGACCTCTCTCTCTCTGTGAAGACTTGGTACGATCAAAGGTGTAATGTATTATAAATAGCTTTCTTTGTTTATACATGTAGGTAACATATTATTCATAATTCACTTAAACAAACATATATCAGTTTATGATAGACTGAAAAAATATTTTATGATAGAAAATGATGCAATCGTTCATTAATAGAACGTCGCGTTTAGATGAGCATAGATGACATCACTGGCAGCTTGAGTCCATAAACATTCGTATTGACAACATTTCAACATGCAGCGACTACGTACCACACACACAAAGCAGTGAGAAATAAATTGTGTTATTCCACAATCCACTGCTTTCAATCAGTGGAATAACAAATATTATTTCACTGATAAAATTTCTATATTTCATTGATTTGATAATATTTTATTGCTCTATATACATGTATATAAACAATAACAATCGATACATAATTAGCAAATGGGATGGGCCACAAGTTCTGACAACATTAGTGATTGGCCCTCGCCATAGAAACCATAATATAAAAGGCGTTACTAGTAGTATGCTGCTTTCAACGGTTTTATTGAAAAAGCATAAAATATACTTCACATTCTGCAACAGTCGTGTGTAAACACTGCAGCCCAGCCTTCAGCTAGTGGGAGAGATAGTCACAGAGTCACTTCTGAAACATTCTGCAACAGTCATGTGTAAACACTGTAGCCCAGCCTTCAGCTAGTGGGAGCTAGTGGGAGCTAGTGGGAGAGATAGTCACAGAGTCACTTCTGAACCATCTGCAACAGTCGTGTGTAAACACTTCAGCTAGTGGGAGCTAGTGGGAGAGATAGTCACAGTCACATCTGCATAATGAATACACACAGAATAGTTAACGACCATACCCATGTACACATTAAACTTTCATTCACATTGGTTTAAACATATTTATTCCACTAGATACATTCACAAAACAATACATGTACACAAAATCAAAGAAGTAAGTATATAGGAAAGGATTAAAATGGAAGCAGAGCTTATATAGTTTCTCTCCCCGCAGTTCAAAGTACACAGTAATATTATTTATATTGGACGGTGTGGAACTAATACATATATACCAAGTGTGCATATTGCTTAGAAATGACAGAAATGTAATACCGGCAAGAATGCAGAAGAAAGAGAAGATGTTTGAGAGTCTAGCGCAGGCAGGCAGGCAGACGTCCATGTTGAAGGTCTAGCTTCAGTCCTGTACACACTAGGGGATATACTCAAGTTAAAGGGAGACTTAGGGAGCAGTAGTCCCCATCAGCTGCTTCTTCACAGACGATTCTGTAGTCCAGTGATTAACACGCTGGACTGGTAATCCAGAGATCACAGGTTCGATCCCCCGTCTGATGATTCTGTAGTCCAGTGGTTAACATGCTGGACTGGTAATTCAGGGATCGCAGGTTCGATCCCCCGTCTGACGGATCTGTAGTCCAGTGGTTAACACGCTGGACTGGTAATCCAGGGATCGCAGGTTCGATCCCCCGTCTGACGGATCTGTAGTCCAGTGGTTAACACGCTGGACTGGTAATCCAGGGATCACAGGTTCGATCCCCCGTCTGATGATTCTGTAGTCCAGTGGTTAACACGTTGGACTGGTAATCCAGGGATCGCAGGTTCGATCCCCCGTCTGACAGATCTGTAGTCCAGTGGTTAACACGCTGGACTGGTAATCCAGGGATCGCAGGTTCGATCCCCCGTCTGACGGATCTGTAGTCCAGTGGTTAACACGCTGGACTGGTAATCCAGGGATCACAGGTTCGATCCCCCGTCTGACGATTCTGTAGTCCAGTGGTTAACACGCTGGACTGGTAATCCAGGGATCACAGGTTCGATCCCCCGTCTGACGATTCTGTAGTCCAGTGGTTAACACGCTGGACTGGTAATCCAGGGATCACAGGTTCGATCCCCCATCTGATGATTCTGTAGTCCAGTGGTTAACACGTTGGACTGGTAATCCAGGGATCGCAGGTTCGATCCCCCGTCTGACAGATCTGTAGTCCAGTGGTTAACACGCTGGACTGGTAATCCAGGGATCGCAGGTTCGATCCCCCGTCTGACGGATCTGTAGTCCAGTGGTTAACACGCTGGACTGGTAATCCAGGGATCACAGGTTCGATCCCCCGTCTGACGATTCTGTAGTCCAGTGGTTAACACGCTGGACTGGTAATCCCTGCTTAGAGAAATGGCCTTGCCCTGGGCTGGTTGCAGGTGCATGTGTCTGCTGCTGTACAGCTTACCTATCACAGACTAGAGTTGATGAACCATTTTGCCGCTATTTATATCAGGTATCATTGCCACTGTTTTTTATTGCACTGATCGCTTGCGTTATGGACGTGACGTCTTTCAGGATCATCTCGGCCACCTTCCTTGCCATCTCTTCCTGTTCCTGTAAATACATGTACAGTATAATCCCTCATAAAGACAAGCCCAGTTACAGGATCATCTCGGCCACCTTCCTTGCCATCTCTTGCCATCCAGAATTATTTCTTCTATATTTCAATGGTTACAAACCCTTATAATAGGACCACCATAACTCCAGTAATAAGACCATCTACTTCAGTCCCAAATGACACCATAACTCCAGTAATAAGACCATATACTTCAGTCCCAAATGACACCATAACTCCAGTAATAAGATCATCTACTTCAGTCCCAAATGACACCATAACTCCAGTATTAAGACCATCTACTTCAGTCCCAAAATAACACCATAACTCCAGTAATAAGACAATCTACTTCAGTCCCAAATAACACCATAACTTCAGTAATAAGACCATCTACTTCAGTCCCAAATAACACCATAACTTCAGTAATAAGACAATCTACTTTAGTCCCAAATAACACCATAACTCCAGTAATAAGATCACCTACTTCAGTCCCAAATAACACCATAACTTCAGTAACAAGACCACCTACTTCAGTCCCAAATAACACCATAACTTCAGTAATAAGATCATCTACTTCAGTCCCAATTAACACCATAACTCCAGTAATAAGCCAGTTTAACAAATTAGTTTGACAATAAGTGTGATCATACATTTTGTGTGTGTGTTTTACGTTTATTTATCGTCGTTACCGGTTGCCCATATGAGCGAAGCCTCCTGAAGAGATTAGTCATTTTAGATTTTTGGAGGATAGTGCAATGATACAGAGAGAGACCCATTCCAGAATCTCCTCTGGTTCTTTTACATGCACTGTGTAAAGCACCGACACAAGACCTCGGATTAAATATTTTATTAGGGTCAGACGGGGGATCGAACCTGTGATCACTGGATTACAAGTCCAGCGTGTTATCTGACACTTATTCTTAAGCCTGTCATCTTGTGTCATAAATGTGTGAAAGTAGAATTTAAATTGTACAATAATTATTGATATGAACATGTCAAGTGTCAACTTTCCGCATCCCTGGTCGAGTGGTTACGGTCGCTGACCAGCCCAGCTCAGACCGTGTATCTTTATATGAAAATGTTGGCAGTTTCTTACGGAGGTTGGTGCACCAAGCACTGGTTAACAGCTCAAGTCTGCCCAGTAAAAATGTGTTGTTAGGTAAACTGCCCATCGCTCAATTGGGCAACCGGTAGTGACGTTAAATAAACTTAAATAAAAGTTGCCAAAACAGATCATTATAGAGCAATATGCAGTAAAGCTTGCATAAAATTATTTAATTTTTTTTTTTATACTTTATTTATTTTACAACGATTGCGAAGCAAGTTTTAACAACTTATATTAATCACTCTCGTTGGCTTGGATGAAAGCGTATATGTGGTCATTCATGTGGGAGGAAACCGGAGTACCCGGAGAAAACCCACCTGTCCGATCTGGCGACCATCGTACCATCTCACATACATCCCTGTCCGAGGATCAAACCCGGGTCGCATTGGTGAGAAGCGAGCGCGCTAACCACTGCACTAAACGGACAGCCCGATTTATATTTAATATTTATAATGTGATGTGCATTTTCTTAAATCATTATTTATCATTTATTTCACTGAAGTCATGAATGGCATTTTTAAAACAAGTTATTCCTAAATATAGTATACATTATATATTTGAGAGTTTTTTAAACTTTATTTATTTTACAACGAATGCGAAACAAGCTTTAACAACATATATTAATCACTCTCGTTGGCGCGGATGAAAGCGTAAATGTGGTCATTCGTGTGGGAGGAAACCGGAGTACCCGGAGAAAACCCACCTGTCCGATCTGGCGACCACCGTACCATCTCACATACTTCCCGGTCCGAGGATCGAACCTGGGTTACATTGGTGAGAAGCGAGTGTGCTAACCACTGCGGACCGGACCGGACAGCCTATTTTAGTTATGTTTAGTATGTATATTAATCTTCATATTATGGCGGGGGTAATTAAATAAATAAGAATTCTTGTAATATGGAGACATTACTCTAATAAGACCACTTGTTCGAGACACATACATGGTCTTATTATAGGGGTTTTACTGTATTACATAAAAAATAAATAAATATATTTAGTTTATACAAATTTATTTTAACTCGATTGCGAAACAAGTTCTTTCACTCTCGAGACCTCATTCCTGATGGAATCCATCGCCACAAGGGAGAGAGAAGAGGAAACGTGGAATTTAAATGCCTTGCTTAAGGGCACAATTGTAACGGCTCCAGCGGGTCTCGAACTACGGACCTTTCGCATCAAAAATAAATAGATTTGTTCTACTGATGGAAACGAATGGTGAGTTTGGCTTTTGAATGATTCGTCTACATTACGAATAAATAAATATGTTTAAACCAATGATCTTCCTAATAAATATATGCTAATTTCTTTAAAGTTCTACTTGAACACAATTTTTAAGTGTTGTTAATTTAAACTTTATTTATTTTACAACGATTGCGAAGCAAGTTTTAACAACTTATATTAATAACTCTCGTTGGCTCGGATGAAAGCGTATATGTGGTCATTCATGTGGGAGGAAACCGGAGTACCCGGAGAAAACCCACCTGTCCGATCTGGCGACCACGTACCATCTCACATACTTCCCGGTCCGAGGATCGAACCCGGGTTGCATTGGTGAGAAGCAAGCGCTCTAACCACTGTGCTAATCGGACAGCCTTACGTTTTGTTTTGCAGCACTCTGACGTAGAACCTTTTCCGATCGAAAACGGTGTCTTGATAGAACCATTCAAATGTGACGTCTACTGTTAACTTTAAGAAGGCAGGGTATTTTGTTATCCTGATACCTATAAACATTGAACATTCATGTGGGCATCACTTTTTCACGACCATTGTGAACGCAAACAGCTTGGAAGTCGTGATCGCTTCAGGTGCGAAAGGCCCGGAGTTTGAGCCCTATTGGAGCCGTTACGATTGTGCCCTTAGGCAAAGTATTTAAATTACACGTTGCCTCTTCTCTCGCCCTCGTGGCGATGGATTCCATCAGAGAGTGATTAATATAAATCGAGCTAAAATAAATTTGTATAAAAAAATTAATACGGCCTGTGTATGTTGATTGATCAATAACTACTTGGGAGGGCCCGATATTCTAAGATTTCTCTGTATGGGAAAGACCTTTGTTATATTTTAACAATTTTAATTTGGAAACACAATCTCTTATTTATTAACTTCCGATGGAATATTGCCAGAACTTCCGTGATAGCGCGTTCGCTTCAGGTGCAAAAGGCCTGGAGTATGAGTCCCACTGGAGCTGTTATGATTGTGATGAAGTTATAATGACTTGTTTTGCAATCGAGCTAAATTATATTTGTATAACCTAAGGAACTTTCCTTGCGACATGCGCCACTTTCGGATATGTATGTTCATTTACAGTGGGACGATTTGAATGAAAAAGGAAAAATAAGAGGTCCGAATCTCGTCAGGGGTTTATGCTGATATGGCCGGTTGGTGAGCCGCCAGCTAGTTAAATAATGGTTACCGATTGCCTACCAGCCTGACGTCTGGCACACAAGCATAGGATTCGGGAAGTACTGATGTTCATAAAAAAGAGGTGTCTCATAAATCAGAAATGGCTGGCCCTTTAAATAGGGGTGACACTATAATAAACAAACATTTTACACTTGTTTATCTGCTCATTTCGCCTACAGATTGTTAAAGGTTAATAATTTGGGTTGGAAGCTCCGTTTTATGTTCTAGTGATAAAATACATGTAACCACGGTAATCTTTACCTTCTCTTTATCTCTCTTGCTTTTGAAGTACTTGGACCCAGTTGCAGATTTCTTCTTGGTCAAGGTGTTTGCCTCTGGGTCTGGGTCAAATCTGGAGACAAAATGACCTAGACCATCAATCTTACCTAGACTCATTCGACTGAAATATAACATACACCACGGATAATTGGTTTGTTTTTCGCCTGCCCACATGGTTCGCCAGCAGCGAAAGTAATTAAGTTTAATCATCATCATTTGTTTTTGGATTAATAGACACAACACAACATTTCACTGCTGATCTCTCATCACAACATTTCACTGCTGATCTCTCACAACATTTCACTACTGATCTCTCATCACAACATTTCACTGCTGATCTCTCATCACAACATTTCACTGCTGATCTCTCATCACAACATTTCACTGCTGATCTCTCATCACAACATTTCACTGCTGATCTCTCATCACAACATTTCACTACTGATCTCTCACAACATTTCACTGCTGATCTCTCACATTTTACTGCTGATCTCTCACAACATTTCACTGCTGATCTCTCATCACAACATTTCACTGCTGATCTCTCATCACAACATTTCACTGCTGATCTCTCATCACAACATTTCACTGCTGATCTCTCATCACAACATTTCACTGCTGATCTCTCACAACATTTCACTGCTGATCTCTCACAACATTTCACTGCTGATCTCTCACAACATTTCACTGCTGATCTCTTACAACATTTCACTGCTGATCTCTCATCACAACATTTCACTGCTGATCTCTCATCACAACATTTCACTGCTGATCTCTCATCACAACATTTCACTGCTGATCTCTCATCACAACATTTCACTGCTGATCTCTCACAACATTTCACTGCTGATCTCTCACAACATTTCACTGCTGATCTCTCGCAACATTTCACTGCTGATCTCTTACAACATTTCACTGCTGATCTCTCATCACAACATTTCACTGCTGATCTCTCATCACAACATTTCACTGCTGATCTCTCATCACAACATTTCACTGCTGATCTCTCATCACAACATTTCACTGCTGATCTTTCATCACAACATTTCACTGCTGATCTCTCATCACAACATTTCACTGCTGATCTCTCATCACAACATTTCACTGCTGATATCTCATCACAACATTTCACTGCTGATCTCTCATCACAACATTTCACTGCTGATCTCTCATCACAGCATTTCACTGCTGATCTCTCATCACATTTCACTGCTGATCTCTCACAACATTTCACTGCTGATCTCTCACAGCATTTCACTGCTGATCTCTCACAACATTTCACTGCTGATCTCTGACATGTCATTGCTGGTCTCTCACAAAATCCACTGCTGATCTCTCACAATATTTCACTGCTGATCTCTCACAACATTTCACTGCTGATCTATCACAGCATTTCACTGCTGATCTCTCATCACAACATTTCACTGCTGATCTCTCATCACAACATTTCACTGCTGATCTCTAATCACAACATTTCACTGCTGATCTCTAATCACAACATTTCACCGCTGATCTCTCACAACATTTCACTGCTGATCTCTCACAACAGTTCACTGCTGATCTCTCACAACATTTCACTGCTGATCTCTCACAACATTTCACTGCTGATCTCTCATCACAACATTTCACTGCTGATCTCTCATCACAACATTTCACTGCTGATCTCTCATCACAACATTTCACTGCTGATCTCTCATCACAACATTTCACTGCTGATCTCTCACAACATTTCACTGCTGATCTCTCATCACAACATTTCACTGCTGATCTCTCACAACATTTCACTGCTGATCTCTCACAACATTTCACTGCTGATCTCTCACAGCATTTCACTGCTGATCTCTCACAACATTTCACTGCTGATCTCTGACATGTCATTGCTGGTCTCTCACAAAATCCACTGCTGATCTCTCACAATATTTCACTGCTGATCTCTCACAACATTTCACTGCTGATCTATCACAGCATTTCACTGCTGATCTCTCATCACAACATTTCACTGCTGATCTCTCATCACAACATTTCACTGCTGATCTCTAATCACAACATTTCACTGCTGATCTCTAATCACAACATTTCACCGCTGATCTCTCACAACATTTCACTGCTGATCTCTCACAACAGTTCACTGCTGATCTCTCACAACATTTCACTGCTGATCTCTCACAACATTTCACTGCTGATCTCTCATCACAACATTTCACTGCTGATCTCTCATCACAACATTTCACTGCTGATTTCTCATCACAACATTTCACTGCTGATCTCTCATCACAACATTTCACTGCTGATCTCTCACAACATTTCACTGCTGATCTCTCATCACAACATTTCACTGCTGATCTCTCACAACATTTCATTGCTGATCTCTCACAACATTTCACTGCTGATCTCTCATCACAACATTTCACTGCTGATCTCTCATCACAACATTTCACTGCTGATTTCTCATCACAACATTTCACTGCTGATCTATCACAGCATTTCACTGCTGATCTCTCATCACAACATTTTATTGCTGATCTCTCACAACATTCACTGCTGATCTCTCACAACATTTCACTGCTGATCTCTCATCACAACATTTCACTGCTGATCTCTCACAACATTTCACTGCTGATCTCTCATCACAACATTTCACTGCTGATCTCTCACAACATTTCATTGCTGATCTCTCACAACATTTCACTGCTGATCTCTCATCACAACATTTCACTGCTGATCTCTCATCACAACATTTCACTGCTGATTTCTCATCACAACATTTCACTGCTGATCTATCACAGCATTTCACTGCTGATCTCTCATCACAACATTTTATTGCTGATCTCTCACAACATTCACTGCTGATCTCTCACAACATTTCACTGCTGATCTCTCATCACAACATTTCACTGCTGATCTCTCACAACATTTCACTGCTGATCTCTCACAACATTACACTGCTGATCTCTCACAACATTTCACTGCTGATCTCTCATCACAACATTTCACTGCTGATTTCTCATCACAACATTTCACTGCTGATCTATCACAGCATTTCACTGCTGATCTCTCATCACAACATTTTATTGCTGATCTCTCACAACATTTCACTGCTGATCTCTCATCACAACATTTCACTGCTGATCTCTCATCACAACATTTCACTGCTGATCTCTCACAACATTTCACTGCTGATCTCTCACAGCATTTCACTGCTGATCTCTCATCACAACATTTCACTGCTGATCTCTCATCACACCATTTCACTGCTGATCTCTCATCACAACATTTCACTGCTGATCTCTCACAACATTTTGTTGCTGATCTCATCACAACATTTCACTGCTGATCTCTCACAACATTTCACTGCTGATCTTTCACAGCATTTCACTGCTGATCTCTCACATCATTACACTGCTGATCTCTCACAGCTTTACACTGCTGATTTCTCACAACATTTCACTGCTGATCTCTCACAGCTTTACACTGCTGATCTCTCGCAATATTTCACTGCTGATCTCTCACAACATTTCACTGCTGATCTCTCACAACATTTCACTGCTGATCTCTCATCACAACATTTCACTGCTGATTTCTCATCACAACATTTCACTGCTGATCTATCACAGCATTTCACTGCTGATCTCTCATCACAACATTTCACTGCTGATCTCTCACAACATTTCACTGCTGATCTCTCACAACATTTCACTGCTGATCTCTCACAACATTTCACTGCTGATCTCTCATCACAACATTTCACTGCTGATCTCTCATCAAAACATTACACTGCTGATCTCTCATCACAACATTTCACTGCTGATCTCTCATCAAAACATTTCACTGCTGATCTCTTACAACATTTCACTGCTGATCTCTCACAACATTTCAACAAGACAATCCTACACTACACCCACACTAATCTGGTAACTAATAAACAATGGATGTAGAACATATCTATCATTGTATACATCTGGATGTAGTACATATCTATCATTGTATACATCTGGATGTAGAACATATCTATCAGTGTATACATCTGGATGTAGAACATATCTATCATTGTATACATCTGGATGTAGTACATATCTATCAGTGTATACATCTGGATGTAGTACATATCTATCAGTGTATACATCTGGATGTAGTACATATCTATCAGTGTATACATCTGGATGTAGTACATATATATCAGTGTATACATCTGGATGTAGTACATATATATCAGTGTATACATCTGGATGTAGTACATATATATCAGTGTATACATCTGGATGTAGTACATATATATCAGTGTATACATCTGGATGTAGTACATATATATCAGTGTATACATCTGGATGTAGTACATATATATCAGTGTATACATCTGGATGTAGTACATATATATCAGTGTATACATCTGGATGTAGTACATATATATCAGTGTATACATCTGGATGTAGTACATATATATCAGTGTATACATCTGGATGTAGTACATATATATCAGTGTATACATCTGGATGTAGTACATATATATCAGTGTATACATCTGGATGTAGTACATATATATCAGTGTATACATCTGGATGTAGTACATATATCAGTGTATACATCAATATACATTTCGGGATAAATCATCATATCGCAACATCTGGTTAGAGAACAACAGTAAAAACAAAGGATTCCAACTAAAAGGACCAATATACATTTCTGGATAAATCAGACTTTATTTGCCAAGGGAGGTAATAGAACAACCAGTACATTATTATTTGTTGTAAATAAATCTCATTTTTCTGTTTGTCAATGTGGTTATTATTGTCAATATCAGGGCGAAATAGTCACCCTAGGGACCCTAACTTCGCCCCTGGGTAGGCCCCACTTCTCCATAAATTTTCATACCACATTTTATCCAGTAAGCTACACTGTTCATTGTAAAGCACTGCTTCTATTCAAATGTTGTATTTAATGGTCATAATCGGTAGTTTAACCCTATTTTGCTGAAATTTATTATATAACACCATTTACGGATGCAATCGCAGGCTTTCCCACTTCTCCCCAAACTTCTGACCTACAATGAACCCTGAATTATATCTGCATTTCATGATCATGACATAAGAAGCAGGGATCAGTCTAGAGGGCAATGTGGGCGAAATTGTCGCCCTAGGGACCCTAACTTCGCCCTCTGCAGGCCCCACTTCTCCCTAAAAAAAAAAAAAAAAAAAAAAATATGTTTTGGTTTTTATGATTTTCAAACAAAATAAAATGTTGTCTAATAAGATACACTGGCCCATTATAAAGCACTCCTTCTATTCAAATGTTGTATTTAATGGTTGCACTGTGCATTTTAACCCTATTTTGCAGAAGTATATTAAAGAACACCATTTAAGGAAGCGATCACGCGCTTTCTCACTTCTCCCAAACAAAAATGTTAACCTCGAATAAACCCTGAAGAAGTGGTCACAATCCTGCAATGATCAGCTCATGTGTAAATTCAATTACAGTTAGTATGGGGCTGCCAAAACACGCCCCTCTCTCTAAATAAATGAGATTTATTATTTTATTATTATCACACATCTTACCCCGATTCCGGCCTCTCCCAGAGTTTATCGGGATTAAGCAGGCCGAGGTCCATCGTCATATTCTTCATATGTTCATCGAGTTTGTTGAGCTGAATACGGCGGCTGGTTCCCGAGGCTAGAAGAGTGTTTCTGGAACTAATACTCTCATTTCCCACACTGTGGGTACCAGCACTGTGTTCTGAAGACGATTCACTACCTAAAATCATATTTGCAAATGTTTGTTTGTTTTTGGGGTTTAAAACTGCATCGACAGCTGAGGTTATATGCGACTCTCTAGCTGTTATTGGTTTTTAAATTTTTTATTTTTTATTTAAGTTTATTTAACGTCGCTACCGGTTTCCCATTTGAGCGACGGGCACTTTACCTGGGCAGGCTCCAGCGGTTAACCAGTACTTGGTGCACCAACCTCCGTAAGAAACTGCCAACTTTTTCATATAAATGAGACACGCTCTGAGCGGGGCTCAAACCCGTGACCATCAGAGATGATAGGTTACAGTGGTATACAAGTCAGCGACCGTAACCACTCGACCACGGAGGCGGACCATAAAAATTTTAAAAAGAATTTTGTGTGGAATAGTTGGGGCCCCCCAGTGGGCGAAGTCATGTGCCTATAGGGCAGTCATTCACCCGCCCTCTAGAATGAGTCCTGTAATAAGTATTTTATTAGTCATTTAAACGAGTACTACAACTGATATGTGCCGAATATCTGCCGCGGTATATTTAGGGACTATGGCATTAAAATATATATTACTGAATACCAAAAATATTTTGATTACACTACTCTACTTGTGTTGAATGCAAGATTTAACCCATTCAACACCTAGTAACTGACATGGACTGGTCGATGATATTTTTAGACCAATAAATTAATAAGAAAATTACATTTGGATCAGTTCATTTATCAAAACGGGTAATTTTTTTCTTAAAAGTAGTAATATTACTTGCAAAAAAAGCCGATCCTGATGAGACGGCTCGTCACGAGCCGGCTCATCTGAATCGACACTTTTTTGTAAGCCTATTTAGAGGCCTGTGGTGTTGAAAGACCACGTTTTGCCTTTGGTGATCTCTTTGGGTTTGACTACATGGTGGTACTAAGTGTGCATCATCAGGATCTGCACTTTTTTGCCAGTACTATTACTATTTTTGTTGAAAATTAGTAATACTACTTGCAAAAAGTGCAGATCCTGATGAGACGGCTCGTCATGAGCCGGCTCATCTGAATCGACACTTTTTTGTAAGCCTATTTAGAGGCCTGTGGTGTTGAAAGGGTCAAGACATAAAACTAAAACATCTTTAATAAAGCTAAAACAGAAAAGCGTTGAAAAGTTCTTACGATTGCATTATTGTGCATTTATGTTACTATCACCGAACAGTATCAATTATATTTAAGTGTTGTAGTCATTTAGATGGTCGGGATCTACGGTCTTGTGTCCAAATTTGCATTAGTAATTTAACATTTTGAAACATATTAAAATGTGAGCCAGTTCCTAATACGACAAGCAACAGAAACAAGAACTGAAATGTCCAGAGGTCATACAAATTTCATCTACGTAAAGTGCAGGGAAATACACGGCCTTGCACTAGATATTACAGTGACCCTCGATGCCATGTCGCTTTTGATTTGCTTTTGCGATTAACGTTGCAATAACACCTTACCGTAGATCATATGACTCTCCAGCTGTTATAAGTAATATTTCAGGCATGAATTGGCACCCAGGTAGAACCACTTGCATAGTTTGTACCGCCGATACCAGCTCAGACAGATACCTATAATTAGGTCACTGGCTGTAACCACGGCAACCCCCCTACAAGACACTTACCTCTCCGTTATCTCTGGAAGAGAGGTCAAATCTTGCATAGTGTGTACTGCCGATACCAGCTCAGACAGATACTTATATTTCTGAAATATGTCATTGGTGTAACCACGGCAACCCTCATTGTCTCTGGCCAAGAGGGAAATCTTGCATAGTTTGTACAGCCGATACCAGTTCAGACAGATACTTATGAAATATGTCACTGGTGTAACCACGGCAACCCTCTACAAGACACTTACCTCTCCGTTGTCTCTGGACGAGAGGTCAAATCTTGCATAGTGTGTACCATCGATACCAGGTCAGACAGATACTTATGTAATATGTCACTGGTATAACCACGGCAACCGTCTACAAGACACTTACCTCTCCGTTGTCTCTGGCCAAGAGGGAAATCTTGCATAGTTTGTACCGCCGATACCAGCTCAGAAAGATACTTATAAAACATGTCACTGGTGTAACCACGGCAACCCAACCCTCTACAAGACACTTACCTCTCCGTTGTCTCTGGCCAAGAGGGAAATCTTGCATAGTTTGTACCGCCGATACCAGCTCAGAAAGATACTTATAAAACATGTCACTGGTGTAACCACGGCAACCCAACCCTCTACAAGACACTTACCTCTCCGTTGTCTCTGGCCAAGAGGGAAATCTTGCATAGTTTGTACCGCCGATACCAGCTCAGAAAGATACTTATAAAACATGTCACTGGTGTAACCAGGGCAACCCAACCCTCTACAAGACACTTACCTCTCCGTTGTCTCTGGCCAAGAGGGAAATCTTGCATAGTTTGTACCGCCGATACCAGCTCAGAAAGATACTTATAAAACATGTCACTGGTGTAACCACGGCAACCCAACCCTCTACAAGACACTTACCTCTCCGTTGTCTCTGGCCAAGAGGGAAATCTTGCATAGTTTGTACCGCCGATACCAGCTCAGAAAGATACTTATAAAACATGTCACTGGTGTAACCACGGCAACCCAACCCTCTACAAGACACTTACCTCTCCGTTGTCTCTGGCCAAGAGGGAAATCTTGCATAGTTTGTACCGCCGATACCAGCTCAGATAGATACTTATAATACATGTCATTTGTGAGGTAATGTTGAAGATGGCGCTGGAACATAAAATGGATGCATAAACTGATGTTCTGATGCAGATACGTATTTAGAAATTGGTGGGAAATAACATTTTGAAAATACACAAGATACGTTCGTGGATTCACAATAACTACTGGGAACAGAATGAAAATCTATAAAAGATATTGAGGATATTTGTGTTTATTAGTGTAAGATAGGATTTTATTTCATCACCGAAATTTGAATTTCCACGAGTGGCGTTAGCAACTGAAAATACATATTTCGGTTATCACTCGATGAAATAAAATCCACCAATCTTCCTTTTCTTTTATGATTCCCAATGATTTTGGCTACTATAATATTTGTTTTCAATTATTTTCATTTTAGCTGCCCTGTCGGGAGCCTCATTGCATTACTATACACAGCCGCACAACCACTTCTGTTATTGTGAATGTCCCTAATAACAAATCATTCCGGTATAATTTTCAAGTTAGTTTCTGTTTGCTGTCAAAACTAAAAACTAGACAAAACAAATTCATTACAATATATTACTTTATAATTCTTTTTACTTCACGATTGTCAGAAAATAGCTAAAATACAAAAGTACATCCAACCTTGGATGAATACGAAACTTGAGCAGTGACAGACAAAATGCCATCTTCCACTGTTTGAGAATACTCAATCATTCATTGGAGAAACTGGATTTCTATTTCTTTGTCGTACTGTTAATGTCTTTGATAGAGTTGACCCTGCTCGAGTACGAATCGGTTTTTGCAACATAATTGATTGAACCTTTTCCTTCATAGAGATTTACTATTATATCTGCATACAAACGACAGCCATTTAGCTATGCATAAGTAGTGGCCATATCTATCCCACCTCCATAGATATTACTGGGACTACATGAGATTCTGGCCTTTATTATGAACATTGGTTTGGCTACTACATTGTCAATGTATGTGGTATTGGTAATGGCATCAAGAGGTGCTTCTATGAGGGAAAGGGTTATGAACATTGGTTTGACTACTACATTGTCAATATTAGTTGTATTGGTAATTGTGTCAAGAGGTGATTCTATGAGGGAAAGGGTTTATGAACATTGGTTTGACTACTACATTGTTATATGTTATATTTATATGCTATATTTCGGGTTTTACGCCTGCATCAGCACCATTTCGGGCTATATCGCCGGCGGGCAGTTTACTTAACAACACCTTTCCTGGGCTACTACATTGTCAATGTTAGTTGTATTGGTAATGGCGTCAAGAGGTGCTTCTATGAGGGAAAGGGTTATGAACATTGGTTTGACTACTACACTGTCAATGTATGTTGTATTGGTGATGGCGTCAAGAGGTGCTTCTATGAGGGAGAGGGTTTATGAACATTGGTTTGGCTAATGTTAGTTGTATTGGTAATTGCATCAAGAGGTGCTTCTATGAGGGAGAGGGTTTATGAACATTGGTTTGGCTACTACATTGTCAATGTTAATTGTATTGGTAATGGCGTCAAGAGGTGCTTCTATGAGGGAAAGGGTTTATGAACATTGGTTTGGCTAATGTTAGTTGTATTGGTAATTGCATCAAGAGGTGCTTCTATGAGGGAAAGGGTTTATGAACATTGGTTTGGCTACTACATTGTCAATGTTAGTTGTATTGGTAATTGCGTCAAGAGGTGCTTCTATGAGGGAAAGGGATCAAATGTACACATGACATTGAGGTGTTTTAGGAGATTTTTTTATAAACCAAAATGTAAGCAACAAAATAACAATGCTTTTACATTCATTTAAAGTGACATTACATCGCAAAAAGCAAATAAAAATGCATTTGTTCACGTATAAATGCATAGCTACTACACATTCTTCTGAATACAATCGAACACTAACATTGAATCAATAAACAGTGTTTTTCTGGTATACAAACTTTCAAAAGTTAAAGTAGAATTTCATATAACGGTCATCCACGCTCCTGAATTGACGTTTGTTTGTCATTGGAGTCAATACTAAACACGCTGTTCTTTCGATTAGAGATAATTTAACTAAGAGTAGTCTACAAATAAATATGCATAGGCACACATGTGAGATATCACGGTAAATATGTACCATACCTCGTGTTATTCAGGATAAACGCGTTGTACTAAGCATGAATGTCGACCCTATTTACATTTATTTTGTTATGTCAACAAACCGCGTATACGATGTTTGTTTATTTGTTGAAATACTCAGTTTTTGAGGCAAATATTTGGAAAAGATTTATAACATTTAATAGCAAATTCTGCAGACATTAAAATTTTTTGTGTTTTCACCGATGTAGTGTCGCTTTAAATAGAAACTTACAGAAAAATACGCAGCATAATTGACAATTCATTGGTGTAATTTCCGACCAGAGTAGAGAAAGAATATGTTAAATCCACGTGTATTAACTAAGAAGGGTAGAGTTTATAGACTTACGACGCAGTAATTTACATAAACACTGGAGAAAGTTTACACATATTGCATTATATTATTAAATTGCATTGCTTTTCAACAAATGGAGCATTCTTATCCAAAAAAACTGCTATAGTGATAACCATACCTTGGTACATATTGTTTTTTGTGTATCGCAATATATCGATATACCGGTGAACAGTTACAGCCCTATTGACTAGCAATGAGGCTGGCATAGATTAGCAACCTGGCCTGGAGGCTAGAAAACTATTCCTGTGGAAGTCGTGATAGCGCAGTGGATGCGCGTTCGCTTCAGGTGCGAAAGGTCCGGAGTTTGAACACCGCTGGAGCCGTTACGATTGTGCCCTTAGGCAAGGCATTTAAATTCCACGTTGCCTCTTCTCTCTCCCTCGCGTGGTGAATTCCATCAGGAATGAGGTCTCGAGAGTGATTAATATAAGTTGTAAGAACTTGTTTCGCAATTGAGCTAAAATAAATTTGTATAAACTATAAAACTGTTCTCAAATGTCAAACTCAGGTGATTTCATTATTTGATACTAAGATTTATTCTCAGCTGGACCAATCAGGAGTTTGAGATCTGAGTAAGGTTTTATGACCTTGAGGCCAGGTCTGGAGGTTATAAAACTGTTCTCCAATCTCAAAACTCAGTCTCAATCGTCTGATCGGTTCAGCTGACAGTAACACACAGAATCAACCAATCAGATCATTTGAGCTTGAGTTTGAGATCTGAGAAAAGTTTTATAATCTCCGGGCCTGGTGTACTATCCACCGGAGAAATATTTTTGTTTTATTAAGTATTTGCTATATCATTTATTATTTGCCAAGTAGACTGCCAGAGAAAAACCTGCTATGTTACAAGTTAGGGGGGTAAAGTAGACTGCCAGAGGAAGACCTGCTATGTTACAAGTTAGGGGGGTAAAGTAGACTGCCAGAGGAAAACCTGCTATGTTACAAGTTAGGGGGGTAAAGTAGACTGCCAGAAGAAAACCTGCTATGTTACAAGTTAGGGGGGTAATATGGTAATATATGAGCTTACCCGTTGTATTGTATGTAGAACAATTTGCCTTGGTTTAGCAAAGCAGTCTGGCATTGGTCCCTCTTCTCGACAAATGTTACCCTCGACCTCAATCCTAATGCTATCTGGAAAGCCGAGAGGAGATGCAGCTTGTAGAGAAAAATACCTGCAAAAATATGATCAAACAAATCACACACGTCCGTACAAATGGTCGAATTCAGGAGGAGAATCTTTGTAAAAGAAATTCAGTTTAATCATATTTTATGCACATAAATATATACACTGCAGGGATCATTCTAGAGGGGGATGTGGGCGAAATTGTCGCCCTAGGGACCCTGACTTCGCCCTTTGGGGGCCACACTTCTCCCTAAAAAAAAAAAAAAAACAAGACAACATTTTGTATGTTTGTTTCTGGAGTTTAAAGTTTAACTCTTTAGCAATTATTGGTGGAGGAAGCAAACATGGGTGTCACACTGACAGCTTAGGTCATAGGGAAACTCTTTAGCAATTATTGGTGGAGGAAGCAAACATGGGTGTCACACCGACAGCTTAGGTCATATGGCAACTCTTTAGCAATTATTGGTGGAGGAAGCAAACATGGGTGTCACACCGACAGCTTAGGTCATAGGGAAACTCTTTAGCAATTATTGGTGGAGGAAGCAAACATGGGTGTCACACTGACAGCTTAGGTCATAGGGCAACTCTTTAGCAATTATTGGTAGAGGAAGCATACATGGGTGTCACACTGACAGCTTAGGTCATATGGCAACTCTTTAGCAATTATTGGTAGAGGAAGCAAACATGGGTTGAGCTACCAGTTCTTTCAATATGAGAGATGGCTTCTCCCAATAATGTTCTCTTTGTAAATCCTGATTCTACATTCCAAACGTGAAGTTTGGTTTATACAAATTTATTTTAGCTTGATTGCGAAACAAGTTCTTACAACTTATATTAATCACTCTCGAGACCTCATTCCTGATGGAATCCATCGCCATGAGGGAGAGAGAAGAGGCAACGTGGAATTTAAATGCCTTGCCTAAGGGCATAATCGTAGCGCATCCAGTGGGGCGTGAGCCCCGGGCCAAACTGCAGACACTGTATTACTTTGTTCTCTTACCGACGTCTCTATACATACCCAGTTTTACAGTAAGTTAAGAGTTGGTATGTACTAACCTATACTACATAATCAATGGCATACATACATTTTAGAGACCAAAACTTTAGAATATTAAGTATTCTATCACTGGTAACAATTATGCAGACTGCACTGTGTTTAAATTGCAATGTATGCAAAATATTAATACATGTATATTATGCATTTTCTTTATACCAAGCCAGGGCATTGGTATCTGAGGTATGTTGCTCGTTAAAATTTGAAAAATTTATCCGAAATTACTGCGTAATAACTTACTTATCATATAGCACCATAGCATCTTCTTGAGCTTGTAAACCATCATACGTCCCTTGTAGAATCAACAAGCATTCAAAGTTGTCAGCCGCTATCACAAAATGTAGTAAATGACTTAGCCCCTCCTGCTCCAAATACTGAAAATAATCCTTACAGTTATCTATGGATTTCCTGGAGTAATGTAATTTACTTTGATCGTGTAGAGTAAAATGAAAACAAAGCAACATCTTCAGATAATTTAGACTTCCTTCAACATTACAGGGCTCAAACTAGATCCCAGATTTAGGAAGAAGTGGGAGAATTAACAGGGCTCAAACTAGATCCCAGATTTAGGAAGAATTAACAGGGCTCAAACTAGATCCCAGATTTAGGAAGAATTGGGAGAATTAACAGGGCTCAAACTAGATCCCAGATTTAGGAAGAAGTGGGAGAATTAACAGGGCTCAAACTAGATCCCAGATTTAGGAAGAATTGGGAGAATTTAGGGAGAAGTTGGGGACACATCGACCCCCCCCCCCCCCTTCACCTCAACTGTAAATAGTGAAACAGTATTTAGTTGATGTTTGCAGGATATAGGGTTTATTAGACGGATCTGTAGTCCAGTGGTAACACGCTGGACTGGTAATCCAGGGATCGCAGGTTCGATCCCCCGTCTGACCATAATAAAATTAACAGTCTTTCAGATGGGACGTTAAACCGAGGTCTCGTGTCGGTGCTTTACACCGTGCACGTAAAAGAACCAGAGGAGATTCTGGAATGGGCCTCTGTCTGTATCATTGCACTATCCTCCAAAATCTAAAATGACTAATCTCTTCAGGAGGCGTCGCTCATATGGGCAACCGGTAGCGACGATAAATAAACGTAAAACACACAATATAGGGTTTATTGTATTTCGAACAGCTTGTATTAATGTAATGTTGCATTGGGTTTATGTAATGTTCATCAGAACCCATGTACATCAAACCAACATTTGCGGTAATACATTACATTTATTTGTTTCATCTTTCATGTTTAGAATTATGAAATTACAATAGCCAAAATTTATTTGACGCGTATGATTAAAAGGCAATATGTTGTACATACAATTGTTCCGGTTTATACACCTGTACTATCATTAGTTTGTAGAACATTTAGTATCAACATTGATAATTTGCATAATATCATCTGGCTAATTATGTTAATTAGGCTATACGTATTGATGGTATTAAGTTTATTATCCGAGATTGTCAAATGACAAACAGATTACAATTAATTAGCAATTATGTCCTCCAGAAATAAGTCTCCCCGATATCTATTGTCGGCGAAGCTACAGAAAATAACGAGACTATTTCGCCCGAATCGCTCTCTGGCTTGAGCCCTGCATTACCATCTTAACTCATATGTTAAACAGATGTTGCCCTTTTCCCTTCTTTGTTAATAGGGTTGTTTTCAATTCTTTGGGTTTATTAACTGGATTGGGTTTCATTTGTCAGTGCCAGTTATTTTCTCTCTAGTTGTTTATTCACACCAACAGGGGCAAGGTTATATAACGACTTAGCAGATTTCTGTGGTGCAGGAAGATTCTAGGTGCCCAACTGAGCCCTCACACCAACAGGGGCAAGGTTATATAACGACTTAGCAGATTTCTGTGGTGCAGGAAGATTCTAGGTGCCCAACTGAGCCCTCACACCAACAGGGGCAAGGTTATATAACGACTTAGTAGATTTCTGTGGTGCAGGAAGATTCCTGGTGCCCAACTGAGCCCTCACACCAACAGGGGCAAGGTTATATAACGACTTAGTAGATTTCTGTGGTGCAGGAAGATTCCTGGTGCCCAACTGAGCCCTCACACCAACAGGGGCAAGGTTATATAACGACTTAGTAGATTTCTGTGGTGCAGGAAGATTCCTGGTGCCCAACTGAGCCCTCACACCAACAGGGGCAAGGTTATATAACGACTTAGCAGATTTCTGTGGTGCAGGAAGATTCCTGGTGCCCAACTGAACCCTCACACCAACAGGGGCAAGGTTATATAACGACTTAGCAGATTTCTGTGGTGCAGGAAGATTCCTGGTGCCCAACTGAACCCTCACACCAACAGGGGCAAGGTTATATACCGACTTAGCAGATTTCTGTGGTGCAGGAAGATTCTAGGTGCCCAACTGAGCCCTCACACCAACAGGGGCAAGGTTATATAACGACTTAGTAGATTTCTGTGGTGCAGGAAGATTCTAGGTGCCCAACTGAGCCCAGTTCTGAATAATTCAGAGAACAATCCAACAATTCTAGCAATATAACCGTGGGTAACATAAAACAGTATGGATCTGCAGGGTTCAGTCTAGGTCAGAATTTTTGGGAGAAGTGAGAAAGCGCGTGATCGCTTCCTTAAATGGTGTTCTTTAATATACTGCTGCAAAATATGGTTAAAATGCACAGTGCCACCATTAAATACAACATTTGAATAGAAGGAGTGCTTTATAATGGGCCAGTGTATCTTACTAGACACCAATTTGTTTGAAAATCGTAAAAACCAAAAAATAATTATTTTTTTTAGGGAGAAGTCAGGGTCAATTTCGCCCACATCGCCCTCTAGACTGATCCCTGGATCTGTAGTTCAGTAATTAACACGTTGGACTGGTAATCCAGAGATTGCAGGTTCGATCCCCCATCTGACCATAATAAAATTAACAGTCTTTCAGATGGGACTTTAAGCTGAGGTCTTGTGTCGGTGCTTTACACCGTGCACGTAAAAGAACCAGATGAGACTCTGGAATGGGTCTCTGTCTATATCATTGCACTATCCTCCAAAAATCTAAAATGACTAATCTCTTCAGGAGGCGTCGCTCATATGGGCAATAATAAATAAATGTAAAACACACATAAAACAGCATACCTCCATAAAGTAGAAAAGTGCTGTGTCATTGTACATAATGTCTGTCAAATGGAGTTTTCCACTCGTCAACACTTCCACTTGGTATTTACAATGATACACGCTCGCCTTAAAACCATTAAAATATCTGAAAATAATGGATAAACTATCACTTACATGGTGTTAAACACATATATTCTCTTTATTCTGTTACCTAGCAACTCATGGAAACATTCACATTTAAGATCTAACACAAACTGTCAAATATAATTGGTGTTAAACACATATATTCTCTTTATTCTGTTACCTAGCAACTCATGGAAACATTCACATTTAAGATCTAACACAAACTGTCAAATATAATTGGTGTTAAACACATATATTCTCTTTATTCTGTTACCTAGCAACTCATGGAAACATTCACATTTAAGATCTAACACAAACTGTCAAATATAATTGGTGTTAAACACATATATTCTCTTTATTCTGTTACCTAGCAACTCATGGAAACATTCACATTTAAGATCTAACACAAACTGTCAAATATAATTGGTGTTAAACACATATATTCTCTTTATTCTGTTACCTAGCAACTCATGGAAACATTCACATTTAAGATCTAACACAAACTGTCAAATATAATTGGTGTTAAACACATATATTCTCTTTATTCTGTTACCTAGCAACTCATGGAAACATTCACATTTAAGATCTAACACAAACTGTCAAATATAATTGGTGTTAAACACATATATTCTCTTTATTCTGTTACCTAGCAACTCATGGAAACATTCACATTTAAGATCTAACACAACCATTCAAATATAATTTCTAAACATTACTTTACAATAGATACAAACTCTACGTCTAATTTATCGTAATCATTTTTGGCTCAATTGCGACATAAGTTCTTATAAAATTAGTGTATTCACTCTTGAGACCTCATTCCTGATAGTTTATACAAATTTATTTTAGCTTGATTGACATGTGTGAAAATGGATTATGAAGACAGAACTTGGGAGGTTGGAATTTAGATATATTTTTAACTAAGATTTTAATGTTTCACCAAATCATTTTTTTCTCTCGCCAAGTCGTTTCTTTTTTTCGCCAAATGCAAAAATGGCGGTCGCCAGCGGGATCCCTGATAAACCCCCTAAATGACCCGCTGGTAGAAGCAACATACTTGCGTTCTATTTTGCCGACAGCGTAGGCCTGACATTCCACAAAGCACTCTGGATCAACCTGACCATCTTCTTGGCATATCTTTCCTGAATTGCAAATGGGTAAATAATAGTGATTATCTATTGTACATGTATGTAACGTCTGCATTAGCTTAATTGGCCAAAGCACTTCTACTCCGATCAGCTTGAGAGGACAGGAAAACACTTAAATTACAAATTAAGTGTAACTTTGACCTTCAAGGTACAAATGTAGATGTTGCTATGCCCCTCAAGTAAGTGTGACATTGACCATCAAAGTCCTAGGGGTTGTGTTCTGTAAGTTTCCTACATGCGGTGAACATTTCTGCTACATTACTGTGAGCCCCTCAAGTAAGTGTGACATTGACCATCAAAGTCCTAGGGGTTGTGTTCTGTAAGTTTCCTACATGCGGTGAACATTTCTGCTACATTACTGTGAGCCCCTCAAGTAAGTGTGACATTGACCATCAAAGTCCTAGGGGTTGTGTTCTGTAAGTTTCCTACATACGGTGAATATTTCTGAGCACTACATAACGTTGAGCCCCTCAAGTAAGTGTGACATTGACCATCAAAGTCCTAGGGGTTGTGTTCTGTAAGTTTCCTACATACGGTGAATATTTCTGAGCACTACATAACTTTGAGCCCCTCAAGTAAGTGTGACATTGACCATTAAAGTCCTAGGGGTTGTGTTCTGTAAGTTTCCTACATGTGGTGAATATTTCTGCTACATTACTTTGATATCCCTGAAGCTAACATTACACTGGACCTGTAAACCACAACATTGGTCTTGCATCCAATATTTCATCTTGATGCTGCAAATATTTGTGCCATATTATAGTAAAATATCTTGGTATATAAGGAGCTACAGAGCAGATGCAATGATGCTGCAAATATGTGTGCCATATTATAGTAAAATATCTTGGTATATAAGGAGCTACAGAGCATATGCAACATTACAATGTTGACCAACGGCAGAAGACATCCAATACCCATCATTCTTTACGGTGAGGAATAGCAATGTTGCGTATCTTTAACCCTTTCAACACCACATACCTCTAAATTGGCTTACAAAAAAGTGTAGATCCAGATGAGCCGGCTCGTGATGAGCCGTCTCATCAGGATCTGCACTTTTTTCAAGTAATATAACTATTTTTAGAATTTTTTTTACCCATTTTGATAAATGAACTGATCCAAATGTAATTTTGTTATTAATTTATTGGTCTAAAAATATCATGGACCAGTCCATGTCAGTTACTTGGTGTTGAATGGGTTAATAACTTACGTATAGTATTGTTTCTGAGATCATCAGCTACACCAATAGGATGAGTTGCCTCCTGAGCGAGGTACTTGATAAATATTCTGACAGCATCTTGCTCAACGCCTGTAAGTGAAAAAGTGAAATATTGTATAATATTCTTGACAGTATCTAGTTAAATGCCTGCAAAGCAAGCGAGACAGTTGGTCAATATTCTTAGTGTAACTTGCTCAATGGCTGCAAAGCAAGTGAGATAGTTGGTAAATATTCTTCAGGGCCTGCTCTGGCTTTTATTTTTTTGTAGCCAATTATTTTTAGCCAAATCTGTGCTTCCTTTAGCCAATTCCAGCACACTGCATTTTTTCCTAAACAGAGTTTTTATAGTATATTTATTATAATATATTTTAATGTATCTTGCAATTGTACCACTCAAATGCTGTATGCACATATACTACAACTGAGGTAAGCGTTACATTTGCAGTGATAGGTTACTTGACAAGTTGTGTCAACTTTCATTTTCAGAATCATTTTAAAATGCATTCCCAGGGTTAGACTAGTGCTGCATGTCAACTGTGCAATTTTTATTACATCACATACAAGACCTTTGATCTCTTGGGTTCTTTGTGTAAATTATTTGATTGACAGGTTACTGCTGTAAAGCTTTGATGAGTTGGCGGCATGCCAACAATGACCTGTAATCGAGGTCAATTAACACCTGCACTTATATTGCTAATACCATTGCTCTATGCCCAAATAAACATCCTGTCTTGATGGGAATACTGGACTAGCTGTCAGGTTTAAAATTGGAATATTAAATATAATAAATGCCATGGCATAGGGTAAATATCTATTATTTCTTTGATCACAATCTTGGCTTCGGATATCTTGGTTTAAATACATGAACCATCGGTAGTTTGTAGAAAATTTAGCATTTTTGAATTTCTTTGATTTGCACTTTATAATAGCATCTGTTCATAATAATTGTCAGTCGGGCATGGTGCATGTTTTGTAAACAATATTGTATGATTCAAATACGGGCTATCTATTTTTATATACACTGCATACATGTAAGCATTGAAAGAATTGGTAAACCAATCCGATAAACTTAGTCACGAGAATGTTACCTTGACCTGAGTAATTTTCCGTAAATAGCTTTGGGATTTTTTTCATTGGAATAGTTAATTTTTTCAGGAAAAATCAAAAGTCCCGACGGAACACCTGACTTTGAAGCTTAGGAATCCCTCCCCAATTGTTGGTGTCCTCGGGATCGCGTGTGTGTCGAACCCTGCATTCCTGATTAAAATGCTCATAAATAACACAAAGATATATAATAAGTGTGTCGCGTGTTTGCATACTAATCAAACATGCCCCCATTAAATAAACAAACAACAAGCTTGTATGATTCTCCAGTTCGTTATCGAATTTTTAATTGTACTTCATAGGCTAGCTAGATCATTGCTATTCATAGATGCATGATAAGCGTGAAAATGTTTGTAAAACAGTCCGAAATATCAGTCACGCGTGACCCTTGTAATTTTCCACAAATAGACTTTGGAAATTTCCAATTTTCGAATACTTTACAGATTTTTGCCGTTTTTATCATTTTCGCCAAATTGAGTTTTTGTTAGCCAATTTTGCCATATTTTAGCCAATGGCTACTCTGGCGATTGCCAGCGCGGGCCCTGTTCTTAGCGTAACTTTCTCAATACCTGCAAAGCAAGCGAGATAGTTGGTCAATATTCTTAGTGTAACTTGCTCAATGGCTGCAAAGCAAGCGAGATAGTTGGTAACTATTCTTAGCGTAACTTGCTCAATGGCTGCAAAGCAAGCGAGATAGTTGGTAACTATTCTTAGTGTAACTTGCTCAATGGCTGCAAAGCAAGCGAGAGAGTTGGTAACTATTCTTAGCGTAACTTGCTCAATGGCTGCAAAGCAAGTGAGATAGTTGGTCAATATTCTTAGCGTAACTTGCTCAATGGCTGCAAAGCAAGCGAGATAGTTGGTAAATATTCTTAGCGTAACTTGCTCAATGACTGCAAAGCAAGCGAGAGAGTTGGTCAATATTCTCAACGTATCTTGTTCAAATACCTTTCGAAAAGGTTGATCTTGTGGACCAACTCAATTGCTTTTCTTTAACTTGTCATGTTTTATATAAAGAAGGTGAGCAATAAAATATGATCACCGGCAAGGCTCATTCTAGGTCAGAATTTTTGGGAGAAGTGAGAAAATGCGCGATCATGCCTTTAAGTTTAATAAATGTCAACAAAATATGGTTAAAATTCACAGTATCACCGTTAAATACAACATTTGAATAGAACGAGTGCTTTATAATGGGCCAGTGTATCTTACTGGACAAAATTCTGTATGAAAATATTTTTTAAAAATTTGGAAAAATAGGATGAAGTCAGGATTCCTAGAGCGACTATTTTGCCCACATCACCCTCTAGAATGAGCCCTCACCGGTAAAACCAAATGCCTGCAAAGTAATCGAGATATTTGTGTAAATATTCTCAATGCATGCAATGTAAGCGGGAGAGTTATTAATTATTCTAATGAAAGCAAGAAGACCCGGATCAGGACAACATCTACATATACAATGCAAGCGTTTTATGTGTGAATGTTTAATTATTTATATCAATACCAAGCTTTAGCTACTGCAAATATCTCAGCCACAAGGGATACAACTGTACCTCTAGAAGTTGCTGTTTAGCTCTGACAGGGATTTAGCTACAGGACATTTTGAGAGAAGTTCTAGTATTTGGAACTTCTGCTCCATTTTCTGCCAAATGTATGAAACAAATGTGTTACCATGTGAGGAAAGCTTAAACCATAGAAAAGAGTTCTAACAAAGAGATAAAAACTTACTTTTCTTCAACTTTTCAGCGAGGTTACTACTGGCAAGGACTGGGTTGGATTCCGACTGTGTACTTGTTTGACTGTTGTTTCCACCATCTTCGGTCGGACTTGGTGATGTTATGTCGCGGTAGGATATTGCACTTTCAGTGTTCTTTTCACTAGGTTCTCTACTAGTATCATGTAAACTATCACAGGTTATAATTGGAAGGGTCATGTTATTCTTTTCACCTTCAACTCTACACTTTTCTCTTACACGGGAATCACAATCATTTGAATTTGAATTCCGATCTTTAAATATTTCAAAGCTACCAAAATCATTTGGAATGTTTCTTTCTTTTTCAGTAGGCTGGTCTATTGTTCGATTTGACTGGTTGTCTGTTGTGTCTGCATGAAGTTTAGCTGTGTTATTACAATGATTGGAAGTTTTTGGACTGGATGCAGTTTCTACTGATTCAGGTTCTCGATCAACACTGTCTAGACTTGTTCCTGAAACTGGACTGGTGATATCTTGGTTAAAAGACAATGATTCTGTTGATAAATCACGTTTCCTTTTCAACAAAGTATTTTTACTGACGGACTGTAATGAATGCGATCTGATCCGAGTCCATGTAGAAGCTTGAAAGCTCTCTGAATCCAACCAGAATCTGATCAAGGCAGAAGCTTTGCAGGATTCCATGTATTGAATGAGATATGGAACAGCTTCATGGTCTTTTAAAATCTCCAACAAGCTCTTGGACAACCTGGACTTTTTGGTATACTCGTCTTGTGCTTGCAGACTCACACCTACGAAATGAAGAAATGGAGGATATTTGGTTAGTTCAGTGTATGTTCAAACTCAGGGCGACATGGGCAATGTAGTCGCCCTCAGGGTCCCTGACTTTACCCCTTAAGGGCACCACTTCTCCCTATTATTTTTATAATTTTCAGACAAAATATTGTCCAGTAAAATACACTGGCCATTGTAAAGCACTACTGCTATTCAGATATTGTATTTAATGGTCATATTGTGTATTTTAACCATATTATGTTGAAATTTATTAAATAATACCATTGGAAGACACAATAGTGCGCTTTCTCACTTCTCCCAAAAATTTCAGTCTAGTTTATTACCATATGCTAGCCAAGAGTGATAATGGTAGCTTTCATTGCTATTCGGTGAAATGAAAGTTTAAACCTTCATCAGAAACTTTTTTGGGATATATCGACTGCGGGCAGCCTAACTAACAACACCTTTCATGGGCAGGCTCCAGTGGTTAACCAGTACTTGGTTCACCAACCTCCGTAAGAAACTGCCAACCTTTTCATACAAATAGTCACGGCCTCAGCGGGGCTTGAACCTGTGACCATCAGTGATGATAGTTTACAGTGGTATACAAGTCAGCGAACTTAACCACGGATATGTACCCTATATTTAAATGGTGCTAGGATGCCAGGTTTCCTGAATTACCTACATCCCCTGACTGCTTCCTAATATTTACAAATGAATTACCTACATCCCCCCTGACTGCTTCCTGATAGTTAACTTACAAATGAATTAATTACATCCCCCGACTGCTTCCTGATAGTTAACTTACAAATGAATTAATTACATCCCCCGACTGCTTCCTGATAGTTAACTTACAAATGAATTAATTACATCCCCCGACTGCTTCCTGATAGTTAACTTACAAATGAATTAATTACATCCCCCGACTGCTTCCTGATAGTTAACTTACAAATGAATTAATTACATCCCCCGACTGCTTCCTGATAGTTAACTTACAAATGAATTAATTACATCCCCCGACTGCTTCCTGATAGTTAACTTACAAATGAATTACCTACATCCCCGACTGCTTCCTAATAGTTAACTTACAAATGAATTAATTACATCCCCCCTGACTGCTTTCTAATATTTACAAATGAATTACCTACATCCCCTGACTGCTTCCTGATAGTTAACTTACAAATGAATTACCTACATCCCCGACTGCTTCCTAATAGTTAACTTACAAATGAATTAATTACATCCTCCCTGACTGCTTTCTAATATTTACAAATGAATTACCTACATCCCCGACTGCTTCCTGATAGTTAACTTACAAATGAATTACCTACATCCCCGACTGCTTCCTGATAGTTAACTTACAAATGAATTACCTACATCCCCTGACTGCTTCCTAATAGTTAACTTACAAATGAATTACCTACATCCCCGACTGCTTCCTAATAGTTAACTTACAAATGAATTAATTACATCCCCCCTGATTGCTTTCTAATATTTACAAATGAATTACCTACATCCCCCGACTGCTTCCTGATAGTTAACTTACAAATGAATTACCTACATCCCCTGACTGCTTCCTGATAGTTACA
The DNA here is from genome assembly GCA_014843695.1 of Archivesica marissinica. Taxonomy (NCBI): domain Eukaryota; kingdom Metazoa; phylum Mollusca; class Bivalvia; order Venerida; family Vesicomyidae; genus Archivesica; species Archivesica marissinica. The sequence goes on along the minus strand of CM026403.1, from coordinate 19,743,782 downwards.
AATGAATTACCTACATCCCCTGACTGCTTCCTGATAGTTACAAATGAATTACCTACATCCCATGACTGCTTCCTAATAGTTAACTTACAAATGAATTACCTACATCCCCGACTGCTTCCTGATAGTTAACTTACAAATGAATTACCTACATCCCCTGACTGCTTCCTGATAGTTACAAATGAATTACCTACATCCCATGACTGCTTCCTGATAGTTACAAATGAATTACCTACATCCCCCGAATGTTTCCTGATATTTACAAATGAATTACCTACATCCCCCGACTGCTTCCTAATAGTTAACTTACAAATGAATTACCTACATCCCCGACTGCTTCCTAATAGTTAACTTACAAATGAATTAATTACATCCCCCCTGACTGCTTTCTAATATTTACAAATGAATTACCTACATCCCCTGACTGCTTCCTAATAGTTAACTTACAAATGAATTACCTACATCCCCTGACTGCTTCCTAATAGTTAACTTACAAATGAATTACCTACATCCCCGACTGCTTCCTGATAGTTAACTTACAAATGAATTAATTACATCCCCGACTGCTTCCTGATAGTTAACTTACAAATGAATTAATTACATCCCCCGACTGCTTCCTGATAGTTAACTTACAAATGAATTAATTACATCCCCGACTGCTTCCTGATAGTTAACTTACAAATGAATTAATTACATCCCCCGACTGCTTCCTAATATTTACAAATGAATTAATTACATCCCCGACTGCTTCCTGATAGTTATTACAAATGAATTATACATCCCCGACTGCTTCCTGATAGTTAACTTACAAATGAATTATACATCCCCGACTGCTTCCTATAGTTAACTTACAAATGAATTAATTACATCCCCCGACTGCTTTCTAATATTTACAAATGAATTACCTACATCCCCGACTGCTTCCTGATAGTTAACTTACAAATGAATTACCTACATCCCCGACTGCTTCCTGATAGTTAACTTACAAATGAATTACCTACATCCCCTGACTGCTTCCTAATAGTTAACTTACAAATGAATTACCTACATCCCCGACTGCTTCCTAATAGTTAACTTACAAATGAATTAATTACATCCCCCCTGACTGCTTTCTAATATTTACAAATGAATTACCTACATCCCCTGACTGCTTCCTGATAGTTAACTTACAAATGAATTACCTACATCCCCGACTGCTTCCTAATAGTTAACTTACAAATGAATTAATTACATCCTCCCTGACTGCTTTCTAATATTTACAAATGAATTACCTACATCCCCGACTGCTTCCTGATAGTTAACTTACAAATGAATTACCTACATCCCCGACTGCTTCCTGATAGTTAACTTACAAATGAATTACCTACATCCCCTGACTGCTTCCTAATAGTTAACTTACAAATGAATTACCTACATCCCCGACTGCTTCCTAATAGTTAACTTACAAATGAATTAATTACATCCCCCCTGACTGCTTTCTAATATTTACAAATGAATTACCTACATCCCCCGACTGCTTCCTGATAGTTAACTTACAAATGAATTACCTACATCCCCTGACTGCTTCCTGATAGTTACAAATGAATTACCTACATCCCCTGACTGCTTCCTGATAGTTACAAATGAATTACCTACATCCCATGACTGCTTCCTAATAGTTAACTTACAAATGAATTACCTACATCCCCGACTGCTTCCTGATAGTTAACTTACAAATGAATTACCTACATCCCCTGACTGCTTCCTGATAGTTACAAATGAATTACCTACATCCCATGACTGCTTCCTGATAGTTACAAATGAATTACCTACATCCCCCGAATGTTTCCTGATATTTACAAATGAATTACCTACATCCCCCGACTGCTTCCTAATAGTTAACTTACAAATGAATTACCTACATCCCCTGACTGCTTCCTGATAGTTACAAATGAATTACCTACATCCCCTGACTGCTTCCTGATAGTTACAAATGAATTACCTACATCCCCTGACTGCTTCCTAATAGTTAACTTACAAATGAATTACCTACATCCCCGACTGCTTCCTAATAGTTAACTTACAAATGAATTAATTACATCCCCTGACTGCTTCCTAATATTTACAAATGAATTACCTACATCCCCGACTGCTTCCTGATAGTTAACTTACAAATGAATTACCTACATCCCCGACTGCTTCCTGATAGTTAATACAAATGAATTACCTACATCCCCTGACTGCTTCCTAATAGTTAACTTACAAATGAATTACCTACATCCCCGACTGCTTCCTAATAGTTAACTTACAAATGAATTAATTACATCCCCCCTGACTGCTTTCTAATATTTACAAATGAATTACCTACATCCCCTGACTGCTTCCTGATAGTTAACTTACAAATGAATTACCTACATCCCCTGACTGCTTCCTGATAGTTACAAATGAATTACCTACATCCCATGACTGCTTCCTAATAGTTAACTTACAAATGAATTACCTACATCCCCGACTGCTTCCTGATAGTTAACTTACAAATGAATTACCTACATCCCCTGACTGCTTCCTGATAGTTACAAATGAATTACCTACATCCCATGACTGCTTCCTGATAGTTACAAATGAATTACCTACAT
>CM026403.1:19663434-19740170 GCA_014843695.1 Archivesica marissinica | reverse complement strand
GGGGCACCTTGGGCAAGTCAAAGGAGGCACTATGGGTCAAAATGGGTTCATACCGGTACATTCTAAAAAGGAGGCACTATAGGTCATAAATATATCGCCAACCAAAGGGGGGGGTGGGGGTTTTAATGTGTAAATAACCAATATAATTCATGACAGTACAGTGGCCGAGTGGTTAAGGCGTTGGACTTAAGATCCAATGGATAAAAATATCCTCATGGGTTCGAACCCCATCTGTACTAATGTTTTGGTAGTAAATAAATAAAGACATTTTCATAGAATTTTTTTTTATTTCCAATAGACTATTGTCTAACGCAGATTAAATATAAAAACATATATGAGTAAACATGCACATATATAAAAGAGTAAGCATGTAATTTTTTTTGATTGTATAATAAAAAACATATTATTTAATAGAATGTTTATAGAGAAAAACATCAAGAACATTAATAAAATTTACATCAAATGTTAAATAGAATTTATTTATATAATTATTATAGATTAAAATCCAATAATCATATCTGATACATATAGTTATACACATAGAGTGTATATTATCTTTATGAACAAATGTTAAATTATTTTTAGAAAGAAAATGTCTTAATAAACATTCAATGTTCATTTTAGGTCCTAAATACATATTATAAGACAGTTTGTTAACAATAGTTGTTGATATAATAAAAACATATATGTTATAAAAGTTTCATTATATACACTGTTCCATTGAATAACACTGTTCCTTTTTGGAATGTATTATAAGCACTATGTTTTTGTTAAAACATTCACTCTATTTAATTTCGTTTAGCGGCTATTCTTGAACTACGTCTTAGTAGTTGTTTCTTCTGAATACGTTTTTCAGCATCAATATATTTGTTATGTTTCTTTATTTGTTGAATTCTATTTGTCCATGATTTTGAATTTAGATGCGTAGGTTTACATTTCTGGCATGTACAACGATTTTTGAATGATTTGTGAAGTCCATCAAGTCGATCTTTCCATGGTGTATTTGCTTTAATATCCATAGATTTTGTAAATGATTGTTGAAGATTATTCAGACGATGTTTCCAGCTTAAAGATGGTTCTTTAGGTTCTTGCTTAATATGAATTTTATCATCATATATTAGTTGTTCTTTCTTAACAAATATAACATCTTGTTCTGTATCCATACAGCCATCTTGAAATTGTACAGTCGGTTGTTTATTCATAACCAAATGTACTTTTGGTTGTTGTTGAATATTCATAGATGTTGATGGTTCATTGTTGAAATAGTCACATACTTTACACGTATATGTGTCCAATGTAGATTGTGTACCAACACTTTTTGTCTTTGTTGTTATAGGTGTCACAAGAGATCCATCTAAATGTTCAGACAGTAGTATTTGATTGTTAGCATCTAGTAGCACATATTTTAATCGTTATGATTCTATGAATGCATCTTCATTACATTTTATCCAGTTTGTTTTACCATCCAAACGATATTTGATGTTTGCTGAAATATCCATAATGACTTCATCAATTTCTTCATCTTGAGGTACATCTATATTAATATTGCTTGTAAATGTTAATACAGCTTTATCAGCATTTAATTTAGTTGTAGAATTCATGATGCTGTTCTTATTAAATAGCTCAAAAAACAATGTAAAGAGTGAATGTTTAACACCATCTTATATACCTCCTACATCCTTGAAACACAAGTTTGGCACATGATGTTTTTTCCGGTATTCTTCAAGTGTTTAAGTGAATGGTAAAAATGTCTAAACCATTTAGTTAGTAACATATCATTGGATAAATAGTCAGTAAAACTAAAAGTATTAAGTACTATATGTGAAAAAGTATGATTATAATGTACAATAGCATATAATACATATAAACAATATACACCACATAGTTGAGTAGAATCAGATTGAAAACGATTTCTATTACGAAATACTTTTAAACAATTAATGTTTAAGAAATTAGCTATATCGTTTTCAATAGGATTATATCCACCATATGAGTCAAAATAACAACATTTAAGAGCATTAATACGATAAATTAAAACCCAATGTTTACCAGGTTTAGAAATTGGATCAGTATTAACTATATAACATTTACAATGTTTATCAATAGATAATAGTTCATCTCTAGCACATACAACACCTTTTAAAGATGGAAAAATTGTATCTAAAATATATTGTAAAGTGTATGTATCCATAATTTAAGATGTAATAACATTACGTAGACCATCGATCATAATCATATCATCATATTCAGCATAAACAATAACATTTATAGGTACTGGTAGAGGTTTTGACCATTCCATATCAAATTCTATATTACCATTTTTAATAGGATGAAGATGACCTTCTTCACATCCTAAATCGGGTGTAAAATCAACAGCCCATAAAGTATGGTTTGCTTTATATACAGATATTGGAAATACATAAAGATCTTTACCATGTTCTATACCAAGACCTTTCCAAAAAGATCTATAACTTTGACATACTTCACTATTCTTAGAAGAAAAATTCATTTTTAATGGATTAGCATCTATACTAGTACCATTAACAGTAATTTTTAATTTAGAGATATCAAAATGTTCAAATGAAAATGGTGATTCAGTTTTAGATCCATTCATTACAGAGTTTCTAACTTGACCTATAATAATTCTTTTTGGGATTTGACCATGTATTAGATTTGATTCTATTTTAGATACTAGACCATTCATAACAGTAAATACATTAATATCAACACGTTTAATAGGTATTTTCATAGGTGCAGATCTAAGTGCATTATTTAAAGATATCCATACATTAGGATCTAAAGATACTGTACGTACTTTCAATACTGCTTTAATAATTTTTATTTTAGCACCTAAGTCTACTGAATCGTCACCTATCATATAAAAAGCTGGAGAAGATCTAACTAATCTAATTTTTAATTCACACATATTAGGTAGATTGTCTGGTAATATCTGTATGTAATTTTCCTTGTAATTCTACTATATGTTGTTTTATTAAATTGTCATGACTCTCTATAGAACTTTGGCCACTAACAATAGCGTCAGCACCATCTTGAACAGTATAATTACGTAAACCATCTTTTTGAGCTTTTGACCACATTTGTGTATCTTTTAACATATTTTGTTCATTTTCACTAGAACCACATAAAGTTTCAAAATAAGCTCTGTAAGAATGTAATGGATTATCTATAATAGATACATTATTTGCATCAACAATTGGATCACCATTACCCTTAAGCATTTGAATTTTAAGGTTTAATTCTAGATCCATAAGATCTGTCCATTTTTCAGTTTGCCTAGGAATTATAAATTCAATAGGTGCTGTATTATCACCAGGACTAACTAATGGTTGATGTTCAGTAATAAAAGCTCTATCCATTGTTGTAAGTATTGGAGGTATACTATAGAGGTCCAACTCCCCTTTATTACATAAAGTAGAACCTGTAATCATATTTATATTTTTATTAATCGAAATAATCTAAACGTCGTTTTTTAACTGTTTTAAAAGAATGATCGTTACAACGTTTTCTATGTCCTGAACCAGACTGAACTTTATTTATGTTAATAAGTCCCTTTATACTTTTAGTTTTATTACCAGTTAGAGCAGTCATTAATTTATCTTCTTTCAAATCTTTTAATAATTTATTTGTAACATGTGTAAGTACATTTTTACCCCTTTTTTAGCAACATGTTTATGGCTGTTTTATTACATCATGTACACCACTGGTAACTTCATTGATTAAAGTACTAGCCATATTATCGACTAAATATGGTATAAGATTACTGCCTACAGTTTTTAGTGTAATGCTAAACCATAGCCACGTTGTCTAACACGACCTCTATACACAGGTATATTCATAATGGTCTTCTACGAAATTCTAACCTAACTATACAAACATCACCAGTTAAATGAATAGGTTCACCTAATTCATTACGTATAAATATATATATATCATTTATACGTTTATCAGTAATCGGTAAATAATGTATATGTTTAAATTGTATACTTTTATGAGTAGTTACATTAGGAGCTTGATTATATGTAAATTGTCTTAGTAATTGTGATTGTCCAGATCCTACTATACTAAAATCTATAATATTTGTATATACATATAGGTTTGTAAGACCTAAATACAAATATGGTTCATGAACAAAACAATCCATTTTAGGGAATGCAAAATAATGAGGTTTATTACGTACACTAATAACTTCTTGACTTGAATCGATACCTAACATATTACCTAATAATGTAGGTACAAGGATTCCTAAATTTTCTGGAATATTTGATACTAAAGATAATGATTTTTTCTTATAATACATATAATAAGGATTATGGTTATATTCCCAAGATAAAGATACACCAATATCCCAAGCACTAGATGATGCTTTCCAAAGATTATATTTTGTAGATGCCCACAAAGTACTAAACATTTTATTCCAGCTATCTTCCATAATACTTGTTAAGATTTTATAATCATTATAAACTCCAATAGGTATTTTAAATGGTAATAATGTACAAATATTATCATAATATTTATTAGAAATATTATTATCCTTAGGCCCCATAAAACTTCGTTTTACACCATATTTGATAGCAAATTTTTCATCATCTAGATGATCATCTGGGAAAAAATCAGATAAAAATTCATGATTAACATCTTTTATGATTTTATAATGATAAAACATGACATATCTATAATTATAATTCATTTTACGATTCCTTTGAGAATCATAAAAAAAATAATCATTATATATTGATATACTCTTGTAACCACTTATTAAACGTTGGGGGTATCGAGGATTTCTAATAACTAAAAAAAATGTATTGTTTGAATCTGTAATGTTAAATACTTTATTAGGTATAATACCATCAACTAAACCTACTTCCAATTTTTTATCATTACTTAGAGTTATACCATTAGGTATAGAGACTTTAAAATCAGCATTATTATCCTGTTCAGATTTAAATTTAATACGTTGACTATCTAATGTAATATAGAAATTTTCAGAACGTTCCATTATACGAAATTATTAAATATATCGTCTCTTATAAAATGTAATGTTAGTATACACTTACCATCATGGAAATGAATATTATTACCTAAAACGTTTTTTATATTGACAGATATTTCATCTATACGATTACGATTTATTTTTATATATTGATCATGTTGAAATTCATTAGTACTATAAAGATTAACATTATTTTTAACTTTAAAAGGTAAAACACGTAGTAATTGTTCTTCACCATCAGATATTATTACAGGCTCTATAATATCTATGTAAACATATATAGAACTATCATTAATTAATAGATTAACAGGTTCTTTAAAAGGAGATGGTTCTATATCTATAGGATGTAAAATATAATTTGTAGTAGCATTTAAAAAACCTAATTTTCTACATATATTAGGATGAAACGTTAAACCTATATTAACCTTTGCAGGAATTGTATATAATTCGCATACACTATTACTACTACGAAATTTAAGTAATATTTGAAGTACATCATCTGATTCAAGTATACTATTTATATTTATTTTAATTACACGATCTAATATATCTTTTATACAAGCATTTATCATTTGCATAAATTGTAAAGGTGTATCATAGAAACCTAGAGGTATAGTACCTCTATAAGGTCCTGGTTCTAAAACTTCTATATTATCAGGTAATGTAAGCTCAAAATGTTGTTCACCTTCTATAACAATTAATATAGCCCCTGGATAGGTGATTTCAGTTAGGGCTACCCGCCATTCTTCTTTATTTAGGTTTATAGGTTTAACTAAATTACATCTAAATTCTGCTACTGTATTATTAGGATATATATTTAAAGAACTATCACTCATAAGGGTTATATAGAAATCTTCCATTATCTTCGTTTCGATATTTTAGGTGAAGGTAAACCTATCCCAGTTATTGTACTTAAAAGAACAAGCCAAACGTCTTTATTATTTGTATCACCATATGCTAGACCCCACACTGATGCTGCAAAAACACAATAGATGAGTAACATCTGAGCTGTGTATCTATATAGACCAGATAAATCTTTAGTTTTATTAGATTTATAGATGGTGTCATGGTTTTACTAAGATCATTATCTATAGATTTTATAGATATTGATTCCATGTTTATATCTTTCTTTAAACTTGTATCCATTCATTAAATGAATTTCCGTAACCTTTCCACTTAACAAATATTTCTTTAATTTTATAACCTTTTTTAATGATTACTCTTCGTTTTAATATTTTTTCAATATCATAATCGCCTTTATTTTTAATAAATTGTAATTCATTCCTATAAAATGAACCTTTTATTTCCTCACCGTTCAAATCATGAACCTTAAATGTTGTTGGAGATCCTTTAATAACTTTATATACAATAAATATTTCTAATGTCCAATTTGGTAAATAACCTTTAGTAAAATGTTTTTTAGTTTTATTAATTCTTACTTGATCACCAATTTTAATTGATATAATATCTTTAGGTTTATCAACATAGTTAATATTATCGGAAATATATTCATTACCAATATTAACATCTTTAGGTTTATAACCCGTAGAACTATGTTTAGAAATATTATAATTATCTATAAGATCTTGTAATACATCTATATATTTTTTTGAATTATTATACGTAAAATATTTCCACATTTTACCTTTAAGGGTTCGTAGAAAACGTTCAATAACACTAGCTTTAGTTTCAGGGTTTTCTGTTGTAAAAAAATGTATATTTTTTTTCTTTAAAAACTTTTGAAATGGTTCATTAATAAATTCGCTACCTTTATCAGTTTGTAAAGCTTTAGGTTTTCTATGCGATTCATTTAATATAGCATTAAATGAATGTATTAAAGTCTTAGATAATTTATTTTTTATAGGTTATACCCAAGCCATTTTTGAGAATACATCAATAACACATAATAAATAACGATAACCTTTATTATGTGTACTAAATATTTGCATATCTGCTAAATCTGCTTGCCATTGAAAATCTATTCCAGCTACTATAGTTTTTCTACGTTTAAATGTTCTTATTATAGGGCTTATGTAATGTATAAGTTTTTTGTTCTGATAACCAAGTTTTAACATCTTTTAAAGTTAAGGATTTTAATAATATTTTTCCTGCTTTATATAATTTACCGATTCCTGAAAAAGATGCTGGATCTTTTTTATATCATAATAAATAGAATTTAAAATTTTATCTATTACCAATTTAACCATTTTTTACTTTTTATTTGATCATCATCATCATAATTATCATCTGTAAAAGAAGTCTCTGCATCTAATATACGTTTTTGCTGTTTTTTCTTCAAAGGTCTTTTACCAGATGGTGTATTTATTATATTACCTTTTCTTTTATTAATCAATTCTTTATTTACTAAATTACTCCATCGTTTATTACCAACATTTATTTTTTGATTTTTATTTACTAATTCTTCAGCAACATCTAACCAACCTACAGCATTTGTTCTAGATTTTCTTTCTCTAGCTGCATCATTCATAATATCTGTTATATTACTACCTATTATAATTTTACCATTAATACTTACAATACCTTTTTCATCCCAAGTAACATTAGTATGACCTTTTAATTGTTCTAATAATTTTTTTATAGGTTTTTGCATAGTTTTAGGTATACCTGTAATTACATTATCAACAGATACAGGTTTTAATATATCAGGTGTATATGTAGGTGCTTTAGCTAGTTCACTAGTATATATAGCTTGGTCTTTAAAACTATTATATTTTAACATATATTCACCATAACGATGCATTTTTTCTGTAGCAGATATATTAGGATCTGTCATTAATTCATCAATATTTTTTTGTATATCTACAGTTTGTATTATTTCTGGTTTAGGTGGTAATTTAGCACGTTGATATAAACGTAAACGTTTTAATTCCTCTACATGGGCCTCAGGTACTAAAACCATTTTATTCATAATGTATGTTCTACTTTAGATTTTACACTATCTATTAGTACATTTATTAATTTAGGTGTTATTATTTTACGTTTACGTTTAGTAGATATAGTTTTATCGGCTAAAAAACGTATATCCTTACTCCAATGCTTTAATGAAGCTTTATGACTCTTATTCATATTTACATGACCCTTTAATACATTATGACAACATTCACATTTTATTAAACATTTATCACAATGTTTTATTATATTACGTTTAAATGTATCTGGTGTATTACGTAAACCTAATAAAACTTTACCATAACGTTTTATTAATGGTTGTTTATTTTTAACTGTTTTCATGATAACTATATATTTCGATAATGAGCTTATAAATAAATATATTATACACCTAAACGTTTTATAAGATCTTTAACACCATCAGCTATAATAGGTGTTAATAGGCCAGCTCCTAATGCAATTAGTGGTAATGGTATAAGACCACCACGTTGATTTCTTCTACCTAATTTACATTTTGTTTTACGTATATTATGTCTTCTATGTCTTTTAATAGTATGTTTTCCAGCCATGATATTATTACTTATGATTATATAAATATATAACTACTATATTTATAATATTCTTATTCTTTTCAAAAATATTCTAATATCTTTAGCCTTAATACCTCCGTATTGATTCTTATGTTTTGTTTTATGTTTTATTTTATTATTATGTACTTTTATCAGATGTTTATTTTTATGTTTTCTACCCATGATACCATTACATTAAATGATATTATATTATGTGTTACATATATTTATAAGTATTGAGATAAATCATCAAGTAATGCAGATTTATTAATTGGTTCTTTATTATTATCAAATATATTATTCCAATTAGTTAATATTGGAGATTTATATTGTTTTGTGGGCATTATACGTGTTAAAAATGAAGTCATAGATGGTAATTGAACTATATTAGGTTGTTTATTTAATGGTGACCATGCTAAAGGATTACTAATATCATCAGATATTGAATTATTGGAGCTAAAACCTTGAGGTGTATCTATACCTAAAGATGATATAGGACTCATAATAGGTGTCATAGTTTCTAACATAATACCTGTAGGTTTTACAGGTGTAGATGTTATAGGTTCTTTAAAAGTTATCTTTTTTTTACTTATTTTCTTAGTTTTTTTCTTAACTATTTTAGGTTTAATAACATTTTTTACACTTTTCCAATTCATAAATGTACGTATCATTACATCTCCTAAGAAACCTGCACCACCTTTAGTAAGTTGTAATTTTTTTCTATCTATCATAGATGTTTTACTATCACCTATAGCTTTTATAATATTTTCATGTTTTTTCATAAACTTTAAAGTTTGTTTAGGCATAGGTATTTCATTATCTAATATACCTTTAGCTATTGATATAAACCATTTCATTAAACGATTATTTCCTATAGATAATAATTTTTCACGTTTTTCAGGATTTTGTTCCTTCAATAAACGATTTATTAAAACATAGACATTCATATTTTATATATATATTCTAGCACCTGTATGATCTGTGTGTGGAAAAATGTCGGTTTTTAGTCTAAATTTTTCGTCATTGGATGAAAGTCCAATAATAAATAACCATATGGAACTTGGGTAGCATTATGATATGCTTCTATTAAATGTTTAATTTGTGATTGTCCAGCTAAAACTTTTATTTGACCTTTATCTCTACTATTCTTAAATAATAACATATATTTAGAATTTAAATTTATATTTCTAGAATTCTTAGTCTGTTGATATAAATTTTGAGTTATGTATATACAAGTAGCACCTCTATGATGACCTTTACGTGTAAACCATGATACAATTTTATCTTCATATTCAGTACCCATCATATCATCAAATATAATCATATAGGGAATATCTGGAGATATTGGAAAATAAGTATCATCATCTGATGGTATTCCTTCTATAAATGTTATTAAACCATCTTTATCTTCTTTTTTAACATCTTCATATTGAAATTGCCATTCTTTATAACACCAATATACATTGCCTATAGGTTTGTCAAATAATATATTTCTATATTTTACTATTTTACCAACAGTTACAGTTTTACCACTACCACTAGGGCCTGCAATAAATATATTGCTAGGATGCCGGAAAATAATGTTATCATTATTATCCATGTTTTATGACAATAACAAACAAAATATATATAGATTATGAGATTTTATTTACATTATTTCATATATATAAGCATTATAATTAAAAACATATATTGTCTATGTATACATGCAAAAATAAATACAACATTTTATGTACGTGCAGAAATACATTTTTATTACAATAACAATTTATGCATACATGTATTATAACATGCTATTATGTAAACAAAGTACTTAAAACAACATTTTTTATATTTCTATTGGCTAACTAATTCTATTGGCTAAAATATTATTAAAATGTTTTAATAACATGCACTACTATAAAAACATAGTATATACAACAGTAATAGTAAAAACAATATTCCTTTGTATCTGATAGCTTATTATGAGTTCTGTAATAATGGAAGATATATTAGCAAGTTGTATGGTTGAAAATGGTTTGCCAGTTATAGATAATACGGCATTTAATAAGCCTTATAATCTTATACCTGATATACCATATGAGCCATCAACAGGTAATAATTATGCAGATTTGTTAAATGAAGTTAAATTATCAAATTATAATTTTGTTCATATGAGAAAATCATTAGAAGAAATTGTTATTCATTCTAGAGAAATGTGTAGATTTATGAATGAGAAACGTTTGGTATTTATACCTGAAGAAATTAATGTTCCAGTTAAATTTACAAATATTGATACAGAAATACCGTATACACCTATAAAGGTACCTAATATTCATATTAATAAAAAATCAATGAATATAACTTCTGATACAAAAGAAAAACAATCTAAGCAGCATAATGATAAAAAAGATAAATATTATAAATCATCAGATACAAAGGAAAAAAGTAGTAGAAAACGCAAGCATAGTACATCTTCTAATAATGAAGAAGCTATTAAAATAGCAAAATCGATGAAGCAAAAACCTATTGGTAAAAAGGACATCAAATATTCAACAAATGATTAACAATCATGCAGAGATAAAACAGTATGTATTGTATCCATTATATGTTCTAGATTGTTTTCATAATGTAATATTGTTGTTGGTATTTCTTCATTAGATAACCATTCTTGGTGATATCTATGTAATACATTTAAAATTCTATATCTAGTTGATATTCTTCAGGTCTATCACGTATTCTTATGCGTTTTAAACATATATCTGGTGGTGTATTCAGATATAAAATATGATCTGGTTTTCTCATGTTATAAACCATATTATCATATACAGCTGTTTGGCAATCAGTCATAGTATTGTTCTCAATACAATATCTGGTAAACACATTTTGACAACTACATTGTGATCTTTCACAAAAATGATTGCCTGGTTTATTATTTATTTCTTTCAAAGTGTTTCTATGACTTTCTAAAGTTGGTAATTGTAACAAAAATGCATATTGTTTTGATTCATTTTTACCTAAATCCAACATATTATAATCATTTTTATATCCATGTACACATGTCCATTCTTCTACTTTCTCAGGATATATATGAGATTTGTTGAATGTTCTAGCAATACGTTTTAATAATGTACTTTTACCAGCTCCTATGTTTCCTTCCAATGTATACAACATTTTGGATATTTATAATCATGTATTTTTATATACACATTATATCTATTATGTATACACTTATTACAATAAAAACCTTTACAGTTATATAATTTGTAATTACAAATTATACATCTTATAGGCTTTAATTGTTTATTATAATGATTCATTTTAACTTGTTTATATACACTATATGGCTCAAGATTTTTTTAAAATGTATATTTTTTTTTATTATCTTGAGTGTCCTTTACAAATGCATCCAATATATCATTATATTTACGTTTTCCTAGACCATTGTTTTTCTTCAGCTTCTTAAGCTCTTTTACAGCATTATTTGATTTTTCCACTTTCAATATTGATTTACCAAGCCATTCATCGTCATCATCACTTATTATCAGTGTATTATCTGTATCTGTATTGTCGGGATCTTCTAAATTTATCATTCCTTGTTGATTTGGTGTTGGTTCTTGAATATCATCTTTAATTTCGGTCGTTATTTCACAATTAGATGCAAAATGTCCAGGCATATGACATTTATAACAGTCTTACATCAGGACATACTTTACTTAAATGATCAGTACCACCACAATTGGTACATACTAATATTTTACAGTAATTAGCATAATGACCCTTATGCTTACATTTATAACATGTAATATTTTTTAATTTTTCATCATTAGGACATGATGTAGGATAATGTCCCATATTATGGCATTTATAGCATACACATTTATCTTCATTACATGTATCCTTATTATGACCTATTTGGTAACATAATGAACATTTTGGTGCATTACATTCATTTCCATAATGTCCAATCTCTTTACATGTTATACATTTAATATTCTTCTTATACTGCACTTTAACAGCTTGTATTTTAGCTTTTGAAGCTTTACAATTAGCCGAACAATGGCCTAATGTATTACATTTATAACATCTATAATTTGAGAAGTCTCGAGTATCCATCTTTAGTGATATTGTTTTAAACAATGTATCTAATAACTATTTTGTCTCTCCTTTTATAGGTTTATAGACCTCCTATGTCTATATAAGATGAAGTCTACACGTATCTCTTATCTACAGTAACCATGCCACTGGTCAACTATTCACAATCTTCGGATGAATCTTCAGAAAATGAAGATAATGATTCTACATATGAAATATTGGAAAGAGATTATAGAATTTCACGCAAATTTAAGACATCTAGTCGTGTTTATGATTTAATAATTGATGGTGGTAAACACTATACACCTGAGCGATTTGATTCTATAGTTAATGACTTAAAGAAATTTGGTAATGTTGATAATAATGATAAAATTAGAATATCTGTATCACATCCTACATTAGGCTTTGGTATACATATACCATTTGCTACAGCTCTACAATCAGTGGTAATAATATTTTAACTGAAATTCAAAAAGTTGCTCAAAGTAATAAATCATTTAAAATGGAAGATAAAGGTCTCCGTTTAGAAATGACACATACAATTATACCTGGAGGTCGTGGACGTACTAATATACAACATGGATGTCATGTTAGTATTGATAATATGCTAAAAAATAAGAAATCAATTGTTAGAATTTTAAATTATACAGATAGTCTATGTTTTGCCAGAGCTATATGTGTTTGTATAGCCCATGCTAATAAAAATAATACACATGAATGGATACAATTATGGAGTAATATTAGGCGTTCAAATAGAATAACACAAAGTAAAGCTGCTAAAGAATTATTAGCTGCTTGTGATTTATCAACTGATATAGAATGTGGTATTAAAGAATTTAAAATAATGAGTGAACATTTAAGACCTTACTATAAACTTAATGTTTGGGACCAACATGGAACTTTAGTATATGCATCACCCTATAATGGTATATCCATACATATATATAATCATCATCATCATTTTGATTGTATAACCAGTATATGTGGTTTTAAAGGCAACAGTTATCACTGTGAATCATGTAATGTATTCTATAGTACTGTTGGTAAACATAAATGTCGTAAAAAATGTGAATGCTATGCTGATTCTATATGTGCATATGGAACTCCAAAATTATGTACTGATTGTAAACGGACATTTCGTAGTGATACATGTTACAATAATCATAAACTTGTTAGAAAAACAACAAACATCTGTTCAGAAGTTTATAAATGTAAAGAATGTGGTCAAACAGTTGTAGCTACAAATAAACGACATATATGTTTAAATTCTAGAAAATGTAAATACTGTAAACAAATTGTTGGTTCAGATCATGATTGTTTTATACCTAAATATAATAAGGATGCTAAAATTAAACAATTATACATTTTTTTATGATTTTGAATGTATGTTTTTAAGCACAGGTGAACATTCTCCAAATTTTTGTGTTGCCCATAAAGTATGTGATATTTGTATATCAAAACCTATAAAGGATTCTTGTATTTGTTCAAAATCAGAATCTAGACAAACAATCTTTTCAGGTTCTTCAACTTTAAAATATTTTTGTACTTGGTTATTTCAGCCAAAACATAAAGGTATATGTGCTGTAGCTCATAATTCTAAAGGCTATGATGCACAATTTATACTTAGACATATAATACAAGAAAGTACTTGTAAACCATCAGTTATTATAAGAGGTAACAATATAATTTCATTAAAATGTTTTGGAGTTACACTTATAGATTCTTTGAGTTATCTACAAATGCCATTATCAGCATTTCCTAAAACTTTTGGTATTAATGAATTATCTAAAGGTTATTTTCCTTTTTGGGCTAACACTGGAGAATATGATGGATATATAGGTCCTTATTTACCAGTCTCTTTGTATAAACCTGGTATGATGAATCCTGAAGCTAGTACAATATTTATGAAATGGTACAATCTTAAAGTTTCTGAAAAATGTGGTTTTGATTTCGATATTGAAATGAGACTATATTGTATATCTGATGTTGATATTTTAAGACGTGGTTGCGGTATATTTATTAAACTTTTTATTGATAATGATATTAATCCTTTTACAGAATCTTTAACATTGCCTGGAGCTTGTAATAAAACATGGAGAAAAAATTATATGCCTGAACAATCTTTGGCTATTATATCTGATGCTGGTTATCCTAATAAGTGTAGATATTCTATTAAAGCTATTAGATGGTTACAAGGTGAAAGCTATACACAAAAACTTAAAATTAAACATGCTTTAAATGGCGGTGAACATAAATGGTCTTGGGATAATTGGTCAGATAATGTATATTCAGAATATATCAATAGTTTCTTAAAAATTAAACAAGAAGCTAGTGGTTATCCTTCATGGGTGAAAACTTTAGATGATGAAATAAAATTTAAAGATGATTATTTTAAAGCTGAAGGTATTTTATTAAATATTGTTGAATTTAATCCTGGTTTACGAGCTTTTGCTAAAGCTATGCTAAATTGTCTCTGGGGTAAAAATGCACACAATAATACTATGACAGAAACAGAATATATTAGTGATGTTAAATATTTTTTAGATCTTATGCAAAATCCAGATATTTCTATACATTCTCTAGAACTTTTTGATCATTGTCATTTTCTATTAGCTGCATATACCGATAAAAATAAAGAATATTTGCCTCATGAATCAGCTAATGTACCTGTTGCAGCACATGTTACAGCATATGCTAGATTAGTACTTTATAATGAACTTAAAAAATTAGGTACTAGAGTACTATATTTTGATACTGATAGTTGTCTTTATATTAAACGTCCAAATACATATGATATACCTATTATTAATGGACGTTTAGGTTGTTGGGCAGATGAAGTACCTAATGGTAAAATTATTGAATATGTTGGTTTAGGACCTAAGAATTATGGTTATAAATATATAAATTCTGAAGGTAAAACAATTACTAAATGTAAGGTTAAAGGCTTAACTTTAGATTATAATACTTCAGAAATTGTTAATTTTGACTCTATGGTAGATTGTGCTAATGATCGTGAACATTATGCTACTACTATACACTATGATTCAAAAATTTAAAAAAATCGTGATAGAACAGTTACCAGCGAACATCGTACAAAACTATTTAGATCTGTTTATACTAAACGTGTTATCATTAACCGTTTTGATACCATACCATTTGGATATAAACAATCTTAATCATGCCTGTTGTACAGAATAACAAGGTTATCTTATTCTATGGTAGTGATGCACCATTTAGTAATATGTATATATGTTCTTTTAAAGATAAATCTAATATAGTATTTAACTGTGTTGATCAATACTATCAATATAACAAATGTATTACTAATGGTAATAAATTATTAGCAGAACAAATACTAAAAGAAACATCACCATATAAACAAAAAGCTTTAGGTGGTACTTATTTTAATGGTTTTGATTCTAATTTATGGAATAAAAAACGTTTTGAAATTATGTTTAATGGTAATATGTATAAGTATCAACAAAATAAAGAACTATTAAATACTCTTTTAGATACAAAATATTGTAAACTAGGTGAAGCTAGTGTTCATGATGTTTATTGGGGAATTGGTTTAGAACTATATGATCCTACTGCTCTTTTAATATCTAAATGGTCTGGTGACAATCAAATGGGTTTAATTTTAACAAATATTAGATACTGGCTTTCTCAATCTATTACAACTATACATCTTAGACATTGTTATAAGTACTTGAATTTCAAAACATAACCACTTCAATATATACTATAAATATAAGACTATAGTAGCTATAGTATAGTGGTTTACAACAGTCATTAATAGTAACCAAAAGCAATTAGATCTTTTTATTAGAGCTAAAGTCATGGATAGTAAACATAAGCAATTAGATCTTTTTATTAGAGCTAAAGAGAATACTAAAAATAAGGAATTATATCTTTTACTTAATACTAGAATGAATAATACACGGAAAAAAACTCATCATATTGTTGATACTAATTATGGTTTACAATATTCTAAAGTATTTTTAGGTATAAATTGGTGAGGTGTTCATTGAAATGATAAATGATGAAATCATTAGAAAAGTTGGCTCTAATGTTGACTTATCTATAAAACCACAATGTATTATTACATTAGATGGTGAACCATATGAAGATTTTATGGAATGCTTTTTATAAATGCACCTAAATATTTAGGGCCTGATATGGATATAGAAAGTATATTGAAACATTTTTTATCAAAATATAATATAATTATTATACCAGCTGTTAATATGCCTTCTATGTGTAGAACTATAGGTATACACTATAATTCTTGGCTTTTAATGTATAATGCATATATTATATATTGTAAACAAAATATACTACCATATGATAATGATTTTGTAAATGTACTTGAGGTTTTACTACATAAACATTCCATCAGAGATTGGTAGATTTTTAAAGTGTTTTTCAAGTATGTAGGCGGTCTTATACTGTATATAACATATGGTCCTACAGTAAATTTTTACATTGTTTTTTACACTACAGTTATGTCTATACCTAATTCTAAGCTTGATTTTAATAAAGTTATTACTTATGAAGAATATCTAGGTTATAAATATGAACTGTTAGATTTAATTAGAAATGATGATTGTCTTACTTGCATTAAATGTTTAAGAGATATTAAACATATACTACTAGAATGTGGTAGTAACAGATATACAGCTAGTTTGAACAAATACAAAGATGGATAAACATGTTATTTATCCTTCAACTATTAATTTTGATAAAGTTCTTAATTATGAAAAATATTTAATTTATAAATATGAACTATCAGAACTACTTACTAGTGAACATTGTCTTACATGTAACCAATGTGTACAGGACATCAACTCTACATTACTACAATGTGAAAATAATAAATATAAACTTAATTTGAAATCGTACAAAGAGAATCCATTTTTTCTTGGATATACATCGGATCATTCAAAAGGATTATTAGTAGATGGAAAACTATTAACTGATGAACATATACGTGAAACCAAAAGAGCAGAATTCAATTTTATAATTACTGCTAAAGAAGGAACAACATTATGTGAACTGTTTTAATATGGAATTTCCAGATGATGATCCTGAATGTACTATAGATAACTTTCTATACAGATCGGCACTTCTACACGCTTTCTTCACATCTATAGACTACGACAGTGAAGATGTTATGTCATATGAAATCATCAATAATGTGCTACATGATAAATATTTCTATACAGCTTTTTTAGAAAGCATTGAACTTATGAGTTATATTTTACGTGAAGAAGTTACTAGATGGCAATATTCAACATTTAAAAACATTATTTTAAATAATGATATTGTACCTCAACTATTATTTCATAGTTACCATAAGTGTAAAGAGTTATTAGAGACTGATGGTATTAATAAAGAACAATTGTGTATAGACATGAACAATTTATTTGTGTAAAAAACAATCCGATTACATCATGACTTATTACGAACTGTGGGGCGAATATTGTATTATATGTTTACAAAATGATACCGATTATTATTTTATTAACCAATGCTTATGTAATAATCTTGTTTGTAACCATTGTGTTTTAAAACTTGTTAAATGTCCTTTTTGTAGAAAAGCTTTTACTATTGAATTATTGAAAGAATTTAAACAAGATATTTTAACTTCTATCATGAATAATTTACATAAATTATATGTACCACACGTACAATCTCATAATTATTGGACATTTATAAATGATAGTGAACATCAACTTCAACAATGTTTAAATTTTAGACCATATACCTATTAATTATGTCTTACTATAAATTTTTAAACCAAGAATGTAGTATATGTTTATGTAATGATAATAATTATTATTTTGTTAATGAATGTTTATGCAAACATCTCATTTGTAAAACATGTATTTCGAAACTTGTTAAATGCCCATATTGTAGAAAAGATTTTCAACATGTTTCTAATATTGTCTATAGATTACATGATTTAAATCCACCATACACTACTACATTGTTAATTTTAGTATGTATTACTTTGTGCTTGCTTACTCTGCGATAAAACAATAAGATATAATGAATTAAAACTATTATGTAAATTATAAAACAACTCTTTACTTATGTATTTTTGTCCAGAAAAACCCCACCCCCCCCTTTTGGTTGGCGATATATTTATGACCTATAGTGCCTCCTTTTTTAGAATGTACCGGTATGAACCCATTTTGACCCATAGTGCCTCCTTTGACTTGCCCAAGGTGCCCCCCAATACTACTTCAATGGTCTCTACTAAGTCAACTGTACGGATCAGTGGTCTCTACCAAGTCAACTGCACAGATCAGTGGTCACTACCAAGTCAACCTTACGGATCAGTGGTCACTACCAAGTCAACTGTACGGATCAGTGGTCACTGCCAAGTCAACTGTACGGATCAGTGGTCTCTACTAAGTCAACTGTACAGATCAGTGGTCACCACCAAGTCAACTGTACAGATCGGATGGTCTCTACCAAGTCAACTGTATGGATCATTGATCTCTACTAAGTCAACTGTACGGATCAGTGGTCTCTAGCAAGTCAACTGTACAGATCAGTGGTCACTACCAAGTCAACTGCACAGATCAGTGGTCTCGACCAAGTCAACTGTATGGATTACTGGTCTATACCAAGTCAACTTTTACGGATCAGTGGTCTCTACCAAGTCAACTGTATGGATCAGTGGTTTCTACCAAGTCAACTGTACGGATGTGGTCTCTACCAAGTCAACTGTATGGATCAGTGGTCTCTAGCAAGTCAACTGTACAGATCAGTGATCTCCACCAAGTCAACTGTATGGATCAGTGATATCTACCAAGTCAACTGTACAGATCAGTGGTCTCTACCAAGTCAACTGTACTGATCAGTGGTCTCTACCAAGTCAGCTGTACAGATCAGTGATCTCTAGCAAGTCAACTGTACGGATCAGTGGTCTCTACAAAGTCAACCTTACGGATCATTTGTCACTACCAAGTCAACTGCACAGATCAGTGGTCTCTACCAAGTCAACTGTACGGATCAGTTGTCTCTACCAAGTCAACTGTACAGATCAGTGGTCTCTACCAATTCAACTGCACATATCAGTGCTCTCTACCAAGTCAACTGTACATATCAGTGATCTCTAGCAAGTCAACTGTACAGATCAGTTGTCTCTACCAAGTCAACTGTACGGATCAGTGGTCTCTAGCAAGTCAACTTTACAGATCAGTGATCTCCACCAAGTCAACTGTACGGATCAGTGATATCAACCAAGTCAACTGTACAGATCAGTGGTCTCTACCAAGTCAACTGTACAGATCAGTGGTCTCTACCAAGTCAACTGTACTGATCAGTGGTCTCTACCAAGTCAACTGTACAGATCAGTGATCTCTAGCAAGTCAACAGTACAGATCAGTCAGCTCTACCAAGTCAACTGTACGGATAGGTGGTCTCTACCAAGTCAACCTTACGGATCAGTGGTCACTACCAAGTCAACTGCACATATCAGTGATCTCTAGCAAGTCAACTGTACAGATCAGTGGTCTCTACTAAGTCAACTGTACAGATCAGTGGTCTCTACCAAGTCAACTGTACAGATCAGTGGTCTCTACCAAGTCAAATGTACGGATCAGTGGTCTCTACCAAGTCAGCTGTACATATCAGTGATCTCTAGCAAGTCAACTGTACAGATCAGTGGTCTCTACCAAGTCAACTGTACAGATCAGTTGTCTCTACCAAGTTAGCTGTACAGATCAGTGATTTCAAGCAAGTCAACTGTACGGATCAGTGGTCTCTACCAAGTTAACTGTACAGATCAGTGGTCTCTACCAAGTCAACTGTACAGATCAGTGCTCTCTACCAAGTCAACTGTACATATCAGTGATCTCTAGCAAGTCAACTGTACAGATCAGTGGTGTCTACTAAGTCAACTGTACAGATCAGTGGTCTCTACCAAGTCAACTGTACGGATCAGTGGTCTCTAGCAGGTCAACTGTACAGATCAGTGGTCTCTACCAAGTCAACTGCACAGATCAGTGGTATCTACCAAGTCAACTGTACGGATCAATGGTCTCTACTAAGTCAACTGTACGGATCAGTGGTCTCTACTAAGTCAACTGCACAGATCAGTGGTCACTACCAAGTCAACCTTACGGATCAGTGGTCACTACCAAGTCAACTGTACGGATCAGTGGTCACTCTCAAGTCAACTGTACGGATCAGTGGTCTCTACCAAGTCAACTGTACAGATCAGTGGTCACTACCAAGTCAACTGTACAGATCAGTGGTCTCTACTAAGTCAACTGTATGGATCATTGATCTCTACCAAGTCAACTGTACGGATCATTGGTCTCTAGCAAGTCAACTGTGCATATCAGTGGTCACTACCAAGTCAACTGCACAGATCAGTGGTCTCGACCAAGTCAACTGTATGGATTACTGGTCTATACTAAGTCAACTTTTACGGATCAATGGTCTCTACCAAGTCAACTGTACGGATCAGTGGTGTCTACCAAGTCAACTGTACGGATGTGGTCTCTACCAAGTCAACTGTATGGATCAGTGGTCTCTAGCAAGTCAACTGTACAGATCAGTGATCTCCACCAAGTCAACTGTACGGATCAGTGATATCTACCAAGTCAACTCTACAGATCAGTGGTCTCTACGAAGTCAACTGTACAGATCAGTGGTCTCTACCAAGTCAACTGTACTGATCAGTGGTCTCTACGAAGTCAACTGCACAGATCAGTGGTATCTACCAAGTCAGCTGTACAGATCAGTGATCTCTAGCAAGTCAACTGTACGGATCAGTGGTCTCTACAAAGTCAACCTTACGGATCAGTGGTCACTACCAAGTCAACTGCACAGATCAGAGGTCTCTACCAAGTCAACTGTACGGATCAGTTGTCTCTAAGAAGTCAACTGTACAGATCAGTGGTCTCTACCAAGTCAACTGCACAGATCAGTGGTCTCTACCAAGTCAACTGCACATATCGGTGGTCTCTACCAAGTCAACTGTACTGATCAGTGATCTCTACCAAGTCAACTGTATGGATCAGTGGTCTCTAGCAAGTCAACTGTACATATCAGTGATCTCCACCAAGTCAACTGTATGGATCGGTGATATCAAACAAGTCAACTGTACAGATCAGTGGTCTCTACCAAGTCAACTGTACATATCAGTGGTCTCTACCAAGTCAACTCTACTGATCAGTGGTCTCTACCAAGTCAACTGCACAGATCAGTGGTCTCTACCAAGTCAGCTGTACAGATCAGTGATCTCTAGTAAGTCAACTGTACGGATCAGTGGTCTCTACCAAGTCAACTGTACGGATCAGTGGTCTCTACCAAGTCAACCTTACGGATCAGTGGTCACTAACAAGTCAACTGCACAGATCAGTAATCTCTAGCAAGTCAACTGTACAGATCAGTGGTCTCTACCAAGTCAACTGTACGGATCAGTGGTCTCTACCAAGTCAGCTGTACATATCAGTGATCTCTAGCAAGTCAACTGTACAGATCAGTGGTCTCTACCAAGTCAACTGTACAGATCAGTTGTCTCTACCAAGTTAGCTGTACAGATCAGTGATCTCTAGCAAGTCAACTGTACGGATCAGTGATATCTAGCAAGTCAACTGTATGGATCAGTGGTCTCTACCAAGTCAACTGTACAGATCAGTGGTCTCTACTAAGTCAACTGTACAGATCAGTGGTCTCTACCAAGTCAACTGTACAGATCGGTGGTCACTACCAAGCCAGCTGTACAGATCAGTGATCTCTACTAAGTCAACTGTACAGATCAGTGGTCTCTACCAAGTCAACTGTACAGATCAGTGGTCTATACCAAGTCAACTGTACAGATAAGTGGTCTCTACCAAGTCAACTGTACAGATCAGTGGTCTCTACCAAGTCAACTGTACATATCAGTGATCTCTAGCAAGTCAACTTTACAGATTAGTGGTCTCTAGCAAGTCAACTTTACAGATTAGTGATCTCCACCAAGTCAACTGTACGGATCAGTGATATCAACCAAGTCAACTGTACAGATCAGTGGTCTCTACCAAGTCAACTGTACAGATCAGTGGTCTCTACCAAGTCAACTGTACTGATCAGTGGTCTCTACCAAGTCAACTGTACAGATCAGTGATCTCTAGCAAGTCAACTGTACAGATCAGTGGTCTCTACCAAGTCAACTGTACGGATCAGTGGTCTCTACCAAGTCAACCTTATGGATCAGTGGTCACTACCAAGTCAACTGCACAGATCAGTGATCTCTAGCAAGTCAACTGTACAGATCAGTGTTCTCTACTAAGTCAACTGTACATATCAGTGGTCTCTACCATGTCAGCTGTACAGATCAGTGATCTCTAGCAAGTCAACTGTACGGATCAGTGGTCTCTACCAAGTCAACTGTACATATCAGTGGTCTCTACCAAGTCAACTGTACAGATCAGTGGTCTCTACCAAGTCAGCTGTACAGATCAGTGATCTCTACCAAGTCAACTGTACGAATTAGTGGTTTCTACCAAGTCAACTGTACAGAGCAGTGGTCTCTACAAAGTCAACTGTACAGATCAGTGGTCTCTACGAAGTCAGCTGTACATATCAGTGGTCTCTACCAAGTCAACTGTACAGATAGGTGGTCACTACCAAGTCAGCTGTACATATCAGTGATCTCTACCAAGTCAACTGTACAGATCAGTGCTCTCTACTAAGTCAACTGTACATATCAATGATCTCTAGCAAGTCAACTGTACAGATCAGTGGTCTCTACTAAGTCAACTGTACAGATCAGTGGTCTCTACCTAGTCAGCTATACAGATCAGTGATCTCTAGCAAGTCAACTGTACGGATCAGTGGTCTCCACCAAGTCAACTGTACAGATCAGTGGTCTCTACCAAGTCAACTGTACATATCAGTGGTCTCTACCAAGTCAGCTGTACAGATCTGTGATCTCTACTAAGTCAACTGTACGAATCAGTGGTCTCTACCAAGTCAACTGTACAGATCAGTGATCTCCACCAAGTCAACTGTATGGATCAGTGATATCTACCAAGTCAACTGTACAGATCAGTGGTCGCTACCAAGTCAACTGTACTGATCAGTGGTCTCTACGAAGTCAACTGCACAGATCAGTGGTCTCTACCAAGTCAGCTGTACAGATCAGTGATCTCTAGCAAGTCAACTGTACGGATCAGTGGTCTCTACAAAGTCAACCTTACGGATCATTTGTCACTACCAAGTCAACTGCACAGATCAGTGTTCTCTACCAAGTCAACTGTACGGATCAGTTGTCTCTACCAAGTCAACTGTACGGATCAGTGGTCTCTACCAATTCAACTGCACATATCAGTGCTCTCTACCAAGTCAACTGTACATATCAGTGATCTCTAGCAAGTCAACTGTACAGATCAGTTGTCTCTACCAAGTCAACTGTACGGATCAGTGGTCTCTAGCAAGTCAACTTTACAGATCAGTGATCTCCACCAAGTCAACTGTACGGATCAGTGATATCAACCAAGTCAACTGTACAGATCAGTGGTCTCTACCAAGTCAACTGTACAGATCAGTGGTCTCTACCAAGTCAACTGTACTGATCAGTGGTCTCTACCAAGTCAACTGTACAGATCAGTGATCTCTAGCAAGTCAACAGTACAGATCAGTCAGCTCTACCAAGTCAACTGTACGGATAGGTGGTCTCTACCAAGTCAACCTTACGGATCAGTGGTCACTACCAAGTCAACTGCACATATCAGTGATCTCTAGCAAGTCAACTGTACAGATCAGTGGTCTCTACTAAGTCAACTGTACAGATCAGTGGTCTCTACCAAGTCAACTGTACAGATCAGTGGTCTCTACCAAGTCAAATGTACGGATCAGTGGTCTCTACCAAGTCAGCTGTACATATCAGTGATCTCTAGCAAGTCAACTGTACAGATCAGTGGTCTCTACCAAGTCAACTGTACAGATCAGTTGTCTCTACCAAGTTAGCTGTACAGATCAGTGATTTCAAGCAAGTCAACTGTACGGATCAGTGGTCTCTACCAAGTTAACTGTACAGATCAGTGGTCTCTACCAAGTCAACTGTACAGATCAGTGCTCTCTACCAAGTCAACTGTACATATCCGTGATCTCTAGCAAGTCAACTGTACAGATCAGTGGTGTCTACTAAGTCAACTGTACAGATCAGTGGTCTCTACCAAGTCAACTGTACGGATCAGTGGTCTCTAGCAGGTCAACTGTACAGATCAGTGGTCTCTACAAAGTCAACTGCACAGATCAGTGGTATCTACCAAGTCAACTGTACGGATCAATGGTCTCTACTAAGTCAACTGTACGGATCAGTGGTTTCTACCAAGTCAACTGTACAGATCAGTGGTCTCTACCAAGTCAACTGTACAGATCAGTGGTCTCTACCAAGTCAACTGTGCAGATCAGTGGTCTCTACCAAGTCAGCTGTAGAGATCAGTGATCTCTACCAAGTCAACTGTACGAATCAGTGGTCTCTACCAAGTCAACTGTACAGATCAGTGATCTCTACCAAGTCAACTGTACAGATCAGTTCTCTCTACCAAGTCAACTGTACATATCAGTGATCTCTAGCAAGTCAACAGTACAGATCAGTGGTCTCTACTAAGTCAACGGTACAGATCAGTGGTCTCTACGAAGTCAGCTATACAGATCAGTGATCTCTAGCAAGTCAACTGTACGGATAAGTGGTCTCTACCAAGTCAACTGTACAGATCAGTGGTCTCTACCAAGTCAACTGTACAGATCAGTATTCTCTACCAAGTCAGCTGTACAGATCAGTGGTCTCTACCAAGTCAATTGTACAGATCAGTGGTCTCTACCAAGTCAACTGTACAGATCAGTGGTCTCTACGAAGTCAGCTGTACAGATCAGTCGTCTCTACTAAGTCAACTGTACAGATCGGTGGTCACTACCAAGTCAGCTGTACAGATCAGTGATCTCTACCAAGTCAGCTGTACTGATCAGTGGTCTCTACCAATTCAACTGCACATATCAGTGCTCTCTACCAAGTCAACTGTACATATCAGTGATCTCTAGCAAGTCAACTGTACAGATCAGTGGTCTCTACTAAGTCAACTGTACAGATCAGTGGTCTCTACCAAGTCAACTGTACGGATCAGTGGTCTCTAGCAAGTCAACTGTACGGATCAGTGGTCTCTACTAAGTCAACTGTACGGATCAATGGTCTCTACTAAGTCAACTGCACAGATCAGTGGTCACTACCAAGTCAACCTTACGGATCAGTGGTCACTACCAAGTCAAATGTACGGATCAGTGGTCACTGCCAAGTCAACTGTACGGATCAGTGGTCTCTACTAAGTCAACTGTACAGATCAGTGGTCACCACCAAGTCAACTGTACAGGTCAGTGGTCTCTACAAAGTCAACTGTATGGATCATTGATCTCTAGTAAGTCAACTGTACGGATCAGTGGTATCTAGCAAGTCAACTGTACAGATCAGTGGTCACTACCAAGTCAACTGCACAGATCAGTGGTCTCGACCAAGTCAACTGTATGGATTACTGGTCTATACTAAGTCAACTTTTACGGATCAGTGGTCTCTACCAAGTCAACTGTACGGATCAGTGGTTTCTACCAAGTCAACTGTACGAATGTGGTCTCTACCAAGTCAACTGTATGGATCAGTGGTCTCTAGCAAGTCAACTGTACAGATCAGTGATCTCCACCAAGTCAACTGTACGGATCAGTGATATCTACCAAGTCAAATGTACAGATCAGTGGTCTCTACCAATTCAACTGCACAGATCAGTGCTCTCTACCAAGTCAACTGTACATATCAGTGATCTCTAGCAAGTCAACTGTACAGATCAGTTGTCTCTACTAAGTCAACTGAACAGATCAGTTGTCTCTACTAAGTCAACTGTACGGATCAGTGGTCTCTAGCAAGTCAACTTTACAGATCAGTGATCTCCACCAAGTCAACTGTACGGAACAGTGATATCAACCAAGTCAACTGTACAGATCAGTGGTCTCTACCAAGTCAACTGTACATATCAGTGGTCTCTAGCAAGTCAACTGTACTGATCAGTGGTCTCTACCAAGTCAACTGTACAGATCAGTGATCTCTAGCAAGTCAACTGTACAGATCAGTCGTCTCTACTAAGTCAACTGTACGGATCAGTGGTCTCTACCAAGTCAACCTTACGGATCAGTGGTCACTACCAAGTCAACTGTACAGATCGGTGGTCACTACCAAGCCAGCTGTACAGATCAGTGATCTCCACCAAGTCAACTGTACAGATCAGTGGTCTCTACCAAGTCAACTGTACGGATCAGTGGTCTCTACCAAGTCAACTGTACGGATCAGTGGTCTCTACCAAGTCAACCTTACGGATCAGTGGTCACTACCAAGTCAACTGCACAGATCAGTAATCTCTAGCAAGTCAACTGTACAGATCAGTGGTCTCTACCAAGTCAACTGTACAGATCAGTTGTCTCTACTAAGTCAGCTGTACAGATCAGTGATCTCTAGCAAGTCAACTGTACGGATCAGTGGTCTCTACGAAGTCAACTGTACAGATCAGTGGTCTCTACCAAGTCAACTGTACAGATCAGTGGTCTCTACCAAGTCAGCTGTACAGATCAGTGATCTCTAGCAAGTGAACTGTATGGATCAGTGGTCTCTACCAAGTCAGCTGTACAGATCAGTGATCTCTACCAAGTCAACTGTACGAATCAGTGGTCTCTACCAAGTCAACTGTACAGATCAGTTGTCTCTACCAAGTCAACTGTACAGATCAGTGGTCTCTACCAAGTCAACTGTACAGATCAGTGGTCTCTACCAAGTCAGCTGTACAGATCAGTGATCTCTAGCAAGTCAACTGTATGGATCAGTGGTCTCTACCAAGTCAACTGTACAGATCAGTGGTCTCTACGAAGTCAACTGTACAGATCAGTGGTCTCTACCAAGTCAACTGTACAGATCGGTGGTCACTACCAAGCCAGCTGTACAGATCAGTGATCTCTACCAAGTCAACTGTACAGATCAGTGGTCTCTACCAAGTCAACTGTACGGATCAGTGGTCTCTACCAAGTCAACTGTACGGATCAGTGGTCTCTACCAAGTCAACCTTACGGATCAGTGGTCACTACCAAGTCAACTGCACAGATCAGTAATCTCTAGCAAGTCAACTGTACAGATCAGTGGTCTCTACCAAGTCAACTGTACAGATCAGTTGTCTCTACCAAGTCAGCTGTACAGATCCGTGATCTCTAGCAAGTCAACTGTACGGATCAGTGGTCTCTACCAAGTCAACTGTACAGATCAGTGGTCTCTACCAAGTCAACTGTACAGATCAGTGGTCTCTACCAAGTCAGCTGTACAGATCAGTGATCTCTAGCAAGTGAACTGTATGGATCAGTGGTCTCTACCAAGTCAGCTGTACAGATCAGTGATCTCTACCAAGTCAACTGTACGAATCAGTGGTCTCTACCAAGTCAACTGTACAGATCAGTGGTCTCTACCAAGTCAACTGTACAGATCAGTGGTCTCTACGAAGTCAGCTGTACAGATCAGTGGTCTCTTCCAAGTAAACTGTACAGATTGGTGGTCACTACCAAGTCAGCTGTACAGATCAGTGATCTCTACCAAGTCAACTGTACAGATCAGTGATCACTACCAGGTCAACTGTACAGATCAGTGGTCTCTACTAAGTCAACTTACGAATCAGTTGTCTCTACTAAGTCAACTGTACTGATCAGTGGTCTCTACCAATTCAACTGCACAGGTCAGTGCTCTCTACCAAGTCAACTGTACATATCAGTGATCTCTAGCAAGTCAACTGTACAG
This sequence comes from Archivesica marissinica, assembly GCA_014843695.1. Taxonomy (NCBI): domain Eukaryota; kingdom Metazoa; phylum Mollusca; class Bivalvia; order Venerida; family Vesicomyidae; genus Archivesica; species Archivesica marissinica. Next base: position 19,711,783 of record CM026403.1, on the reverse strand, counting down.
ATCAGTGGTCTCTACTAAGTCAACTGTACAGATCAGTGGTCTCTACCAAGTCAACTGTACGGATCAGTGGTCTCTAGCAAGTCAACTGTACAGATCAGTGGTCTCTACCAAGTCAACTGTACAGATCAGTGGTCTCTACCAAGTCAACTGTACAGATCAGTGGTCTCTACCAAGTCAACTGTACGGATCAGTGGTCTCTACCAAGTCAACTGTACAGATCAGTGGTCTCTACCAAGTCAACCTTACAGATCAGTGGTCACTACCAAGTCAACTGTACGGATCAGTGGTCACTACCAAGTCAACTGTACGGATCAGTGGTCTCTACCAAGTCAACTGTACAGATCAGTGGTCTCTACCAAGTCAACTGTACAGATCAGTGGTCTCTACCAAGTCAACTGTACGGATCAGTGGTCTCTACCAAGTCAACTGTACGGATCAGTGGTCTCTACCAAGTCAACTGTACAGATCAGTGGTCTCTACCAAGTCAACTGTACAGATCAGTGATCTCTAGCAAGTGAACTGTATGGATCAGTGGTCTCTACCAAGTCAGCTGTACAGATCAGTGATCTCTACCAAGTCAACTGTACGAATCAGTGGTCTCTACCAAGTCAACTGTACAGATCAGTGGTCTCTACCAAGTCAACTGTACAGATTAGTGGTCTCTACCAAGTCAACTGTACAGATCAGTGGTCTCTACCAAGTCAGCTGTACAGATCAGTGGTCTCTTCCAAGTCAACTGTACAGATTGGAGGTCACTACCAAGTCAGCTGTACAGATCAGTGATCTCTACCAAGTCAACTGTACAGATCAGTGATCACTACCAGGTCAACTGTACAGATCAGTGGTCTCTACCAAGTCAACTTACGAATCAGTTGTCTCTACTAAGTCAACTGTACTGATCAGTGGTCTCTACCAATTCAACTGCACAGATCAGTGCTCTCTACCAAGTCAACTGTACGGATCAGTGATCTCTAGCAAGTCAACTGTACAGATCAGTGGTCTCTACCAAGTCAACTGCACAGATCAGTGGTCTCTACCAAGTCAACTGTATGGATCAATGGTCTCTACTAAGTCAACTGTACGGATCAGTGGTCTCTACGAAGTCAACCTTACAGATCAGTGGTCACTACCAAGTCAACTGTACGGATCAGTGGTCACTGCCAAGTCAACTGTACGGATCAGTGGTCTCTACCAAGTCAACTGTACAGATCAGTGGTCACTACCAAGTCAACTGTACAGATCAGTGGTCTCTACCAAGTCAACTGTACGGATCATTGATCTCTACCAAGTCAACTGTTCGGATGAGTGGTCTCTAGCAAGTCAACTGTACAGATCAGTGGTCACTACCAAGTCAACTGCACAGATCAGTGGTCTCGACCAAGTCAACTGTATGGATTACTGGTCTATACCAAGTCAACTTTTACGGATCAGTGGTCTCTACCAAGTCAACTGTACGGATCAGTGGTTTCTACCAAGTCAACTGTACGGATGTGGTCTCTACCAAGTCAACTGTATGGATCAGTGGTCTCTAGCAAGTCAACTGTACAGATCAGTGATCTCCACCAAGTCAACTGTACGGATCAGTGATATCTACCAAGTCAACTGTATGGATCAGTGGTCTCTAGCAAGTCAACTGTACATATCAGTGATCTTCACCAAGTCAACTGTATGGATCAGTGATATCAACCAAGTCAACTGTACAGATCAGTGGTCTCTACCAAGTCAACTGTACAGATCAGTGGTCTCTACCAAGTCAACTGTACGGATCAGTGGTCTCTACTAAGTCAACTGCACAGATCAGTGGTCTCTACCAAGTCAGCTGTACGGATCAGTGGTTTCTACCAAGTCAACTGTACGGATGTGGTCTCTACCAAGTCAACTGTATGGATCAGTGGTCTCTAGCAAGTCAACTGTACAGATCAGTGATCTCCACCAAGTCAAATGTACGGATCAGTGATATCTACCAAGTCAACTGTACAGATCAGTGGTCTCTATGAAGTCAACTGTACATATCAGTGGTCTCTACTAAGTCAACTGTACTGATCAGTGGTCTCTACGAAGTCAACTGCACAGATCAGTGGTCTCTACCAAGTCAGCTGTACAGATCAGTGATCTCTAGCAAGTCAACTGTACGGATCAGTGGTCTCTACAAAGTCAACCTTACGGATCAGTGGTCACTACCAAGTCAACTGCACAGATCAGTGGTCTCTACCAAGTCAACTGTACGGATCAGTTGTCTCTACCAAGTCAACTGTACAGATCAGTGGTCTCTACCAAGTCAACTGCACAGATCAGTGGTCTCTACCAAGTCAACTGCACAGATCAGTGGTCTCTACCAAGTCAACTGCACATATCGGTGGTCTCTACCAAGTCAACTGTACTGATCAGTGATCTCTACCAAGTCAACTGTATGGATCAGTGGTCTCTAGCAAGTCAACTGTACATATCAGTGATCTCCACCAAGTCAACTGTATGGATCAGTGATATCAACCAAGTCAACTGTACAGATCAGTGGTCTCTACCAAGTCAACTGTACAGATCAGTGGTCTCTACCAAGTCAACTGTACGGATCAGTGATCTCTACCAAGTCAACTGCACAGATCAGTGGTCTCTACCAAGTCAGCTGTACAGATCAGTGATCTCTAGCAAGTCAACTGTACGGATCAGTGGTCTCTACCAAGTCAACTGTACGGATCAGTGGTCTCTACCAAGTCAACCTTACGGATCAGTGGTCACTACCAATTCAACTGCACAGATCAGTAATCTCTAGCAAGTCAACTGTACAGATCAGTGGTCTCTACCAAGTCAACTGTACAGATCAGTTGTCTCTACCAAGTCAGCTGTACAGATCAGTGATCTCTAGCAAGTCAACTGTACGGATCAGTGGTCTCTACCAAGTCAACTGTACAGATCAGTGGTCTCTACTAAGTCAACTGTACAGATCAGTGGTCTCTACGAAGTCAACTGCACATATCGGTGGTCTCTACCAAGTCAACTGTACTGATCAGTGATCTCTACCAAGTCAACTGTACGGATCAGTGGTCTCTACCAAGTCAACCTTACGGATCAGTGGTCACTACCAATTCAACTGCACAGATCAGTAATCTCTAGCAAGTCAACTGTACAGATCAGTGGTCTCTACCAAGTCAACTGTACAGATCAGTTGTCTCTACCAAGTCAGCTGTACAGATCAGTGATCTCTAGCAAGTCAACTGTACGGATCAGTGGTCTCTACCAAGTCAACTGTACAGATCAGTGGTCTCTACTAAGTCAACTGTACAGATCAGTGGTCTCTACCAAGTCAGCTGTACAGATCAGTGATCTCTAGCAAGTCAACTGTATGGATCAGTGGTCTCTACCAAGTCAACTGTACAGATCAGTGGTCTCTACGAAGTCAACTGTACAGATCAGTGGTCTCTACCAAGTCAACTGTACAGATCGGTGGTCACTACCAAGCCAGCTGTACAGATCAGTGATCTCTACTAAGTCAACTGTACAGATCAGTGGTCTCTACCAAGTCAACTGTACAGATCAGTGGTCTCTACCAAGTCAACTGTACAGATCAGTGGTCTCTACCAAGTCAACTGTACTGATCGGTGGTCACTACCAAGTCAACTGTACAGATCAGTGGTCTCTACTAAGTCAACTGTACAGATCAATGGTCTCTACCAAGTCAACTGTACAGATCGGTGGTCACTACCAAGCCAGCTGTACAGATCAGTGATCTCTACCAAGTCAACTGTACAGATCAGTGGTCTCTACCAAGTCAACTGTACAGATCAGTGGTCACTACCAAGTCAACTGTACAGATCAGTGGTCTCTAGCAAGTCAACTGTACAGATCAGTGGTCTCTAGCAAGTAGTTAAGCAATATTAACATATAAATATAAACCGGGCATGTTAAAGAATAACACAATATTCAGTATGTAATTACAGACGGATCTGTAGTCCAGTGGTAATACATTGGACTGGTAATCCAGGGATCGCAGGTTCGATCTGCTCGTCTGACCCTTATAAAATTAACAGTCTTTCCGATGGGACTTTAAACCAAGGTCTCGTGTTGGTGCTGTACACCGTGCATGTAAAACACCCAGAGGAGACTCTGGAATGGGTCTCTGGCTGTATCATTGCACTATCCTCCAACAATCTAAAATGACTAATCTCTTCAGGAGGCATCGCTCATATCGGTAACTGGTAGCGACGATAAATAAACGTAAAACACACACAGTAAGTAATTGAATAGTTTATTTTCTTCAGTTCTACCAAAATGCATTAGATAAAAGATACAAGAGTGCAGTTAATGTATAGAGCAATAAATTATTTAAATATGGGTACACATATCAAAACGAACTTAATGTATACAGTTTTAACATGGAATCTCAAATATAAATGAGGATTACATGATAACAATTGTCATACAGAGTAGGACTTATTGCAATATAGCCTAGTCTACATGGCTCACCTAGTTGTACAGAGTGTGGTCCAGCCCTCTTGGTCAGACATATTGTTTCACATGGCTCACCTAGTTGTACAGAGTGTGGTCCAGCCCTCTTGGTTGGACAGATTGTTTCACATGGCTCACCTAGTTGTACAGAGTGTGGTCCAGCCCTCTTGGTCAGACAGATTGTTTCACATGGCTCACCTAGTTGTACAGAGTGTGGTCCAGCCCTCTTGGTTGTACAGAGTGTGGTCCAGCCCTCTTGGTTGGACAGATTGTGGTCCAGCCCTCTTGGTTGTACAGAGTGTGGTCCAGCCCTCTTGGTCGGACAGATTGTTCCACATGGCTCTACTAGTTGTACAGATTGTGGCCCAGCCCTCTTGGTTGGACAGATTGTGGTCCAACCCTCTTGGTCGGACAGATTGTTCCACATGGCTCACCTAGTTGTACAGATTGTGGCCCAGCCCTCTTGGTTGGACAGATTGTGGTCCAGCCCTCTTGGTCGGACAGATTGTTCCACATGGCTCTACTAGTTGTACAGATTGTGGCCCAGCCCTCTTGGTTGGACAGATTGTGGTCCAGCCCTCTTGGTCGGACAGATTGTTCCACATAGCTCACCTAGTTGTACAGATTGTGGCCCAGCCCTCTTGGTCGGACAGATTGTTCCACATGGCTCTACTAGTTGTACAGATTGTGGCCCAGCCCTCTTGGTTGGACAGATTGTGGTCCAGCCCTCTTGGTTGGACAGATTGTGGCCCAACCCTCTTGGGTGTACAGATTGTGGTCCAGCCCTCTTGGTTGTACAGATTGTGGTCCAGCCCTCTTGGTTGGACAGATTGTTCCACATGGCTCTACTAGTTGTACATATTGTGGACCAGCCCTCTTGGTTGTACAGATTGTGGTCCAGCCCTCTTGGTCGGACAGATTGTTCCACATGGCTCTACTAGTTGTACATATTGTGGCCCAGCCCTCTTGGTTGTACATATTGTGGACCAGCCCTCTTGGTCGGAGAGATTTTTCCACATGGCTCTACTAGTTGCACATAAATGTGGCCCAGCCCTCTTGGTTGTACAGATTGTGGCCCAGCCCTCTTGGTCAGACAGATTTGGACCAGCCCTCTTGGTCGGAGAGATTGTTCCACATGGCTCTACTAGTTGCACATAAATGTGGCCCAGCCCTTTTGGTCGGAGAGATTGTTCCACATGGCTCTACTAGTTGCACATAAATGTGGCCCAGCCCTCTTGGTCGGAGAGATTGTTCCACATGGCTCTACTAGTTGCACATAAATGTGGCCCAGCCCTCTTGGTCGGACAGATTGTTCCACATGGCTCTACTAGTTGCACATAAATGTGGCCCAGCCCTCTTGGTCGGAGAGATTGTTCCACATGGCTCTACTAGTTGCACATAAATGTGGCCCAGCCCTCTTGGTCGGACAGATTGTTCCACATGGCTCTACTAGTTGCACATAAATGTGGCCCAGCCCTCTTGGTCGGACAGATTGTTCCACATGGCTCTACTAGTTGTACATATTGTGGCCCAGCCCTCTTGGTCACACATCATACATGTTTCAGCTAAGAATGAACCAAATACTAATTAATGTCATGTCGCCAATTTAAACTAGAGATTAAACCAGAGACGTCTTCACAGTTTTAGAAGCAAATACTTAGTAAAAAGTACAAATCATCTCGTAAAGATCCTTCCCGTCATAGATGGTAATGATAAAGTCCCTCCCATCATAGATGGTAATGATAAAGTCCCTCCCATCATAGATGGTAATGATAAAGTCCCTCCTGTCATAGATGGTAATGATAAAGTCCCTCCCATCATAGATGGTAATGATAAAGTCCCTCCCATCATAGATGGTAATGATAAAGTCCCTCCTGTCATAGATGGTAATGATAAAGTCCCTCCCATCATAGATGGTAATGATAAAGTCCCTCCCATCATAGATGGTAATGATAAAGTCCCTCCTGTCATAGATGGTAATGATAAAGTCCCTCCCATCATAGATGGTAATGATAAAGTCCCTCCCATCATAGATGGTAATGATAAAGTCCCTCCTGTCATAGATGGTAATGATAAAGTCCCTCCCATCATAGATGGTAATGATAAAGTCCCTCCCATCATAGATGGTAATGATAAAGTCCCTCCTGTCATAGATGGTAATGATAAAGTCCCTCCCATCATAGATGGTAATGATAAAGTCCCTCCTGTCATAGATAGTAATGATATAAGCATAGTGAGAGAAATAAATATAAAATACAATGAAGTAAATGATCCACAAAATCACCTTAAACATACTCTCGAAATACACTCTCGTATTATATGTACAGTTTATAGTGCAAAAATAGAAACTCTTCACAAGATTGAAAAATACATAAAAAACAAACAACAACAGTATGTGAAGAATAAATACATTAAATCGAATTTCAATTCACTAGGATAATAGTAAAATGGAAAATCCTGATATTAGATAGATAGATTTAGTAAAATGATTAACTGCTCCCAAGATTTAGTAAAATGATTAACTGCTCCCAAGATTTAGTAAAATGATTAACTGCTCCCAAGATTTAGTAAAATGATTAACTGGCTCCCAAAGATTAAAGATCTGTGGGATATATGAATTTCACTGTGAACAAAATTACAGCTGATTTTGATTGATTGATTGATTGATTGATTGTTTGATTGATAATAAATAACAAATGGATTCCTTGAAACAATGTTTATATCATAAAACACCCAGGATTTAGTAACAGGTGGATTTTAACCTGCTTGACTTCGTACTATAGAACACAGTAATAGGCCTAGAATTTCCATATTGTTGTAGGCCAAAAATCACAACTTGAATACCCACACAGCTCCGAGAATATTGAAATTGTCAAGGGGCAACAACTCTCGGGCTTCAGCACGGAACATGGTCTGCAAGTGTTGTTGAACTTCAGACAGGATTTAGCCCAAATACAAATGTAGATTGATCCAATGAGAGACATCGGTCAGTTACTTCCCCTGAATAGTCCCTAAATGTAGATAGGTCCTATTAAGTGTTTTCCTCAGTTTTTATCGTTGTTTCCTTTGCACAACATGCTAGCAATTTTATTCCACTATCGCTTCTTATGATTATTAAATTACTATATATTGACAGATCTCCTATACTATATGCAACGGGTACTTATTTGTAAAAGAATGCTATCAGTTAATTAACACGATTTTGATAAAATCACATTTATCATACCGCAACATCTGGTAAAAACAAAGGATTCTAACTAAAAGGACCTATTCACATTTTTGTATAAATCAGACTGCCAAGGGAGGTAATAGAAAATTACAGATGTCTCTTGTTTGGCCTGGCACTGAAAGTACTGTTGAAACATAATAATAATGATTCCTGTAAAGTTTCATGAAAATTGGACAGATTCGTCCAGTGAAGTTTTGAGGCTTAACTCTTTCAACACCAAGTAACTGACATGGACTGGTCCATGATATTCTTAGACCAATAAATGAATAAGAAAATTACATTCGGACCAGTTCATTTATCAAGATGGGTAATTTTGTTGAAAATTAGTAATACTACTTGCAAAAAGTGCAGATCCTGATGAGACGGCTCGTCATGAGCCGGCTCATCTGGATCTACACTTTTTGTAAGCCTATATAGAGGTCTGTGGTGTTGAAAGGGTTAACTGATGGATGGACAGAGTGATTCCAAAATAGATCCCACCCATTGAAAGTGGGAATAGAATTACACCCTCTATGTAGAGAGGTCGAAGTGAGTCACGAATCGAAATAAGAGTAGTCAAACATTGGTTCAAAGTGGACAGATGACAGCACGCTATGCTGGGAGACAGACAGACAGACAGATGAATGTACGCTAAACAGATAAAAGATGATTATAAAAGCTCATCTTGAGCTCAAAATATGTTGAGAATGCATAAGTTAATAGCAATAATGTGAGCAAAATGCACGTTTATAGTGATATGTACAACTATATAAACATTGTAAACACAAACATTAATTATTACGTATAGGGAGGGTAAAGTTAATAGGAGAATTGTACATAAAACAGAGTGTAGGAAGGGGGGTTTGTTTTGACCGACAATATCTCTTGGGACCACAGGGATTCGGCACGTTTGGGGGTACTAGTATATATATTTAAGTACAGGGATTCTACTCTGTGGGATGTCAGATTTCGCATCGATCAGTAAAATGGCCCTATCTGAGACAATTTTGTACAAAGCTGTCCAAATATAACGCCTATCCCGAGTCTTTATATTGTTCTTCAAATAAAACACAACTTTAAGCTGCATGCATGTATACTTTGCAAACAATTGCCACAAACATTGGCCATAGCAGGTCACATTTCCGTACTAGGACACGGGTTCTGTCAGCAACAAAAAAAAATCTTCGACGGGAGAGTTTTAACTGTGAATAACATTATCAATAAAATGTGTTTCCACTAACGTGTAGGTTTATTCGGCAAAAATATACGTCAAAAAGAGATTTCGTAGCATTTTCAATTTGTTTTGAAAAATTCTAAAGCGGCGCAATTCACGTTGAAACGAGCGTTCTGATTGGATTATTAGAATGTAACAAGATGTTTTTTTATATATGAAGAATAATCATAATCCAATCAGAACGCTCGTTTCAACGCTCGTTTCGACGCGAATTGCACCGCTTTAGAATTTTTCAAAACAAATTGAAAATGCTACGAAATCTCTTTTTGACGTACAATTTTGCCGAATAAACCTACACGTTAGTGGAAACACATTTTATTGATAATGTTATTCACAGTTAAAACTCTCCCGTCGAAGATTTTTTGTTTGTTGCTGACAGAACCCGTGTCCTAGTACGGAAATGTGACCTGCTATGGCCAATGTTTGTGGCAATTGTTTGCAAAGTATACATGCATGCAGCTTAAAGTTGTGTTTTATTTGAAGAACAATATAAACACTCGGGATAGGCGTTATATTTGGACATATTTGTACACAATTGTCTCAGATAGGGCCATTTTACTGATCGATGCGAAATCTGACACCCCACAGAGTAGAATCCCTGTACTTAAATATATATACTAGTACCCCCAAACGTGCCGAATCCCTGTGCTTGGGACATGTGACGTGATTTGTCGATGTTGTTGGACATATAAATTACTTATCATTCTGCCTGTCTTGATGAATAATTTATCTGTATTAAAAATATCTGTCCAAACGACAAAATTAGAGGCACAAATTTTTATTTTATTTTTTCGATTGATCTTGTTTGCAAGTTTGTTATTTTGACCACATGCCGTAATGCAATACAACACATTTGCTGCTTTCTCCATATACATAGAACCGTAATACGTCATTTTGCAATATATATGGTCAACAGGGACAAATAACAAAAATGAGATAACTCAAAAACCAATACAAACTGTTCTAAAATTTTCAAAAACGTCCAGGTCGAAATCGAGACCGATTTTTTTTTAGGACTTTTTGGTTGCTACACTCGGTCCGACAGTTTAAAATTCGGTCCTTGACTGGGAGACCGGCGATTTTAGAAGCCCTGGTAACATCCCTATGTATTTCATCCAGTGCAGCTGATGAGACAAGTACTTTTTAAAGAAATGTGTATCTATAATTATGGCCATTATAAACAAGGTTGCATGGATAATTGGCACAGCCTAGCCTGGGAACATATATTTTCCTGGTCAGTCAAATAAATATATTTTAACACCGAGACTATTAATTGGGCCGTATTGAGTTTCTGATCATATGAACTGTCATTTTGCCAGAAGTTAAAAAGTGAGAAATCGTTAGACTGGCACCCAGGCTAGGCACAGCCATCCATAGTCAAACAACTGTTTCTAATACAAGCACCTTATCATGTACATACCATGTCGTTTTTGTCAAATAATCTGGCACAAGAAACTGTGAGTATGTGTAATTTTCAATTGCAAACCCAGCACATTTAATGCTTAGGAAAAAATGGCTTGCGTGGTTAATTTCTCCATAACATTTTTATTCGGCGATAAGCAACGGCAAGACAAAAGTTATTTCCGTTCTAACATGACCCAATATAATGCTACAAACGAATAAATGTGTGTTATTTTGTCAGGGGAGTAAAATTCAACAGCCATAAAATAGACCGGCTTCAGACGTTATTTATTGCAGATTTAACAAATGGTAGATTTGTTCTTTTTTTATAGGAGCAAACTATCAAGTCATGTTAGAATAATGCTTACAAGCGACATATCATGGTACTTGATATCTCTACGAGGGAAACAGTTTGCAATATTGTGCTTCGTTTTTCTGAACCTTTTATCTAATTTTGTATAATTTTACAACTGAAACACAATTATTTTATCCTTAACTAGTTTATCCCAGACGTACCTTTGATTCCATGATAAGTAAACTTGTGTAGCTTTTTACAAGATGCCTCACGTTTTATAAAGCTCAATGATATTTAATACCAGTAACAACAATACACAAACAAACACATTAAAGCCGTAAGTCACCATGTGCATACATGTACATGAATAATGCTAAATATTCCTGGAAAACTACTCTATGATCATAATGTTGTACCATACATGTTTTATTATACTTTATCGCCACCAGATTATGGCCTCAAAGTGGCTTCCCATCTTATTAGCGAGTGCTAAAAAAATCAGACTTTTTTAAATGTATTAAATGGTATCTATGAGGGTGACCTCCCCCTGAATCTCGAATACTTCTTATTTTTTCAGTGAGTCCCAAATACCACCTCATTTTTTCGCTGAATCCCGAATCATTTTTAACCAGTTTAACACATTTTTATTATTGTTTATAATAAAAAAGATAACGTATCATCATCTATGTTCAATCCAAAACTGCACGCTTCAAACCTTCGTGTGGTGTCCCGAAAGTTTAATCGGCAGCACGCCTCCAAGAACATTTTGTCTATTTACAGTAGAATGGTAAAATTATTTATAAGGGAAGTAACCCTGGACATTATCTAAAGTCCGAATAGATCGTATAGGTCCATACATCAACAATTTACGTTTTATACACATAAAATCGCTTTTGAAGCATAGTTCGTGGTATTGTTGTCGTTAAATTGGTAATAGAACGTAGATTATTGTCCAAGAAAACAATTTATATTGGAATCTTGCGTACTGAATACCAAAAGATGTTTTTATTGTGTACCGCGTACGACGCTCTTGCGTCCCAAATACGGACTAAATAGGCCATGAATCCCGCATACCAAAAGGGGGGGTGTCACCCTCATCTATAGTTACGTCTTTGGAACAGAAGGCCCTCTGACACTAAAAATGTCTTCAACTTGCACAAACATCTAATTTATACATAATCTGGTGTCCATTACATCAACCGTTCTTATATGTGAGTGCATGCCAAAACCCACAGATTTCAGGACCAAAGTAGGGGGATCGTCTTATAGTATGGACAATATGTTTAACATATATAAAGGCAGATCAACCAGCCAAGGGAATCACAGAAAGTGGCTGCTTAGCACAGGTGGCTGCTTAATAGAGGGCAAATGTATAATAAAACAACATATTGGTAACATGAAAACTGGCTGCTTAATGCAGATTGGCTGCTTAGTAGAGGTGACCACTAACACTGGTTTGACTGTATTCATACAAATGCAAGGTCCATGTACCTTACTTTATCATGAAGTAGATATGCCTGTCTCCAAGGTTTTACCATTATGTTACAATTGTTTACCATTACATTACAATTGTTTACCATTACGTTACAATTGTTTACCATTACGTTACAATTGTTTATCATTACGTTACAATTGTTTACCATTACGTTACAATTGTTTATCATTATGTTACAATTGTTTACCATTACGTTACAATTGTTTACCATTACGTTACAATTGTTTACCATTACGTTACAATTGTTTACCATTACGTTACAATTGTTTACCATTACGTTACAATTGTTTATTATTACGTTACAATTGTTTACCATTACGTTACAATTGTTTATTATTACGTTACAATTGTTTACCATTATGTTACAATTGTTTACCATTATGTTACAATTGTTTATCATTACGTTACAATTGTTTATCATTACGTTACAATTGTTTACCATTACGTTACAATTGTTTATCATTACGTTACAATTGTTTACCATTATGTTACAATTGTTTACCATTACGTTACAATTGTTTATCATTACGTTACAATTGTTTACCATTACGTTACAATTGTTTACCATTACGTTACAATTGTTTACCATTACGTTACAATTGTTTACCATTACGTTACAATTGTTTATCATTACGTTACAATTGTTTACCATTATGCTACAATTGTTTACCATTACGTTACAATTGTTTACCATTACGTTACAATTGTTTACCATTACGTTACAATTGTTTATCATTACGTTACAATTGTTTACCATTACGTTACAATTGTTTATCATTACGTTACAATTGTTTACCATTACGTTACAATTGTTTACCATTACGTTACAATTGTTTACCATTACGTTACAATTGTTTACCATTACGTTACAATTGTAAACATTATGTTACAATTGTAAACATGAACAGAAAGTTAATATCACTCTTGAATACATGTACTGCTAATTAACTATTGGTAAATAGTCTCCCCTACCCAACAAAGCAATCTACAGCAGTAAACTGGTTTCAAATAACACATACTCCTGCTTCCTGCATTTCTACGTATTTAACCCATTCAACACCAAGTAACTGACATGGACTGGTCCATGATATTTTTAGACCAATAAATTGATCAGAAAAGTACATTTAGGCTAGTTCATTTACATCAAAATGGGTACTTTTTATTAAATATAGTAAAATTACTACGGTAGCAAAAAGTGAAAATTCTGATGAGATGGCTTGTCACGAGTCGGCTCATATGGATTTACACATTTTGTAAGCCTATTTAGGGGTCTGTAGTGTTGAAAGGGTTAAAGGACATTTTATAAACTACTAAAATTTATGTAAAGAACATTTTATAAACCACAAAAATATAATTTAAAGGACATTTATAAACAACTCATATTAATTTAAATGACATTCTAAAACACTCAAATTTAGTCAAAGGACATTCATTTTTATTGAAACAAAGCCACCCGCACAGAAATTGTCAACGAACTTCATACAAATCCTTCAACAAGGGGGAAAATCCAGTGTTGGAAGAGATTCTAGTATATTACTGTAAATGCTAAATGCTATAAATAATTTGAAGGCATACACATGAAGATTTTACCCAATCAAATGTCCCCAATGCACTAAACAAATTGCACACACGAATGTTACAGTGCACTGGTCAGTTTTACAATTAGACAAGGACCTTGGTGTATTATCGCACCCACAATATACATGTATAATAAGCTATACAGGGATTTCATGTAATCAGGAATCTTAACTTTCAAACTGAACATGAATGCTGCCCGCCCCACATCTAGGAGGAATGGAAACGGCACATCGCCCGGCCTTTTTAACGTCGCATTTACAAACGCCCTGCCCATCCCAAATAAACAGTGCGATTCCCACTTGTGGTCATGGGTACCACGCCCACATTAGTCACCTTTCCGACACCGCCACCAATACAGATAGCTTCTAATGTCTGTTTTGCATACACTTGGAAGCTCATTTTTGAAGCTTGTATCAGCATAACTGAAGGAAACATATTTAAAGGTGACCTGGCATGGAGGTTATAAAACTTGTCTCCAATCTCAAAACTCAGTCTCAATCGTCTGATTGGTTCAGCTGACAGTAACACTCAGAATCAACCAATCAGATCATTTGAGCTTGAGTTTGAGATCTGCGATATGTTTTATAACCTCGGGGTCAGTTTTGTCATTTTGCTTCATTTCCCCAAAGGTCGTAATGCAAAATGAGACAAGGTCAAAGTTGCACTTTGGTTAAGTGTCTGCATAGACATTCTAAAATTAAAAAAAAAAAAAAAGTGCCGCCAAATTAATTTCAATCATTTTAGAATGATAGAATATATATAAGGAACTGTACTTATTTATGGACTAAAACAAACAATGTATCTGCGGAGAATTAAAAATACTAGCTAATAAAGGGATTATTGTTACATGCGCAACTATACATATTATAGAAATGATGTGAGGATAGAAAATGGTTGTATATTATACAACCTGTCAGTGACAATGTTCCCTTAGTATACAAACTGAGCAAAGAGTCACATACATAGATATACATGTAACTATATACAAATATTGAGAGAGAAAAAAATTGGTGTAGTCCAGTGGTAACACGCTGGACTGGTAATCCAGGGATCGCAGGTGCGATCCCCCATCTGACCCTAATAAAATTAACAGTCTTTCAGATGGGACGTTAAACCGAGGTCTCGTGTCGGTGCTTTACACTGTGAACGTAAAAGAACCAGAGGAGACTCTGGAATGGGTCTCTGTCTGTATCATTGCACTATCCTCCAAAATCTAAAATGACTAATCTCTTCAGGAGGCGTCGCTCATACAGGCAACCGGTAGCGACGATAAATAAACGTAAAACACACATTGATGGAGAAATGAAATTTCTTATTAAATCTGCACTGTCTGTAGAATGATACATCTGTAGAACATAATTTATATAACAGAGAATACAACAATACTAGGGATGGCAACAAATATTCGAATATTCGCTCGGACGTCCGAATAACCGAATACTATTTCAGTATTCGAATATTCGGAAAAAATATTATATAATTTGGAAATATGAAATAAACTGTCATAAAATCAGATATTTTGTTTTCTTTTGAAACCATCATAAAACAGTCCAATACAAAATAAATCGCCCCAGGATGTGTGAATAAACCATGTTAATTCACACTCTGCCATGTAATCGGATAATTACAGTAGGTGCTAAGGTAGGTAGCATTTAATTATGATGTCAAACCTGGTTAGACAAGAAAATTCCTTTGAAATGTTAGACACTTTGCAACCACAACCACCCTCATGTATCTTAAATTTTTAATTAACTGCTCAATATTACCAAAAAGTACTATTTAAAGTACGATTTTTATTATATGTCCTCAAATATGACAATTTGAGTTTTTTTATATCGAACATTCGAATATTCGAATACCTACCCGACTGAATATTCGAATAGTAAAATCGGTATTCGTTGCCATCCCTAAACAATACATAATATGTATGCAACACCTGGCGTTATGATTGATTGTGAGCGAGTGTAGGACTTAATGCATCCCATATATCAAGGCCACTGCCCCCAAAGGTGTCTCATCACGAGCGTCTGACTGTATAAGTGCTGGTTCAGTAAAATAAAAAATGTCTTTGTCCTTCACAACAAATTGCTTTAATGTTTGTTTTAACCCATTCAACCCCAAGTAACTGACATGGACTGGTCCATGATATTTTCAGACCAATAAATTAATAAGGAAATTAAATTTGGACCAATTCATTTGATTAAAATGGGTAATTTTGTCTAAAAACAGTAATATTACCTGCAAAAAGTGCAGATCCTGATGAGACGGCTCGTCATGAGCCGGCTCATCTGGATCTACACTTTTTATAAGCCTATTTAGAGGTCTGTGGTGTTGAAAGGGTTAACTATGCTTTTATTCATGATAATAAAATATACACAAATATTAACCCTTTCCTTCATAGAGATTTAGGTTAATATACTATTATATCTCCATACAAACGACAGCCATTTAGCTATCATGCAGTGGATAAGTAGTCGCCATATCTATCCCACCTCCATAGATATTACTGTGACTACATGCGATTCTGGCCCTAATTATGAACATTGGTTTGGCTACTACATTGTCAATGTATGTTGTATTGGTAATGTCATCTAGAGGTGTTTCTATGAGGGAAAGGGTTTATGAACATTGGTTTGGCTACTACATTGGCAATGTATGTCGTACTGGTAATGGCGTCAAGTGGTGCTTCTATGAGGGAAAGGAATTATGAACATTGGTTTCGGCTACTACATTGTCAATGTATGTCATATTGGTAATGGCATCTAGAGGTGTTTCTATGAGGGAAAGGGTTTATGAACATTGGTTTGGCTACTACATTGGCAGTGTATGTCGTACTGGTAATGGCGTCAAGTGGTGCTTCTATGAGGGAAAGGGTTAAGTAGCATAAAACTGAAGCAGACGTTGTACCTATCGTTGCTATTTAAATATAAGACACAGTGAACATCTTAAATTAAAAACTCCACAAAAATAAAGTAAGTTCTTGCAGAATTAATCAGTTGCAAAATGAAGCCATCTTTCTTGTGTACTGTAATGGTAACGTGTACAATATTTGTACATCCAATCTTCAGGGATGACATACACAGCACGTGTATAATTGTGCTATTGCCGTGTTGTGGCAGTTATGTGCTACGAGTTTTCTTCTATATCATCCCCGGCTGACATTCGCCTGAAAAAATATTAATAATATAAAACAATAAATATTCATTTGAGTTTGTTCTCGAGATTTTCCAGCGCGTGTCCAACTTTTTTTCAAATTCTTATTTCAGCATGCCTGGAAGTGACTACTTGCTACCTATACACTGCCTGGAAGTGACTACATGCTACCTATACACTGCCTGGAAGTGACTACATGCTACCTATGCACTGCCTGGAAGTGACTACATGCTACCTATACACTACCTGGAAGTGACTACATGCTACTTATGCACTGCCTGGAAGTGACTACATGCTACCTATACACTGCCTGGAAGTGACTACATGCTACCTATACACTGCCTGGAAGTGACTACATGCTACCTATACACTGCCTGGAAGTGACTACATGCTACCTATACACTGCCTGGAAGTGACTACATGCTACCTATACACTGCCTGGAAGTGACTACATGCTACCTATACACTGCCTGGAAGTGACTACATGCTACCTATACACTGCCTGGAAGTGACTACATGCTACCTATACACTGCCTGGAAGTGACTACATGCTACCTATACACTGCCTGGAAGTGACTACATGCTACCTATACACTGCCTGGAAGTGACTACATGCTACCTATACACTACCTGGAAGTGACTACATGCTACCTATACACTACCTGGACATGACTACATGCTACCTATACACTGCCTGGAAGTGACTACATGCTACCTATACACTGCCTGGAAGTGACTACATGCTACCTATACACTGCCTGGAAGTGACTACATGCTACCTATACACTGCCTGGAAGTGATTACATGCTACCTATGCACTGCCTGGAAGTGACTACATGCTACCTATACACTGCCTGGAAGTGACTACATGCTACCTATACACTGCCTGGAAGTGACTACATACCTATACACTGCCTGGAAGTGATTACATGCTACCTATGCACTGCCTGGAAGTGACTACATGCTACCTATACACTGCCTGGAAGTGACTACATGCTACCTAGACATTACCAGTACCACATTTTGTACTTACTGTTTGACAACCTGATGAAATGCATCACTTGGTGCAGAGTTTGAGCGTCCAGATCTCTTGAATTCATCCTTCATATTCTCCTTGTTGTCGCGATACGGGTGCTTGAATGACTTCTGATGCAACACACTTTTTACAAATATCTGAAAATCAAAAGATTAAATAACGTTTATGTCAACCTATGAACCATTCTACACCATAGTTACCAAGCAAACTCCTTCAATGTGATTTTATTGGTCTTGGTTTACTAGCAAATCTAAACTACTTTCATACATGTACAGTCAGCATATATAAGAGAGATTCTGGATATGGGATTTGTACTTTTGATCCTAAATTATTAATAACTCTCCTGTCAACAGTGCACACAGAATACTGTTGAATGATCCTGGCTTTATGACACATTTCTCTATACTAACAACAGCAGAGTTGAGAGAGATATAAAGAGCTTTATCTTCCATGTTTTTTTATTCATACATTTTTCATATAGCTGTCACTTCACAGACACTTCCTGACAAAATGAATGGCTTTCGCTTTGGTTACTTGACAAGGAGAGGAAATTGGACCTGTCACAAACACAGTAAAATAGAGATACTAGGATGTGTGTAACACGTAATATAGAGGTACTAGGATGTGTGTAACACGTAATATAGAGATACTAGGATGTGTGTAACACGTAATATAGAGATACTAGGATGTGTGTAACACGTAATATAGAGATACTAGGATGTGTGTAACACATAATATAGAGATACTAGGATGTGTGTAACACGTAATATAGAGATACTAGGATGTGTGTAACACATAATATAGAGATACTAGGATGTGTGTAACACGTAATATAGAGATACTAGGATGTGTGTAACACGTAATATAGAGATACTAGGATGTGTGTAACACGTAATATAGAGATACTAGGATGTGTGTAACACGTAATATAGAGATACTAGGATGTGTGTAACACGTAATATAGAGATACTAGGATGTGTGTAACACGTAATATAGAGATACTAGGATGTGTGTAACACGTAATATAGAGATACTAGGATGTGTGTAACACGTAATATAGAGATACTAGGATGTGTGTAACACGTAATATAGAGATACTAGGATGTGTGTAACACGTAATATAGAGATACTAGGATGTGTGTAACACAATATAGAGATACTAGGATGTGTGTAACACGTAATATAGAGATACTAGGATGTGTGTAACACGTAATATAGAGATACTAGGATGTGTGTAACACGTAATATAGAGATACTAGGATGTGTGTAACACGTAATATAGAGATACTAGAATGTGTGTAACACGTAATATAGAGATACTAGGATGTGTGTAACACGTAATATAGAGATACTAGGATGTGTGTAACACGTAATATAGAGGATACTAGGATGTGTGTAACACGTAATATAGAGATACTAGGATGTGTGTAACACGTAATATAGAGATACTAGGATGTGTGTAACACGTAATATAGAGGATACTAGGATGTGTGTAACATGTAATATAGAGATACTAGGATGTGTGTAACACGTAATATAGAGATACTAGGATGTGTGTAACACGTAATATAGAGGATACTAGGATGTGTGTAACACATAATATAGAGATACTAAGATGTGTGTAACAATGATGGTTTTCATGGTTGCAACCTAATATCAACACTAGGGTGTATGTTCTAATTACAGTATGAAAACGATCTCATATAATTTGTCCTCTAGTTCAACTATGAAAACCACCATCTCCGACAAAACGCAACTATTGGTAAACATTATATTGTCTTCAGATACACTGTTTAATAGTTTGTACAGCCTAACGTTTTAATTTAATTAAAGGGACTCAATGACTAATTTTATATTGAATTAAGGATATTTACCAGAGTTTCCAGTTTCGGCACATGCTTAACAAGGTTATCAACCTCCTCGTCGGTGACTGTAACCAGAATGCAATTCTCACTTTCAGTGGGAAGCGGGAATTCCTCATCCTTCGTTACCCATGAATGCACCTATATAATAAATAGCAGAACGTACTATATTTATAACGTCTATTCACTTATATGAACATTTGGATGTAAAATAAAGTGGATACTATGAGCCAACAGAAGAAGAATCTCTATATCAACATCAAATATGAACCAAACTAAACTCCACGCAGATGTTTATTCGGCGTACACATCACCCAAGTATGCAGTATAAACACATTGCCTGAGTATGCAGTATAAACACATCACCCAAGTATGCAGTATAAACACATTGCCTGAGTATGCAGTATAAACACATCACCCGAGTATGCAGTATAAACACATCGCCCAAGTATGCAGTATAAACACATTGCCTGAGTATGCAGTATAAACACATCACCCGAGTATGCAGTATAAACACATCACCCAAGTATGCAGTATAAACACATTGCCTGAGTATGCAGTATAAACACATCACCCGAGTATGCAGTATAAACACATCACCCAAGTATGCAGTATAAACACATTGCCTGAGTATGCAGTATAAACACATCACCCGAGTATGCAGTATAAACACATCACCCAAGTATGCAGTATAAACACATTGCCTGAGTATGCAGTATAAACACATCACCCGAGTATGCAGTATAAACACATCACCCAAGTATGCAGTATAAACACATTGCCTGAGTATGCAGTATAAACACATCACCCGAGTATGCAGTATAAACACATCACCCAAGTATGCAGTATAAACACATTGTCCAAGTATGCAGTATAAACACATTGCCCAAGTATGCAGTATAAACACATCGCCCAAGTATGCAGCATAAACACATTGCCCAAGTATGCAGTATAAACACATCACCCGAGTATGCAGTATAAACACATCACCCAAGTATGCAGTATAAACACATTGTCCAAGTATGCAGTATAAACACATTGCCCAAGTATGCAGTATAAACACATCGCCCAAGTATGCAGCATAAACACATTGCCCAAGTATGCAGTATAAACACATCGCCCGAGTATGCAGTATAAACACATTGCCCAAGTATGCAGTATAAACACATTGCCTGAGTATGCAGTATAAACATATTGCCCAGGTATGCAGTATAAACACATCACCCAAGTATGCAGTATAAATATATTGCCCGAGTATGCAGTATAAACACATTGCCCGAGTATGCAGTATAAACACATCGCCCAAGTATGCAGTATAAACACATTGCCCAGGTATGCAGTATAAACACATCACCCAAGTATGCAGTATAAACACATCGCCCAAGTATGCAGTATAAACACATCGCCCAAGTATGCAGTATAAACACATCGCCCAAGTATGCAGTATAAACACATTGCCCAAGTATGCAGTATAAACAGGAAGAAAGTGGAAGTTTAAAAGGAAATACAGTAAAACCTGTGTTAGTGGTCACCTCCATTAAGCAGCCAACCTGTATTAAGCAGCAAGTTTCCAGATTCCAAATATGTTGTATTTTTATTATACATTTGACCTGTATTAAGCAGCCACCTGTGTTAAGCAGCCACTTTCTCTGACTCCCGTGGAAGGCTGCTTAAGAGAGGTTTTACTGTATACAACTGATTATTGCTTCAGTTTTATATTTGAACCTGATTTGACCTTATTGTTTACGCTTATCAAAGTGATTCGGATGTTAACCCGGATGTTAACCCGATATTACCTACCGTATAATTTATATTTAGAGATACAAATTTCCATTTAACATGATTTGAACTGTTATTATATACATGTAATTATAAACAATAAGTCTGGATACTTGGAATAGTGATAGAGGTTTTTGAACTTGATTTGACCGTTATAATTTGAAAGAATGATTGAGATTTGACCTGGTTTTACCTTTATACTTTAAATGGTTTACAAGCATCACAAATTGATAAAAGTAATGCATCATGCAATACTATTGCCTAGAATAAGACAGGTGTAAGAGTTGCATTATTTTCCCAATAACCTATAATTATGGAGATGTATCAGTAATGTCACTGTGTATTGCATAGACATTAGATAGCTGGTAGACCTAGACATTAGATAGCTGGTAGACCTATATCTATGTGGAGATGTATCAGTAATGTCACTGTGTATTACATAGACATTAGATAGCTGGTAGACCTAGACATTAGATAGCTGGTAGACCTATATCTATGTGGAGATGTATCAGTAATGTCACTGTGTATTACATAGACATTAGATAGCTGGTAGACCTAGACATTAGATAGCTGGTAGACCTATATCTATGTGGAGATGTATCAGTAATGTCACTGTGTATTACATAGACATTAGATAGCTGGTAGACCTATATCTATGTGGAGATGTATCAGTAATGTCACTGTGTATTACATAGACATTAGATAGCTGGTAGACCTATATCTATGTGGAGATATATCAGTAATGTCACTGTGTATTACATAGACATTAGATAGCTGGTAGACCTAGACATTAGATAGCTGGTAGACCTATATGGAGATGTATCAGTAATGTCACTGTGTATTACATAGACATTAGATAGCTGGTAGACCTATATCTATATGGAGATGTATCAGTAATGTCACTGTGTATTACATAGACATTAGATAGCTGGTAGACCTATATCTATGTGGAGATGTATCAGTAATGTCAATGTGTATTACATAGACATTAGATAGCTGGTAGACCTAGACATTAGATAGCTGGTAGATCTATATCTATATGGAGATATATCAGTAATGTCACTGTGTATTACATATACATTAGATAGCTGGTAGACCTATATCTATATGGAGATGTATCAGTAATGTCACTGTGTATTACATAGACATTAGATAGCTGGTAGACCTATATCTATATGGAGATGTATCAGTAATGTCACTGTGTATTACATAGACATTAGATAGCTGGTAGACCTAGACATTAGATAGCTGGTAGACCTAGACATTAGATAGCTGGTAGACCTAGACATTAGATAGCTGGTAGACCTAGACATTAGATAGCTGGTAGACCTAGACATTAGATAGCTGGTAGACCTAGACATTAGATAGCTGGTAGACCTAGACATTAGATAGCTGGTAGACCTATATCTATATGGAGATGTATCAGTAATGTCACTGTGTATTACATAGACATTAGATAGCTGGTAGACCTAGACATTAGATAGCTGGTAGACCTAGACATTAGATAGCTGGTAGACCTAGACATTAGATAGCTGGTAGACCTAGACATTAGATAGCTGGTAGACCTATATCTATGTGGAGATGTATCAGTAATGTCACTGTGTATTACATAGACATTAGATAGCTGGTAGACCTAGACATTAGATAGCTGGTAGACCTATATCTATATGGAGATGTATCAGTAATGTCACTGTGTATTACATAGACATTAGATAGCTGGTAGACCTATATCTATGTGGAGATGTATCAGTAATGTCACTGTGTATTACATAGACATTAGATAGCTGGTAGACCTAGACATTAGATAGCTGGTAGACCTATATCTATATGGAGATGTATCAGTAATGTCACTGTGTATTACATAGACATTAGATAGCTGGTAGACCTATATCTATGTGGAGATGTATCAGTAATGTCACTGTGTATTACATAGACATTAGATAGCTGGTAGACCTATATCTATGTGGAGACATATCAGTAATGTCACTGTGTATTACATAGACATTAGATAGCTGGTAGACCTAGACATTAGATAGCTGGTAGACCTATATCTATGTGGAGTAAAGGGTTAATCTGTGATTGAGGTTCCGACTTGATTTTTTAAAAAAAAAATTATTTTGTAAATCCGACTTGATTTTTACCTTTATACTTGGAAGAGTGATTCTTGTTTCCGGGTTTTTGTCCAACATCTTAAGCATGAGATCAGTCATGCTGTCTGATATAACAGGCCTGAAATTAATTAAGACATTCAAACATAGTTGTCAAGCCAATGAACTATACAACACACTTGTTTAAGTTTGTATAATATCAACAATGTTGATATATACTAAATTCATTTCGCTGGATTGCGAAATAAATTCTTACAACATTAGTTTAATCGCTCTCGAGACCTCTTTCCTGGTAGGATCACCATGAGGGAGAACGAAGAGGCAATGTCGATTTTAACCCTTTCCTCCATAGAAGCACCTCTTGACGCTATTATCAATATGACATACATTGACAATGTAGTAGCCAAACCAATGTTCATAAACCCTTTCCCCCATAGAAGCACCTCTTGACGCCATTACCAATACGACATACATTGACAATGTACAGTCCCACCTCCCCCAACGTCAGCTCCCAAGAGCGACACCCTCTTTATAACGTCACTTTTATTCCCACCCATTGTATTTTCATGTAATTTCACCTCTCATGAACGACACCTCCCAACAACACACAACGACAGTCAATTTCCCACCCAGCGATGCAGAAAACCTCCCAAGAACAGACAAATATTTGGCTGAAAAAGAACTAACAGTCCGTAAGTGTGACTGTATGTGTCATCAGACGCAAATAATCGCCAATTGTTCCTTTCAATTTTCAATAAACCGTAATTATCTTAATCTGGGACCATATCCGGGAGGCCAATAATCCACAGGCTGGACCGTAAGTGTGAAAGTTGTTATTGCTTACGGATATTCTAAAATAAACACATGATTGGCAGGTTGTACCGCGTATATCTTTTGATCGCTTAAGATGAAGAAAAAAGGAATTTTGCAGGTGCATTCCATATACGGACATGCTGCCTCGTCTGTCAACAGAGGTGACTGTCTATAAACGTTATATGTTTGTTTAATAATTATCCCATTAAAATGAATAAAGTATTTTTCATTTACCCGGGTTTAGCTTTTGTTTTGCAATGTTTTTATCACATACCGTAATAAGATAATTTAGCATCAGTTTTCGGACACACCTTATCTGAAATACTTACCAAATATATGAAGTTAAATCAAACATACGATCCCAAAAATCAAATGATCTCCGAGCACTCTTGTACTCGATCAGAACTGTGTCCGAGTACTCGTGTAATTTATCAGACTTTTTTACTTTGATGTATTGCCAACATAAATCATTAATGTACACAACTGTCATAAATTTGCATAATCTGGCGATTTTAACACATTGCGTCCTCAGTTGCACCTCATTAATTTTCAACATTATCGAGTTATTAAGTCGTGAAGACATCAAATGTTACAAACTTTGTGTTGTTTCATATTCAATCTTAGTTCAATCTATCAATTGTATAATGAAAGTAGTAGCCCATAGGGCCTACTCTATATTCAAATCAGTATGAGCCATAGTAACTGTGAAAGCTAACTACTCCCGCATATATATCCAGACTACAAAAAGTTGAACCTCCCTAGAACAACAACCTCTCTACAACAACCAATCTGGGTGTATCCGGATGGTGTTTGCTCTGGAGAGGTTTGACTGTAGTAGCTCAAGCATGGCATAGCCATTCTTGGACATCAAACCTGGCGCAGCCAGCCAGTCTGTGAATCAAACCTACCACAATAATTCACGGACTCGCACCTGGTACAGCCATTCTGGAGTCCTAGAATATGGTTCAGCTATCCAGTATGGGCTCAAATCTGACTCGGAGAGAGCCAGCTAGTCTGCGAGTTCAAACTTGGTTCAACAAACTAGTCTGTGCTCAATCCAGCAACCCTGTAGCTCGTCCTCGATTCAGCTAGCCAGTTGGGATTCAAACCTCAAATGTGGCTCATATAGCCAATGCGGAGCTGGAATTTGGCCAGACAGTCTAAAGCAAGCTGGTGCATACAAACTGGTTCACACATACAGTCTACAACCGCTTTGTCAAAGTCGGTTATGTCGAATTATCCGGTTATCTCGAAGTCGGATCAAAGTCCCGTTTCAGACACTATCATTTTACATATAACTAGCTCCATTTATATCGAATTTCGTTAAGTCAAACTTCGGTTATGTCGAAGTATTTTGTTCGGTCCGACGGAATTCGACATAACGGATGTAGACTGTATATCGTTTCACACTGTGTCAATACTTACTGATCAGGAAATATCACAGGATCCTTTAAGATTTTCTTGTGTAAACTAAGAGGCATATCATCTTCAAATGGACACTGTAATAGACAGGAAAATAACTCAAAATTGCTACTTCAACATAATATATGAAAGACATTTTAAATGTTGCCACGAGATATATACTTATAGTGGCACTGCAGCGTTCCCGCTGGCGAAAATATTTGGCGCAACTTTTTTTTTGGTCACATGTTTTGTCAAATACATGGCATCAAATATTTATCTGTCAACTATATGGCTCTTAGTTGGCTCCAAGTTTTTTAAATTGGCTCCAGTGTTTTTCAATTGGCGACAGAAGTGGCGCAGACAAACATTCAGACAGAGGCAATTTATTTGTTGTTTTACAACCTTATTGGAATTTACTAAAAAATAAGAGATATCTCAGTTTTATACACTGCGGAAAATGGTTGTATATAAAGTTGTGTCTGGAGCGTGTGTATTCAGAGGAAACCAATTAAGAGGAGTATTCAGGGGCAGTAACTGAACAGACGGATCTGTAGTCCAGTGGTAAATCGCAGGTTCGATCCCCCGTCTGACCCTAATAAAATTAACAGTCTTTCAGATGGGACGTTAAACCGAGGTCTCGTGTCGGTGCTTTTCACCGTGCACATAAAAGAACCAGAGGAGACTCTGGAATGAGTCTCTGTCTGTATCATGCACTATCCTCCAAAAATCTAAAATGACTAATCTTTTCTGGAGGCATCGCTCATATGGGAAACCGGTAGCGACGATAAATAAACGTAAAAAAAACAAAACACACAGTGTGTATTCAAGTATCTGGCAGCAGTGTATGGTTGTATGCATGGAACACACAGTGTGTATTCAGGCAGCAGTGTATGGTTGTATGCATGGAACACACAGTGTGTATTCAGGCAGCAGTGTATGGTTGTATGTATGGAACACACAGTGTGTATTCAGGCAGCAGTGTATGGTTGTATGCATGGAACACACAGTGTGTATTCAAGTATCTGGCAGCAGTGTATGGTTGTATGTATGGAATACACAGCATACAGATCAGTATATACAAAGGCCCATACACCAACATATACCTTTCACTACTGTATATACGGACTCTGTCTGTACACCACTCTATATTTTTTATATGGACACCATGCATATATACTGGCTGTGTACAAATCTATTTGACACCATTTTCCGCATCAAGTAAAGATATATATGTTCTCATATATATATACACATATATTTAAATTGTTTATTATATACAGTAAGACCTATGTTTGTTGTCACCTCCATTAAGCAGCCATTTCTTATACTTCCCTTGATTGGCTGCTTCAGACAGGTTTGACTGTAGTAGTAGTTCAGAAGAAACCGACTTATGCTAGACAATTATATACTTACTCGTCCGTACATAAAACAATACAACGTAATGCCCATCGCCCACACATCTAAAGCTTTTCCACTAAAATTATTTTTCTCCTCTGAAAAATAAAACAATCGTATTGAATTTTTGCTTCCGAAAATTAATCTGGTAAAAGAAGAGTAGCTTCGGGTAATTTCGACAATCCGGCAAATTCGATACTCCAATTTAGTATTGATAAATTCTTTAATTTGATATTAACCCTTTCAACACTAGAGACCTCTAAATAGACTTACAAAAAGTGTAGATCCAGATGAGCCGGCTCATGATGAGCCGTCTCATCAAGATCTGCACTTTTTGCCAGTAATAATTATTACTATTTTTAGATAAAATTATCCATTTTGATAAATGAACTGGTCCAAAGGTAATTTTCTTATTAAGTTATTGGTCTAAAAATATCATGCACCAGTCCATGTCAGTTACTTGGTGTTGAATGGGTTAATTCATGATACATTAAGCTACACACTTGTCATGCCATTCATGTCATCGGCCAATGTGACGTTATGCTCACTTTCACTGGGTCCGATATACCCAACCTCGGCCTAAACAGCCATCAGATTTTGAAAATACAGAATATTGTGTTAAATACATACTTAGATAACACACTACTTAGATGAAGCATTTTAGTTGGTTCACAAATCAAATTCATGACATCATAATAGGATATCAACGATGTTCTCAGCGAAACATATTCCAGAAAATGTGTTCCAATGTGTCAATATCACCGAAAATGTCAAAAAACATGAAATATAATTTGCTACACATTCCTAGAGTAATTACTGCATCAATTACAATTATTATAATATTCTACGACTTCCTGTCAGCTTACACATACATGGCACAACCCAATTACATGGTGTCACCCAATTAAACTGCACCACCCAATTACATGGTGCCACCCAATAACATGGTGTCACCCAATTACACTACACCACCCAATTACATAGTACCACCCACTTACATGGTGTTACCCAATTACATGGTGTCACCCAATTACATGGTGTCACCCAATTACATGGTGTCACCCAATTACACTGCACCACTCAATTACATGGCACCACCCAATTACATGGTACCACCCAATTACATAGTACCACCCAATGACATGGTGTCACCCAATTACATGGTGTCACCCAATTACACTGCATCACCCAATTACACAGCACCACCCAATTACATGGCACCACCCAATTACATGGTGCCACCCAATTACACTGCACCACCCAATTACATGGCACCACCAAATTACATGACACCACCCAATTACATGGCACCATCCAATTACATGACACCACCCACTTACATGGCACCACCCAATTACATGGCACCACCCAATTACATGACACCACCCAATTACATGGCACCATCCAATTACACTGTACCACCCAATTACATGGCATCACCCAATTACATGGCAACACACAATTACATGGCACCACCCAATTACATGACACCACCCAATTACATGGCACCATCCAATTACACTGTACCACCCAATTACATGGCATCACCCAATTACATGGCACCACCCAATTACATGGCACCACCCAATTACATGGCACCACCCAATTACATGACACCATCCAATTACACTGTACCACCCAATTACATGGCATCACCCACTTACATGGTGCCACACAATTACATGACACCACCCAATTACATGGTATCACCCAATTAC
This sequence comes from Archivesica marissinica, assembly GCA_014843695.1. Classification (NCBI taxonomy): domain Eukaryota; kingdom Metazoa; phylum Mollusca; class Bivalvia; order Venerida; family Vesicomyidae; genus Archivesica; species Archivesica marissinica. The sequence goes on along the minus strand of CM026403.1, from coordinate 19,682,861 downwards.
ACAGCACCACCCAATTACATAGTACCACCCAATTACATGGTGTCACCCAATTACATGGTGCCACCCAATTACACTGCACCACCCAATTACATGGCACCACCAAATTACATGACACCACCCAATTACATTGTACCACCCAATTACATGGCACCACCCAATTACATGGCACCACCCAATTACATGCCACCACCCAATTACATGGCACCATCCAATTACACTGTACCACCCAATTACATGGCATCACCCACTTACATGGCACCACCCAATTACATGGCACCACCCAATTACATGACACCACCCAATTACATGGCACCATCCAATTACACTGTACCACCCAATTACATGGCACCATCCAATTACACTGTACCACCCAATTACATGGCATCACCCAATTACACGGCATCACCCAATTACATGGTGCCATCCAAATTACACGGCACCACCCAATGTTTATGACTAATTACTGACCAAATGTCATAAAGTATTTTCAATGAAAAATGGCATGATGTCATGTGATTTAATGTGATATGAAATATATCTGAAACATACAGAATCTATTAGGGATTTCCACAGCAAAGGTGTCCCAGCAGTATATTATTGTAATATAAGTGTAGATAACCTTTGAGGGCCTCAGGGGCCATGAACGAAGGTGTCCCAGCAGTACTTGTGAGATATACCTATATATTATTGTAATATAAGTGTAGATAACCTTTGAGGGCCTCAGGGGCCATGAACGAAGGTGTCCCAGCAGTACTTGTGAGATATACCTATATATTATTGTAATATAAGTGTAGATAACCTTTGAGGGCCTCAGGGGCCATGAACGAAGGTGTCCCAGCAGTACTTGTGAGATATACCTATATATTATTGTAATATAAGTGTAGATAACCTTTGAGGGCCTCAGGGGCCATGAACGAAGGTGTCCCAGCAGTACTTGTGAGATATACCTATATATTATTGTAATATAAGTGTAGATAACCTTTGAGGGCCTCAGGGGCCATGAACGAAGGTGTCCCAGCAGTACTTGTGAGATATACCTATATATTATTGTAATATAAGTGTAGATAACCTTTGAGGGGCCATGAACGAAGGTGTCCCAGCAGTACTTGTGAGATATACCTATATATTATTGTAATATAAGTGTAGATAACCTTTGAGGGCCTCAGGGGCCATGAACGAAGGTGTGCCAGCAGTACTTGTGAGATATACCTATATATTATGTAATATAAGTGTAGATCACCTTTGAGGGCCTCAGGGGCCATGAATGAAGTTGTCCCAGCAGTACTTGTGAGATATACCTATATATTATTGTAATATAAGTGTAGATAACCTTTGAGGGCCTCAGGGGCCATGAACGAAGGTGTCCCAGCGGTATTTGTGAGATATACCTATATATTATTGTAATATAAGTGTAGATAACCTTTGAGGGCCTCAGGGGCCATGAACGAAGGTGTCCCAGCAGTACTTGTGAGATATACATCACTCCCTGTGAACTCATTACTAACACCAAAATCAGCAATCTGCAAAATACACACAGATGTTATAAAACTACATGTGCCAAGCCTATAGTTAACCCATAACCTGCCGAATAAATTAGATGGAATGTGCAAACAACATAGATCCAGATCAGCCACATCTGATCAGAATCTATGCTTGTTGGCAATTCAGACAAGTGTTTTACGTCCACTATCTGAATAGTAAACAGAATAGAACCTATGGCTCTATGCTGTTTGCAAAAGCGACTTTAGTCGTCATTGGCAGGTTAAGGGCCAACAAGGTCAGGAGAAAATGGATGTATATTTCTGATATATACTTGAACAATGTAGCACAAATTCTATTAATTCATATTTTATTAATAATGCTGATAGCAAGGCTATAAAATCTAATTTCATTCCAAATGTTTAGTCTGCCTCCGTGGTCGAGTGGTTAAGGTCACTGACTTGTATACCACTGTAACCTATCATCACTGATGGTCACGGGTTCGAGCCCCGCTCAGGCCGTGTCTCATTTATATGAAAAAGTTGGCAGTTTCTTACGGAGGTTGGTGCACCCAAGTACTGGTTAACCGCTGGAGCCTGCCCAGGAAAGGTGTTGTTAGGTAAACTGCCCGCCGGCGATATAGCCCAAAATGGTGCTGATGCAGGCTTAAAACCCGAAATATAACAATAATGGGACGTTAAACCGAGGTCTCGTGTCGGTGCTGTACACCGTGCACGTAAAAGAACCAGAGGAGACTCTGGAATGGGTCTCTGTCTGTATCATTGCAGTATCCTCCAAAAATCTAAAATGACTAATCTCTTCAGGAGGCGTCGCTCATATGGGCAACCGGTAGCGACGATAAATAAACGTAAAACACACAAACAGTGCACCAGTTAGGGTCTAACCCTCTCCCTCATAGAAGCCACCTCTTGACGCCATTACCAATACAACATACATTGACAATGTAGTAGCCAAACCAATGTTCATAAACCCTTTCCCTCATAGAAGCACCTCTTGACGCCATTACCAATACAACATACATTGACAATGTAGTAGCCAAACCAATGTTCATAAACCCATTCCCTCATAGAAGCACCTCTTGATGCCATTACCAATACAACATACATTGACAATGTAGTAGCCAAACCAATGTTCATAAACCCATTCCCTCATAGAAGCACCTCTTGATGCCATTACCAATACAACATACATTGACAATGTAGTAGCCAAACCAATGTTCATAAACCCATTCCCTCATAGAAGCACCTCTTGATGCCATTACCAATACAACATACATTGACAATGTAGTAGCCAAACCAATGTTCATAAACCCATTCCCTCATAGAAGCACCTCTTGATGCCATTACCAATACAACATACATTGACAATGTAGTAGCCAAACCAATGTTCATAAACCCATTCCCTCATAGAAGCACCTCTTGATGCCATTACCAATACAACATACATTGACAATGTAGTAGCCAAACCAATGTTCATAAACCATTTCCCTCATAGAAGCACCTCTTGACGCCATTACCAATACAACATACATTGACAATGTAGTAGCCGAAACCAATGTTCATAAACCCATTCCCTCATAGAAGCACCTTTTGATGCCATTACCAATACAACATACATTGACAATGTAGTAGCCAAACCAATGTTCATAATAAAGGCCAGAATCTCATGTAGTCCCAGTAATATCTATGGAGGTGGGATAGATATGGCCACTACTTATCCACTGCATGATAGCTAAATGGCTGTCGTTTCTACGGAGATATAATAGTATATTAACCTAACTCTCTATGAAGGAAAGGGTTAAATGGCTGTCGTTTCTACGGAGATATAATATTATATTAACCTAAATCTCTATGAAGGAACAGGTTAAATGGCTGTCATTTGTATGGAGATATAATAGTATATTAACCTAAATCTCTATGAAGGAAAGGGTTAAATGGCAGTCGTTTGTATGGAGATATAATAGTATATTAACCTAAATCTCTATGAAGGAAAGGGTTAAATGGCTGTCGTTTGTATGGAGATATAATAGTATATTAACCTAAATCTCTATGAAGGAAAGGGTTAAATGGCTGTCGTTTGTATGGAGATATAATAGTATATTAACCTAAATCTCTATGAAGGAAAGGGTTAAATGGCTGTCGTTTGTATGGAGATATAATAGTATATTAACCTAAATCTCTATGAAGGAAAGGGTTAAATGGCTGTCGTTTGTATGGAGATATAATAGTATATTAACCTAAATCTCTATGAAGGAAAGGGTTAATGACTGTTTCACTATTCATCTCTCATTAACAATACTCATTTTTCTGTTCCACAACATTTGCAATTGTTCTCAAAACATTAGTTATGTAACCTTTTACAATTAGAATTACTTCCCTTTGACAGCCATTTGTAATCAATCTGCGCTACCGTATTTATTCTATTAAACACCCGGCATTTATTAGATCATATTTTATATTATATTCATTACTTCCTTCAATGTTGTTTGGTGTAGGCGTGTGTATTAGAGAAACAGTATAACAAACTTCGCATTTCTCTAGCATGCTAATAGTAAAAAATATCATTAGGCTGTCTGATTAGCGCGTTAGCGCACAAGCTTCTCACCAATGCAACTCGGGTTCAATCCTCGGACCGGGAAGTATGTGAGGTGGTACGGTGGTCGCCAGATCGGACAGGTGGGTTTTCTCCGGGTACTCCGGTTTCCTCCCACATGTATGACCACATTTACGCTTTCATCCGCGCCAACGAGAGGGATTAATATAAGTTGTTAAAACTTGCTTCGCAATCGTTGTAAAATAAATAAAGTTTAAAAAAATATATATATCAAAAGAAATGGCAAATGCTGCTAGACGATCTAGATTTAATAACCACAATGAAAGAAAACTGAACAAAATATTGATGGAAATGAGAGGCAATATTCCCCCATGGGGTATACTTCATGTAAAGCATAGCTTACCTTGATATGGTCATCATCTCCTAGGAGCAAGTTAGAAGGCTTAATATCTCGATGTATAATCTTCTGGTAGTGTACTAAAATATACAAAGTTCATCATAATCAACATTACTACACAAATGTACACACGTGCATGGCTCATCTCTCATAATTATAAAATGTACACAAGTGCATGGCTCATCTCTCATAATTATAAAATGTACACAAGTGCATGCTCATCCTCATAATTATATAATGTACACAAGTGCAATGTACACAAGTGCATGGCTCATCTCTCATAATTATATAATGTACACAAGTGCATGGCTCACCTGTCATAATAATATAATGTACACAGGTACATGGCTCACCTGTCATAATTATATAATGTACACAAATGCATGGCTCACCTGTCATAATTATATAATGTACACAAGTGCATGGCTCATCTCTCATAATTATAAAATGTACACAAGTGCATGGCTCATCTCTCATAATTATATAATGTACACAATGCATGGCTCATCTCTCATATTATAAAATGTACACAAGTGCATGGCTCATCTCTCATAATTATAAATGTACACAAGTGCATGGCTCATCTCTCATAATTATAAAATGTACACAACACCACCCAAAAATGTACACAAGTGCATGGCTCATCTCTCATAATTATATAATGTACACAAGTGCATGGCTCACCTGTCATAATAATATAATGTACACAGGTACATGGCTCACCTGTCATAATTATATAATGTACACAAATGCATGGCTCACCTGTCATAATTATATAATGTACACAAGTGCATGGCTCATCTCTCATAATTATATAATGTACACAAGTGCATGGCTCATCTCTCATAATTATATAATGTACACAAATGCATGGCTCATCTCTCATGATTATAAAATGTACACAAGTGCATGGCTCATCTCTCATAATTATAAAATGTACACAAGTGCATGGCTCATCTCTCATAATTATAAAATGTACACAAGTGCATGGCTCATCTCTCATAATTATAAAATGTACAATAGTGCATGGCTTATCTCTCATAATTATATAATGTACACAAGTGCATGGCTCATCTCTCATGATTATATAATGTACACAAGTGCATGATGCATGGCTCATCTATCATAATTATAAAATGTACACAAGTGCATGGCTCATCTCTCATGATTATATAATGTACACAAGTGCATGGCTCATCTCTCATGATTATATAATGTACACAAGTGCATGGCTCATCTATCATAATTATAAAATGTACACAAGTACATGGCTCACCTGTCATAATTATATAATGTACACAAATGCATAGCTCATCTCTCACAATTATAAAATGTACACAAGTGCATGGCTCTCATGATTCTATATTGTACACAAATGCATTGCTCACCTCTCATAATTATATAATGTACACAAGTGCATGGCTCACCTCTCATAATTATAAAAATGTACACAAGTGCATGGCTCATCTCTCATGATTATAAAATATACACAAGTGCATGGCTCATCTCTCATACTTATATAATGTACACAAGTGCATGGCTCATCTCTCATACTTATATAATGTACACAAGTGCATGGCTCATCTCTCATACTTATATAATGTACACAAGTGCATGGCTCATCTCTCATACTTATAAAATGTACACAAGTGCATGGCTTATCTCTCATAATTATAAAAATGTACACAAGTGCATGGCTCATCTCTCATAATTATAAAATGTACACAAGTGCATGGCTCATCTCTCATAATTATAAAATGTACACAAATGCATGGCTCATCTCTCATGATTATAAAATGTACACAAGTGCATGGCTCATCTCTCATAATTATAAAATGTACACAAATGCATGGCTCATCTCTCATGATTATAAAATATACACAAGTACACATTATAAATCCAGTAGAATACTGACTGATTAGCTTAGACAATTTTGATCTACAGTCAAACCTGTCTTAAGCAGCCAGCCAAGGGAGTCAGAGAAAGTGGCTGCTTAGCACAGGTGGCTACTTAATAGAGGTCAAATATATAATAAAACAACCGATTGGGAATCTGGAAACTAGCTGCTTAATACAGGTTGGCTGCTTAATGGAGGTGACCACTAACACAGGTTTAACTGTATATCATGTTACTGTGATATGATTAGAATATGTAACCTGTATGGAATACCATGCTAGGATTCAGTAACTGCCAAAGGTATTTGGTAACATTTGCATTGGATAGCAGGCGTTTGAATGCGAAATAAATTTGTTTGAGAATGGTAAATTCTAGACCATCAAATTCCATGAAATTTAGTTTAGCTCGATTGCAAAACAAGTTCTTTCAACTTATATTAATCACTCTCGAGACCTCATTCCTAATGGAATCCATCGCCACGAGGGAGAGAGAAGAGGCAATGTGGAATTTAAATGCCTTGCCTAGGGCACAATTGTAACAGCTCTAGCGGGGCTCGAACTCCGGACATTTTGCACCTGAAGTGAACGCGCATCCACTGCACTATCACGACTTCCACACTTCCATTGACTTTGGTGGTGTCCTTAGGCAAGACTCTTAAATCCACATGACCTCTTCTCTCTCCCTTATGCCAATGGTTTCCATCAGGAATGAGGTCTTGAGAGCGATTGATCTATTTTTTAAACTAAGTGAAAGCAATAATACACCCGTGTCAAAACAACGTGTTACATCAACACAGCTATCCGAGAAAGTTTGTCTAGTGTTCTGGAGTATTCACACTTTCTCCAAACTCGGAGATTTCAATCAGCAGACATTTGCACCTTGTGACGCTGTGCCCATAGATTATAGGATTCCGATGTTGAAAATATTATCACTTTTTCAAAATTTGTCAAACCATAATGTCAAGGTCTACTCTTGGCTGTCCGATTAGCGCAGTGGTTAGCGCGCTCACTTCTCACCAATGCAACCCGGGTTCGATCCTTAGACCGGGATGTATGTGAGGTGGTACAGTGGTCGCCAGATCGGACAGGTGGGTTTTCTCCGGGTACTCCAGTTTCCTCCCACACGAATGACCACATATACGCTTTCATCTGGGCCAACGAGAGTGATTAATATAAGTTGTTAGAACTTGCTTCGCAATCGTTGTAAAATAAATAAACTTTAAACGTCTAATCTTATTTTTCTATTCATTTTGAATAGTCTACCTACGGTGTTTCTTTCAATGGATCTACATGTATACAACCAACATGCAAAATTATTATTTGTATGTAAAACATTAGATACTACTATGCCTTCTCTATTAATTAATTATCATGTGAAAACAATTGAAGTAGTAACAATTAATTAAATTATTGGAACTTTAAAAAGTTTTGTGTTTTTTTAAATTTCAGTCGGTGGTCCCTTTTGGGGGCCCCAAAAATGGAGTCAAAGGGCCTCTTGTGGTTGTCTTCCGGGCATTATGGAAAGTATACACCCTCATGTTACTTGTGTGAACATTTGGTGCTTTTTACACCTTCCGAACGAAATCATCATGTTGTGGTCCTTATCTACTACACTAATGTGCAATGAATGAAATATACAACCAGACAAAAAACCACAGTCTAAAAACTTTACCCTAGAAACATGCTTTTAACACCGCAAACAACAGATTCACATGAATGGAACACACGATCTGAATAAAGACAAAACTGTGACTGAAATTAAATTGAACCTGCGTGTGTGTTTTACGTTTATTTATCGTCGCTACCGGTTGCCCATATGAGCGACGCCTCCTGAAGAGATTAGTTATTTTACATTTTGGAGGATAGTGCATGATACAGACAGAGACCCATTCCAGAATCTCCTCTGGTTCTTTTACGTGCACGGTGTAAAGCACCGACACGAGACCTCGGTTTAACGTCCCATCTGAAAGACTGTTAATTTTATTAGGGTCAGACGGGGGATCGAACCTGCGATCCCTGGATTACCAGTCCAGCGTGTTACCACTGGACTACATATCCTTCTGTGAACCTGCCATACAGTACTATCATTTATGAATGGAATATACATTCTGCACATGCATAATACATACAGTTCTGTGATGTACAATCTGGCATTATATTAGCTTGATTACGAAACAAGCTCCTATAACTTATATTAATCACTCTCGAGACCTCATTCCTGATGGAATCCATCGTCACAAGGGAGAGAGAATAGGCATGTGGAATTTAAATGCCTTGCCTAAGGACACAATCGTAACAGCTCCAGCGGGGCTTAAACTCTGGGCATTTCGCATATGAAGCAAACGCGCTACCATTGCGCTATCACGACAAACGAATAAACATTGTTGACGGACATATGGACCAGATACTCTCTCTCACACATTTTCACCTAACCGTGATACCAGTAGATAAACATTAGCTGCATCATTCGTGGAAAAAGCTTTGTTGAGATAAATAAGGAATGTAATAGTTATATGCCATGCGGGTATAATAAAACGGTCTAGTCGTGGCTGATGGTGGGTTGCGTGCCCAGTGATTGTGGTAGCGATAAAAACACTGTTAAACATCTCTCCACATGTCAACACAATCGGCTAGCTGGTAGTAAGTCGTAAAATGTCTATCAAGTAGTGCAATAAACACTGCCATTGACCAGCAAATTTATTGACATTGTCTGTTAACCCATTCAACACCAAGTAACTGACATGGACTGGTCCATGATATTTTTAGACCAATAAATTAATAACAAAATTACATTTGGATCAGTTCATTTATCAAAATGGGTATTTTTTTCTCTCTAAAAATAGTTATATTACTTGAAAAAAGTGCAGATCCTGATGAGATGGCTCGTCACGAGCCGGCTCATCTGGATCTACACTTTTTTGTAAGCCAATTTAGAGGTCTGTGGTGTTGAAAGGGTTAAGTCAGACTGCCCAATGTTGTGTAACCCCAAAGCAATCTACTGCAATAAATCTGACCCCCCCCCCGTCATTCTGAGAGCAGTAACACTGGACATCATGGTCATTATATTGAGGCACAATCTATTATTCAAACGCACATCGACATGGCAACATTACCTAGCAACAACGCCTACATAGCCTAACAACATAATCTAGCAACACCACCTAACAATAATACCTAGCAACAACACCTAGCAACATCACCTAGTAATATCACCTATTAACATCACCCAGTAACATGAACTAACAACAACACCTAACAACATCACCTAACAACATCATATAGTAATATCACCTAACAACATCACCCAGTAACATCACCTAACATCATCACATAGCAACAATACCTAGCAACAACACCAAGAAACATCACCTAGTAATATCACACAGTAATATGAACTAACAACATCACCTAACAACATCATATAGTAATATCACCTAACAACATTGTCTAGAAACATCATCGAGCAACATTGACTAGAAACATTACCTAGCAACATCACCTAACATCATCACCTAACATCATCACCTAGCAACAACTCCTAACAGCATCACCTAGCAACAACTTCTAACATCATCACCTAGCAACATTACCTAGCATCATCATATAGCAACAACTCCAAACAGCATCATCTAGCAACAACTCCTAACATCATCACCTAGCAACATCATCTAACATCATCACCTAGCAACATCACCTAACATCATCACATAGCTACAACTCCTAACAGCATCATCTATCAACATCACCTAACATCATCACCTAGCAACATCAACAACCAACATCACCTAGCAACATCATCTAACATCATCACCTAGCAACATCACCTAACATCATCACCTAGCAACAACTCCTAACATCATCACCCAGCAACATCACCTAACATCATCACATAGCAACAACTCCTAACAGCATCATCTATCAACATCACCTAACATCATCACCTAGCAACATCAACAACCAACATCACCTATCAACATCATCTAACATCATCACCTAGCAACATCACCTAACATCATCACCTAGCAACAACTCCTAACAGCAGCATCTAGCAACATCACCTAACATCATCACCCAGCAACATCACCTAACATCATCACCTAGCAACATCACCTAACATCATCACCTAGCAACAACTAACAACATCATCCAGCAAAATCTCCAACATCATCTAGCAACATCACATAGCAACATGATCTAACAACAATGCCTAACAACAATGCCTAACAACATCATCTAGCAACAACACCTAACAACATCACCTAACAACAACACCTAGCAACATCACCTTGCAACATTACCAACAAGCAACACCACATATGGCCAGCCGGCACTATGCAAAAATGGGCACTCGGAAATTACACATTTTCCCATATCATTATTGTAAGGGATCATTTGATTCTGGATACCGTTCAAACAGTATTTGCACAGAACATAGAGCCAGATCAGCTGCCATGGAACATGCCGTCTGATCAGGCTCTATGCTGTTTGCTATTCAGATTATCTTGCTAAGACACTTGTCTATGTAGCAAACAACATAGATCCTGATCAGCACGCAGCATTACGCTGTGGCTGATCTGGATCTATGTTGTTTGCAAATGCCTTTAAATGTATCCAGAATGAAATGGGTTAAAAGCCATGCCGTTTAAATTTCGATAATATCAAATAATATAAAAAATTCGAAATTGTTGCCATGGGAACAATATTTCCAATCCATCACTTTGGTCAAATCATGATATAAACCAAAGTTGTGGACAATAAATGTGAATGATGATGCGAACAATAGGAATTTCTTATCTTATATAATTATTCGCGTTTCTTAAATTGATAGTAAAAAAATACCAACATCACAAGCAACCAAAATTACAGATAATAGCAAGTCATTAATGTTGGTGCGATGTTTGAAGTGCGACGTTTCAAACGCCTGTCTGTGTGTGTCACTTAAAACAGGTCACAACTCTGAATTGGTAACATATAGAGTTGAAATTTTCAGGATTTGATTTTGAGACATTGTAACAAACTATAATAGACAAATATCAACTTCATTTGTGTTAATTATGTCAGAGTGCCCCTTTTTCAGTGTTGCTGGCGATATTATGCAGAAACTGAGGCATTTTCTCCTCCATCAATCAAGAAATGATAAAAAATACTTACAGTACTCAATTCCCAGGATGATGTCATGGAAGTACTTCCAGGCTGTTTCCTCGGAGAGTGTCTTGTTAGTAGGAACCTCCATCACCTCCCTGTCAAATATAATGTCGCAACTAGAGGCTTGTCTAACATGAACAAAATGTATGTCTCCCCCATGATTAATTGTAAAAATCAGGTTTGTGGAGATTCGTGAAAATTACACGAGTCCTGCTAAAATTACACGAGTCCTGCTAAAATTACACGAGTCCTGTTACAATTACATGAGGATTCTTGTAAAGCTTGGTGAAAATTACTGGAGTCGTATGAAATTTCATGAAATTTACAGGAATCCTGCAAAACGTGAAAATTACAGGATTGAGTCATGTTAGGTTTGTGCAAATGAGTCCTTCAGGGCTTGCCCTGGCTTTTATTTTTTTGCAGCTATTTTATTTTAGCCAAATCTGTGTTTTCTTTAGCCAAATCTGTGTTTTCTTTAGCCAATTCTGTGTTTTCTTTAGTCAATTCTGTGTTTTCTTTAGCCAATGCTGTGTTTTCTTTAGCCAATTCTGTGTTTTCTTTAGCCAATGCTGTGTTTTCTTTAGTCAATTCTGTGTTTTCTTTAGCCAATGCTGTGTTTTCTTTAGCCAATTCTGTGTTTTCTTTAGCCAATTCTGTGTTTTCTTTAGCCAAATCTGTGTTTTCTTTAGCCAATTCTGTGTTTTCTTTAGCCAATTCTGTGTTTTCTTTAGCCAATTCTGTGTTTTCTTTAGCCAATGCTGTGTTTTCTTTAGCCAATTCTGTGTTTTCTTTAGCCAATGACTTGCACACTTTATTTCTTCATAACATTTTTTCATTCATTAAGATAACATGCTCAACGTTTGTGGAGAGAAATTCAATAAGCTTTTAGCTTTCATTTCAATCCACTTGTATTTATTGTGTATATAATTATTTGTAGTAAATTATGTTATATAATGTCGAATAAATATGTTTAAACCAACACGCTCAGATGGATCTGTAGTCCAGTGTTAACACGCTGGACTGGTAATCCAGGGATCGCAGGTTCGATCCCCTGTCTGACCCTAATAAAATTAACAGTCTTTAAGATGGGACTTTAAATCGAGGTCTTGTGTCGGTGCTTTACACCGTGCACGTAAAAGAACCACAGGACACTCTAGAATGGGTCTATGTCTCTGTATCATTGCACTATCCTCCAACAATCTAAAATGACTAATCTCTTCATGAGGCGTCGCTCATTATGGGTAACCGGTAGCGACGATAAATAAACGTAGCGCGCGCACACGCACACGCACACGCACACGCACACGCACACGCACACACACACACACACACACACACACACACACACCATACTTCGTGTGTGTGTGTGTGTGTGTGTAACAGCTGGTATACTTTCTTGTCAGATGACATTGTGTGTAATGTTATACAGCTGCAATAATGGCTATCATACATTAGACAGAATACAGCAGCTCATTATTTGAAGTATGTTGTGTGTAACAGTATATTTCCTTCATTGCCTGTCAAATAATATTGATTCCTGGACACAAAACAGTCCACAGGACAAACTGCATTTTCACAGTCTGTTTGTTGTATCCATTCGCCCACTGGAAATGTCCAGGTTTGATGTAATAAATTTAACAAGTACGGAAATGATGGACTCTGTGTTAATTGTTGCATTCTATTTCTGTTACAGTGTCCTTTATTTCTATACTTGTTAAATTTATTACGTCAAATCTGGACATTTCCAGTGGGCGGTCTATACTTGTTAAATTTATTACGTCAAATCTGGACATTTCCAGTGGGCGAATAAAAAAACAAACTTTTAACATATATAACGTTATTTATCAACAGGCAAACGTGTGCATTCTGCGACACATTGGATGCGCTCACCATGAAAACTGAAATATATACCGTAAATAATAATAAAACAGAAACTTCACATCTCTCATCGGGTCAATTTTGGAATGGTCAGAAAAGACACTACAGTCCCACCTCCACAAACGTCACCTCCCATGAGCGACACCCTCTTTATAACGTCACCTTTCTTCCCACCCGTTGCGTTTTAATACAATTTCACCTCTCATGAACGACATCTCCCAACAACACACAAAGACAGTCAATTTCCCACCCAGCGATGCAGAAAACCTCCCAAGAACAGACAAAACTGTGACCTGGATTTTAGTTAAGTGCCGAAAAACTACAATCTTCAACGTTCCATATAACTAGACTTCAAAGCCACCAGCTAGTTAAATAATGGCTACCGATTGCCTACCAGCCTGGCACCTGGCATACAAGCATAGGATTCGGGAAGTATAGATGTTCATAAAAAGAGGTGTCTCATAAGTCAGAAATGGCTGGCCCTTTAAATAGGGTTGACACTATAATAAACAAACACTTATATCCACTTTAATTTTTAAAATAAAATCAACTTCCTTAACCCATTCACCAAGTAGCTGACATGAACTGGTGCATGATATTTTCAGACCAATAAATTAATAAGAAAATTACATTTGGACAAGTTCATTTATCAAAATGGATCATTTTTGTCTAAAAATAGTAATATTACTGGCAAAAAGTGCAGATCCTGATGACACGACTCGTCATGAGCCGGCTCATCCGGATCTACACTTTTTGTAAGCCTATTTAGAGACCTGTGGTGTTGAAAGGGTTAAAATCTCTCAATTAAAGCAGTAAACGATAAAGAAATTCGAAGAAGAAGAGATAAAAGGCATGGTAACCACACAGGAGGTTTAGTTTCACTCTTTTGTTTGCTAGCAGGTGAAATTAAGTCAAATAATGTCAATTCTAATGAAATTACACAATATATTTCCATAGTTTTCAGTTACAAATTAAAAAGAAACATAATTATTAATGTATCGGTCATCTGCTACAATTATTTGAACTATTTATAGCCTTTATTGCCAGCATGCCAGCATGCCAGCATGCAAAGAGTTACAAAAACAACAACAAAAAAGCAATAATTCGATATACCATTTTTAGAACAGTTCTTAGAAACTTAGAAACAAATAACTTGTTTCGCAAATCGAGCTAAAATAAATTTGTATAAACTAGAAACTTAGAGTCAAGTAATAATAAATATCTACAAATAGATCAGTAACCAACCCCTTACAGCTAGATTTATACAGCCATACTCTAAATGGATCTAGAAGTTAGGAAAGGAAACCTGCAGGGCTTTTCATTAGTTGGATGTTGATGACCTAGTTTATTGACATGTTACAGAAATCTGAGTAATATGGAGGAGGGAGACAGTGGGGGAAAGCTGAGTAATATGGAGGGAGACAGTGGGGGAAAGCTGAGTAATATGGAGGGAGACAGTGGGGGAAAGCTGAGTAATATGGAGGAGGGAGACAGTGGGGGGAAAGCTGAGTAATATGGGGAGGGAGACAGTGGGGGAAAGCTGAGTAATATGGAGGAGGGAGACAGTGGGGGAAGCTGAGTAATATGGAGGGAGACAGTGGGGGGGAAAGCTGAGTAATATGGAGGAGGAGACAGTGGGGGGAAAGCTGAGTAATATGGAGGAGGAGACAGTGGGGAAAGCTGAGTAATATGGAGGAGGGAGACAGTGGGGGAAAGCTGAGTAATATGGAGGAGGAGACAGTGGGGGAAAGCTGAGTAATATGGAGGAGGAGACAGTGGGGGAAAGCTGAGTAATATGGAGGAGGGAGACAGTAGAGTAATATGGAGGAGGGAGACAGTGGGGGAAAGCTGAGTAATATGGAGGAGGGAGACAGTGGGGAAAGCTGAGTAATATGGAGGAGGAGACAGTAGAGTAATATGGAGGAGGAGACAGTAGAGTAATATGGAGGAGGAGACAGTAGAGTAATATGGAGGAGGAGACAGTGGGGGAAAGCTGAGTAATATGGAGGAGGAGACAGTGGGGGAAAGCTGAGTAATATGGAGGGGGAGACAGTGGGGGAAAGCTGAGTAATATGGAGGAGGGAGACAGTGGGGGAAAGCTGAGTAATATGGAGGAGGAGACAGTGGGGAAAGCTGAGTAATATGGAGGAGGAGACAGTGGGGGAAAGCTGAGTAATATGGAGGAGGAGACAGTGGGGGAAAGCTGAGTAATATGGAGGAGGAGACAGTGGGGAAAGCTGAGTAATATGGAGGAGGGAGACAGTGGGGGAAAGCTGAGTAACATTGGATTGACACAGTCTTTGACACAATATCCGTTTATTAATATAATTCTTCTAGTCCCCCCCCCCCCCGGATCCTTCTAATCAGCTGAGCAATATATTCCAGGAAAAGATGTTCACAGAGTATAATATGTTTAGAAAACTATTGATTTTGAACAGGCTAATCTAGATGTGGATCTGGTAAAATTATATATTTCATTTAAAGGGATATAATCACATATTCATCACACAATCAAACCAGCGTTAAGGGAAAGAGAGTGACTACTTGGAAGTGTGGATGGCAGGTTCTGGCGGAAGATTCACTTAGACAACTCTATTTACAAAGTTCCCAATTACAGTATTTAATCCAGATAATTGGTAGAGATGATTGGTTGAAATATACATATATATTTACACATCTACACGTTTGACCCACAAGATGGCGATGTGTTGAAAGTCACATGGTATTTGGTCACGTGATTGCAATCTTAAGATGTATTTCATAGATTTCGGGGTGGGGGGGGGGGGGTGTCGGCACCCGTCAAATATTGAAAGAGTATGGCATGGACAACATCTGAGCCAAAGTTGGTGCTATTGGAAGAAGTTGAACAATAATATCCTTAAGGGCCCCGACTAATGGTTATTGCACTTGGTCAAGTAGTATCGATCCATACTTAACCCTTTCAACACCACAGACCTCTAAATTGGCTTACAAAAAAGTGTAGATCCAGATGAGCCGGCTCGTGACGAGCCGTCTCATCAGGATCTGCACTTTTTGCCAGTGATATGACTATTTTTAGACATAATTACCCATTTTGATAAATGAACTTGTCCAAATGTGATTTTCTGATTCATTTATTGGTTTATGAATATCATGGACCAGTCCATGTGAGTTACTTGGTGTTGAATGGGTTAATGCCTCTTTGATCAATCACCCTACATTAGCAATGTTTATGTATAAGCCGAAAACGATCCAATATGTAAAATATTGGACTGTGTGATCATGAGGCACTTTGCACCGAAGACAGTACCAATATTTTACATATTGGATCTGTTTGAGGCTTATATCTTACTTAAAATGCACAAGTATATAACACGTCTATTTACGCGTAGGATTTAATATAAAACGCTAGTCTTTTGATAGCAGTACAATATCAATAATAATGGACTGCAAGTACAAATGTATGACGTCAGTGTTTTAAAACTGATTGCTGACCAAATGTCACCAGTTTTAGGCATTTTCTGTGAACAGTTTAAGGTCAAGAGAGATAACTTATATTAATCACTCTCGAGACCTCATTTCTGATGGAATCCATCGCCATGAAGGAGAGAGAAGAGGCAATGTGGAATTTAAATGCCTTGCCTAAGGGCACAATCGTAACGGCTCCAGCGGGGCTCGAACTCCAGACTTTTCGCACCTGAAGCGAACACGCATCCACTGCGCTATCACATCTTCCAGTGAACAGTATACGGTGAAGGGAGACAATAAGCTCATAAGAAAAGTATGAACATACTGAATCTAAGCATAGACTGCGAAACAAGCTTTAACAGCTTATATTAACTCTTTGCATGCTGGGTAAATTAAAGGCTATAAATAGTTCGAATAATTGTGGCAGACGACAATTCATTAATGTGTTTTTCTTATTTGTACATGAAAACTCTGGAAATATGTCATTGAATTTCATTAGAATTGTGTCATTATGAATTACATGACATATTTGACTGTTATTTTCACCGCTAGCGTGCACAGAGTTAAGCACTCTCATTGGCGAGGATGGAAGTGTATATGCGGTGGCAGTACCCAGAAAAAACACACATGTCCGATCTGGCAATGACCGTACGTACCACTTCACATATATAGTGAATCTAATTAGGGAATTTATTTCAGAACATATTCAGGGAATTATAGTAAAGGCAAAAAGAGGACAATGCATCATGTCATTAGTTCTCATCACGTCGTGTCATTAGTTCCCCTCACATCGTGTCATTAGTTCCCCTCATGTCATGTCATTAGTTCCCCTCACATCATGTCATTAGTTCCCCTCACGTCATGTCATTAGTTCCCCTCACATCATGTCATTAGGTCCCCTCATGTCATGTCATTAGTTCCCCTCATGTCATGTCATTAGGTCCCCTCATGTCATGTCATTAGTTCCCCTCACATCATGTCATTAGTTCTCCTCACATCATGTCATTAGTTCTCCTCACATCATGTCATTAGTTCCCCTCATGTCATTAGTTCCCCTCATGTCATTAGTTCCCCTCACATCATGTCATTAGTTCCCCTCACATCATGTCATTAGTTCCCCTCACATCATGTCATTAGTTCCCCTCATGTCATTAGTTCCCCTCACATCATGTCATTAGTTCCCCTCATGTCATTAGTTCCCCTCACATCATGTCATTAGTTCCTCTCATGTCATGTCATTAGTTCCCCTCACATCATGTCATTAGTTCCCCTCACATCATGTCATTAGTTCCTCTCATGTCATAGTTCCCTCATCTGTCATTAGTTCCCCTCACGTCAAGTCATTAGTTCCCCTCATGTCATGTCATTAGTTCCCATCATGTCATTAGTTCCCCTCATGTCATGTCATTAGTTCCCCTCATGTCATTAGTTCCTCTCACGTCATGTCATTAGTTCCCCTCACATCATGTCATTAGTTCCCCTCACATCATGTCATTATTCCCCTCATGTCATTAGTTCCCCTCATGTCATGTCATTAGTTCCTTCACCTCATGTCATTAGTTCCCCTCACATCATGTCATTAGTTCCCCTCACATCATGTCATTAGTTCCCCTCACATCATGTCATTAGTTCCCCTCACATCATGTCATTAGTTCCCCTCACATCATGTCATTATTCCCCTCACGTCATGTCATTAGTTCCCTTCACGTCATGTCATTAGTTCCCCTCATGTCATTAGTTCCCCTCATGTCATGTCATTAGTTCCCCCATCATGTCATTAGTTCCCCTCATCATGTCATTAGTTCCCCTCACTCATGTCATTAGTTCCCCTCACGTCATGTCATTAGTTCCCCTCACGTCATGTCATTAGTTCCCCTCACATCATGTCATTAGTTCCTCTCATGTCATTAGTTCCCCTCATGTCATGTCATTAGTTCCCCTCACATCATGTCATTAGTTCCCCTCATGTCCAACCCACCACAACCCCAACAATTAGTTTCCCTCACATCTGTCATTAGTTCCCCTCATGTCATTAGTCCCCTCATGTCTTAGTTCCCTCATGTCTTAGTTCCCCTCACATCATGTCATTAGTTCCCCTCAGTCATGCATTAGTTCCCCTCACATCATGTCATTAGTTCCCCTCACATCATGTCATTAGTTCCCCTCATGTCATGTCATTAGTTCCCCTCACATCATGTCATTAGTTCCCCTCACATTATGTCATTAGTTCACCTCACGTCATGTCATTAGTTTCCCTCATGTCATTAGTTCCCCTCACATCATGTCATTAGTTCCCCTCACATCATGTCATTAGTTCCCCTCACATCATGTCATTAGTTCCCATCACATCATGTCATTAGTTCCCCTCATGTCATTAGTTCCCCTCACATCATGTCATTAGTTCCTCTCACATCATGTCATTAGTTCCCCTCACATCATGTCATTAGTTCCCCTCACATCATGTCATTAGTTCCTCTCATGTCATTAGTTCCCCTCATGTCGTGTCATTAGTTCCCCTCACGTCATGTCATTAGTTCCCCTCATGTCATGTCATTAGTTCCCATCATGTCATTAGTTCCCCTCATGTCATGTCATTAGTTCCCCTCATGTCA
>CM026403.1:19500042-19662434 GCA_014843695.1 Archivesica marissinica | reverse complement strand
CATGTCATTAGTTCCCCTCATGTCATTAGTTCCCCTCACGTCATGTCATTAGTTCCCCTCACATCATGTCATTAGTTCCCCTCATGTCATTAGTTCCCCTCACATCTTGTCATTAGTTCCCCTCATGTCATTAGTTCCCCTCATGTCATTAGTTCCCCTCATGTCATTAGTTCCCCTCACGTCATGTCATTAGTTCCCCTCAGGTCATGTCATTAGTTCTCCTCATGTCATGTCATTAGTTCCCCTCATGTCATGTCATTAGTTTTCCTCACGTCGTGTCATTAGTTCCCCTTATATGACCTGCTACGTTATCATCCTAAGGTCCCAAATGGGGTAAATTTTATTATTATTAAAGTTAATTTGAGTTTAATATGGCGTTATAATAAGAACATAGTTACACATACAACAAAGAACTTACCCCTTTTCTACCAGTTCAAAGGCTGAAATAAAGAATGAACATTTAAAGAACTTAAGAACCTGGTACTTCTACATCCCCGGGGCATAGCACCGATACATGGGACCTTGGTCTATACTCTCAACCCTGGTACTTCTACATCCCCGGGGCATAGCACCGATACATGGGACCTTGGTCTATACTCTCAACCCTGGTACTTCTACATCCCCGGGGTATAGCACCGATACATGGGACCTTGGTCTATACTCTCATCCTGGTACTTCTACATCCCCGGGCATAGCACCGATACATGGGACCTTGGTCTATACTCTCATCCTGGTACTTCTACATCCCCGGGGCATAGCACCGATACATGGGACCTTGGTCTATACTCTCATCCTGGTACTTCTACATCCCCGGGGCATAGCACCGATACATGGGACCTTGGTCTATAGTCTCACCCCTGGTACTTCTACATCCCCGGGGCATAGCACCGATACATGGGACCTTGGTCTATACTCTCACCCCTGCTACTTCTACATCCCCGGGGCATAGCACCGATACATGAGACCTTGGTCTATACTCTCATCCTGGTACTTCTACATCCCCGGGGTATAGCACCGATACATGGGACCTTGGTCTATACTCTCACCCCTGCTACTTCTACATCCCCGGGGTATAGCACCGATACATGGGATCTTGGTCTATACTCTCATCCCTGCTACTTCTACCTCCCAGTCTTATACCCACACATCATTATCACGTTTCGTAATGCTTACATATCACCAAATGAATCATACTATGTACTGTTAATTTTACATTTTAAAAGTTTTCTTCGCTCTTAAATAACAATCATATGAGTTTTATATATTCGCTTCAGGTGCGAAAGGTCCGGAGTTCGAACCCCGCTGGAGCCATTACGATTGTGCCCTTAGGCAAGGCATTTAATTTCCACGTTGCCTCTTCTCTCTCCCTCGTGGCGATGGATTCCATCAGGAATGAGGTCTCGAGAGTGATTAATATAAGTTGTAAGAACTTGTTTATATTTTCCAGGGAATTTCTCTGTTGTTTTACTTCTTCCTTGTCTTATACTCCCTAGCGACCTATACACAAAGAATTACGGTAATCAACAACCGGCCCAATGACCTCTTACATACATACGCTTTCCTTTACAAATACTACAATGCCATATTGCTCTAGTGTGTGTGTGTGTGTGTGTGTGTGTGTGTGTGTGTGTGTGTGTGTGTGTGTGTGTGTGTGTGTGTGTGTGTGTGTGTGTGTGTGTGTGTGTGTGTGTGTGTGTGTGTGTGTGTGTGTGTGTGTGTGTGTGTGTGTGTGTGTGTGTGTGTGTGTGTGTGTGTGTGTGTGTGTGTGTGTGTGTGTGTGTGTGTGTGTGTGTGTGTGTGTGTGTGTGTGTGTGTGTGTGTGTGTGTGTGTGTGTGTGTGTGTGTGTGTGTGTGTGTGTGTGTGTGTGTGTGTGTGTGTGTGTGTGTGTGTGTGTGTGTGTGTGTGTGTGTGTGTGTGTGTGTGTGTGTGTGTGTGTGTGTGTGTGTGTGTGTGTGTGTGTGTGTGTGTGTGTGTGTGTGTGTGTGTGTGTGTGTGTGTGTGTGTGTGTGTGTGTGTGTGTGTGTGTGTGTGTGTGTGTGTGTGTGTGTGTGTGTGTGTGTGTGTGTGTGTGTGTGTGTGTGTGTGTGTGTGTGTGTGTGTGTGTGTGTGTGTGTGTGTGTGTGTGTGTGTGTGTGTGTGTGTGTGTGTGTGTGTGTGTGTGTGTGTGTGTGTGTGTGTGTGTGTGTGTGTGTGTGTGTGTGTGTGTGTGTGTGTGTGTGTGTGTGTGTGTGTGTGTGTGTGTGTGTGTGTGTGTGTGTGTGTGTGTGTGTGTGTGTGTGTGTGTGTGTGTGTGTGTGTGTGTGTGTGTGTGTGTGTGTGTGTGTGTGTGTGTGTGTGTGTGTGTGTGTGTGTGTGTGTGTGTGTGTGTGTGTGTGTGTGTGTGTGTGTGTGTGTGTGTGTGTGTGTGTGTGTGTGTGTGTGTGTGTGTGTGTGTGTGTGTGTGTGTGTGTGTGTGTGTGTGTGTGTGTGTGTGTGTGTGTGTGTGTGTGTGTGTGTGTGTGTGTGTGTGTGTGTGTGTGTGTGTGTGTGTGTGTGTGTGTGTGTGTGTGTGTGTGTGTGTGTGTGTGTGTGTGTGTGTGTGTGTGTGTGTGTGTGTGTGTGTGTGTGTGTGTGTGTGTGTGTGTGTGTGTGTGTGTGTGTGTGTGTGTGTGTGTGTGTGTGTGTGTGTGTGTGTGTGTGTGTGTGTGTGTGTGTGTGTGTGTGTGTGTGTGTGTGTGTGTGTGTGTGTGTGTGTGTGTGTGTGTGTGTGTGTGTGTGTGTGTGTGTGTGTGTGTGTGTGTGTGTGTGTGTGTGTGTGTGTGTGTGTGTGTGTGTGTGTGTGTGTGTGTGTGTGTGTGTGTGTGTGTGTGTGTGTGTGTGTGTGTGTGTGTGTGTGTGTGTGTGTGTGTGTGTGTGTGTGTGTGTGTGTGTGTGTGTGTGTGTGTGTGTGTGTGTGTGTGTGTGTGTGTGTGTGTGTGTGTGTGTGTGTGTGTGTGTGTGTGTGTGTGTGTGTGTGTGTGTGTGTGTGTGTGTGTGTGTGTGTGTGTGTGTGTGTGTGTGTGTGTGTGTGTGTGTGTGTGTGTGTGTGTGTGTGTGTGTGTGTGTGTGTGTGTGTGTGTGTGTGTGTGTGTGTGTGTGTGTGTGTGTGTGTGTGTGTGTGTGTGTGTGTGTGTGTGTGTGTGTGTGTGTGTGTGTGTGTGTGTGTGTGTGTGTGTGTGTGTGTGTGTGTGTGTGTGTGTGTGTGTGTGTGTGTGTGTGTGTGTGTGTGTGTGTGTGTGTGTGTGTGTGTGTGTGTGTGTGTGTGTGTGTGTGTGTGTGTGTGTGTGTGTGTGTGTGTGTGTGTGTGTGTGTGTGTGTGTGTGTGTGTGTGTGTGTGTGTGTGTGTGTGTGTGTGTGTGTGTGTGTGTGTGTGTGTGTGTGTGTGTGTGTGTGTGTGTGTGTGTGTGTGTGTGTGTGTGTGTGTGTGTGTGTGTGTGTGTGTGTGTGTGTGTGTGTGTGTGTGTGTGTGTGTGTGTGTGTGTGTGTGTGTGTGTGTGTGTGTGTGTGTGTGTGTGTGTGTGTGTGTGTGTGGTGTGTGTGTGTGTGTGTGTGTGTGTGTGTGTGTGTGTGTGTGTGTGTGTGTGTGTGTGTGTGTGTGTGTGTGTTGTGTGTGTGTGTGTGTGTGTGTGTGTGTGTGTGTGTTGTGTGTGTGTGGTGTGTGTGTGTGTGTGTGTGTGTTGTGTGTGTGTGTATAATGAAGTATTTCAACAGATGCATAACAAGCATTATTCAAGGCATCATCCCACAATACCAAGCACTCATTGTTCCCATTGATTTCCCGCGGGACCCCAACTAACACTGTTGTTTGTCAGATTGATTGAGGAAAAGTTCATTACAAATAGCAAATTGAACATTATGAATGTCTTCTGGGGGCCAATCTTCCCAGCCACTGGTCTATAATCAACAACTTCATTTCATAGCAATTTCCCCAGAAATGTTCATGAAAATTTGCCTCAAAATGAAGGCAGGGAGTAATGAATTCTTTAATTTCCGGGATGTTTATGGATTCATAGTGTTCACTTGTCTAAAGAGCAAAAGGAGTGTAGCTGATCACTGATCACACTGTGTTTGATGGTTGACTCTATTCTTAATGGACGAAAAATAATGGTTGAACATGCACACTTTCTCAGAACACATCGTAGAGTGATTTATTTATTTGGTGTATGCAATATCAGGGTTCCCATTGTAATAAAAAATACTGGCGATAATTTTTGTGAATTGGCGAAAATATTTGTGGAATTTTTAGTTTTTAATATTTTTTGTTAGCACATAGTGGTAGTGGTTCAATTATTTATCTTTTTTGGGGTTTAATCATATTTTATTGCATTCTTTATATTCAATGTACAATACAAATTTACAAACATGTTACGGATGAATTAAATAAGATGTATGGTACAAACATTATCAGTATGTATATATATATGGAGAATCAAAAGGGTTGGGCCACAAGTTTTAGCAACATTAGTTTCGGCCCGCCCCAACATATTTGGTTCCAAATTGGTTCCAGTGGCGACAGAAGTGGTGCAGAAAACAATTCAGACAGAGGGAACCCTGAAGATCAAATGAATCCAGAGTCATACACATACATTATATAGGTTGCCTCCCATGTTACCATGGCAACATAACCATATATAGATGCTACTATGGCAAAACACACAAAAATGTTACTATAGCAACATAGCCATATATAAATTGTTTCCCCATATTACTATGGCAACATACTGTTACCACAGCAGCATATCCATATACAGACTGTTTCCCCATGGTACCATGGCAACATATCCATATATATATATATATACTACTATGGAAACCCACCCATTTATACAAAAATGTTTTCATAGCAACAATCCCACGTACAGATTGCCTCCCCTTGTTACTATGGCAACATATCCATATATATATATATACTACTATGGAAACCCACCCATTTATACAAAAATGTTTCCATAGCAACAATCACACGTACAGATTGCCTCCCCTGGTTACTATGGCAACATATCCATATATATATATACTACTATGGAAACCCACCCATTTATACATAAATGTTATTATAGCAACAATCCCACGTACAGATTGCCTTCCCTGGTTACTATGGCAACATATCCATATATATATATACTACTATGGAAACCCACCCATTTATACATAAATGTTATTATAGCAACAATCCCACGTACAGATTGCCTTCCCTGGTTACTATGGCAACATATCCATATATATATATACTACTATGGAAACCCACCCATTTATACACAAATGTTATCATAGCAACAATCCCACGTAGAGATTGCCTCCCCTGGTTACTATGGCAACATATCCATATATATATATACTACTATGGAAACCCACCCATTTATACATAAATGTTATTATAGCAACAATCCCACGTACAGATTGCCTCCCCTGGTTACTATGGCAACATATCCATATATATACTACTATGGAAACCCACCCATTTATACATAAATGATATTACAGCAACAAACAATCCCACATACAGATTGCCTCCCCTGGTTACTCTGGCAACACACTCATAACATAATTAATCTCCCAATGTCTCTATGGCAACGTACCCATATATAGATTGTCTTCACCGGGGTCCTCGAGCACCTCCACCAACCGTACCACGTTTGGGTGATCCAGCTTCTTCAGGATTGCTATCTCTCTGTACACGCGCTCCAGCGGGTGTGTCGGTGGACGTACCTGCTTTCCTTCTCTAGTAGGGGGCGGCCGTCCTGAAATGAAGCAATAACTCTCAATTAATTTTTGACAACTCTTTACAAAGAATGTTGATTAACCCATTCAACACCAAGTATGGACTGGTGGTGCATGATATTTTTAGACCAATAAATTAATAAGAATATTAAATTTGGACCAGTTCATTTATCAAAATGGGTAAATTTTGTCTAAAAAATAGTGATATTACTGGAAAAAAGTGCAGATCTTGATGAGACGGCTCGTCACGAGTCGGCTCATCTGGATCTACACTTTTGGTAAGCCTATTTAGAGGCCTGTGGTGTTGAAAGGGTTAAAGGATGAATACAGTGCAAACATATCACCCAGCAGCAATAGGCAGCTAAGAATAGTTATAGAACATTATTAACATCTATGAAATGTCGTAGATTAACATCTATGAAATGTCGTAGATTAACATCTATGAAATGTGGTAGATTAACATGATTAACATCTAATGAATATGGTAAATTAACATCTAAGAAATGTGGTAAATTAACATCTAAGAAATGTGGTAGATTAACATGATTAACATCTAAGAAATGTGGTAGATTAACATGATTAACATCTATGAAATGTGGTAGATTAACATCTAATAAATGTGGTAAATTAACATGATTAACAGCTAAGAAATGTGGTAGATAAACAGCTAAGAAATGTGGTAGATTAACATGTAAGAAATGTGGTAGATTAACATGTAAGAAATGTGGTAGATTAACATCTAAGAAATGTTAACCACTCGACCATGTGAGCACTATACAAGCACCCTGAACAATGTCCAGCTGATTTAACCCATTCAACACCAACTAACTCATATTATCACTAATATTCATAAACCAATAAATGAATCAGAAAATCACATTTGGACAAGTTCATTTATCAAAATGGGTAATTATGTCTAAAAATAGTCATATCACTGGCAAAAAGTGCAGATCCTGATGAGACGGCTCGTCACGACCTGGCTCATCTGGATCTACACTTTTTGTAAGCCTATTTAAAGGTCTGTGGTGTTGAAAGGGTTAAGGACAGTACCGATGCATTAACCAAATTGCTGCTTTCAACACCTCATCTTACTTTCTTTGTGTTTTCTTGCTATTAAAAACTAACTTTTCTCCTTGAACAATGTATTAATGTAAAACCTATTTCAGAGAACACCAGAAAGAAGCAATTTTTGTTTTGTTTGTTTTACGTTTATTTATCGTCACTACCGGTTGCCCTTATCAGCGACGCCTCCTGAAGAGATTAGTCATTTTAGATTTTTGGAGGATAGTGCAATGATACAGACAGAGACCCATTCCAGAGTCTCCTCTGGTTCTTTTACGTGCACAATGTAAAGCACCAACACGAGACCTCGGTTTAATGTCCCATCTGAAAGACTGTTAATTTTATTAGGGTCAGACGGGGATCGAACCTGCGATCCCTGGATTACAAGTCCAGCGTGTTACCACTGGATTACAGATCCGTCTGTAGAAAGAAACAAGCACTTTGAAGCCTTGTTTATTGAGGGTACCATCTTTAGTTTTTTACCTATATTGGTACAGTGTATATCTGAAATGATCACTTGAACTGGCTTTGATTAATGAGGCAAAACAGCGATGATTTCTAGTCCACCCTTTCTTGTCTGTGTGGACGTGTGAGTTTTACCTGGGCTATGACTGCTACACAGACTAAGAAGATTCCTGGCCTGGAAGGACTACGTGTTGGAAGGACTCCCCGGCTTGGAAGGACTCCCCGGCTTGGAAGGACTCCCCAGCCTGGAAGGACTCCGTGTTGGAAGGACTCCCCGGTTTGGAAGGACTCCCCGGCTTGGAAGGACTCCCCGGTTTGGAAGGACTCCCCGGCTTGAAAGGACTCCATGTTGGAAGGACTCTCCGGCTTGGAAGGACTCTCCGGCTTGGAAGGACTCCCCGGTTTGGAAGGACTCCCATGTTGGAAGGACTCCCTGGCCTGGAAGGACTCCGTGTTGGAAGGACTCCGTGTTGGAAGGACTCCCCGGCCTGGAAGGACTCCCTAGCTTGGAAGGACTCCCCGGCCTGGAAGGACTCCATGTTGGAAGGACTCCCCGGCTTGGAAGGACTCCCTGGCCTGGAAGGACTCCATGTTGGAAGGACTCCCTGGCCTGGAAGGACTCCGTGTTGGAAGGACTCCCCGGCTTGGAAGGACTCCCTGGCCTGGAAGAACTCCGTGTTGGAAGGACTCCCGGCTTGGAAGGACTCCCTGGCTTGGAAGGACTCCCTGGCTTGCAAGGACTCCCCGGCTTGGAAGGACTCCCCGGCTTGGAAGGACTCCCCGGCTAGGAAGGACTCCCTGGCTTGGAAGGACTCCCCGGCGTGGAAGGACTCCCCGGCTTGGAAGAACTCCCTGGCTTGGAAGGACTCCCTGGCTTGGAAGGACTCCCTGGCTTGGAAGGACTCCCCGGCTTGAAAGGACTCCCCAGCTTGGAAGGACTCGGTGGTGGACTAGAACATTAGCACATTTAGTGAGAATTTTAATGTGACTTGCATGACTTTACTGTGAATAGAACCCCTCTGTAGCATGCAGCGTCTGTACCGACGACCCACATGTGCTTCCTGGGCAACAGCATAGCGCGGATTATTGCCCTAATTTTGCATGATCACAAGAGGCGACTAACAATCTCAGGACACTTGATTGTGCTCAATCTCTGCGATTCTAGCATGTGTGGTGTCTTGGTTCCACATCTCATATATTTATTTTGATGTAAATGAGATATGAAAAAACAATTGTCATGTTTGGTGCCGTGTAACCTGAACACTGTTGGTGTAGCAGTTAATCCGACGCCACCACAAACACAATTCAGGAAATTGTTGAAGATTGACGGTTGTTGTTGTTTGTCAGGTATATAGATGAAAAATTCGCTTTCTGTGCGATTACATAAACAATCTATCACGGTAAGTCAGGTGTAAATTGTGTTTGTCATTGGTAGATCAAGTACTGTACATATACATTAAAACATTTATATACCTGTTACGCTATCTTGTGGCTTTTCCGCCAATACAGACGATATTAGGACAGTAAATACAGTGTGTCTGCACAGATCCGTTTGCTAGGGATGAGGGAGGGGTTCAGTAGGTCAGGCTCCAGGGGGAGGTACGCCCCCTCCAGGCCTGGAAGTTTTCGCCTCCATAAGGACATGCTCACATCCCCCCCCCCCCGATAGTCTGCATCAATTAAGCTTCTGTTAATTTAAGCTACTGTACCATGCAGCTGTTAGCATGTGTTTACTGCCAGGAGAAGATTCCATTTCATGGTTGATGTTCCATAGACCCACTGACATTAAAATGACATTAGAATGTCTGTCGCAATATTGTGGCAGTATTCCCCCCAGGCATTATACAACATTTTATAACATTAATTACAGATAATGTATTTTCTGACTTCAGGGAAAACTAATTCCACAGCAAACTGACTTTGGGATTTGGGAATTGGGAAGGCAGTCTGCAGACATTCAATCAACAGGTGAACTGACACTCAGTTTTCCAACAATTCCTATGTATCAATTAGCAAGGAGCATATGGTTCTTTATTACGGGCTACTAGCGAAGTTAATTTGATATTGTATTTGTTTTAAATCATCTAACAATTAACGACTAAGACAAACTGACTTTTATTTGATTATTTCCTGGAATGATCATCTTTCTGATATCGCTGGCAAGAACCCCATATATTTACAGGTATATATAATAATATAGAGATGTACAGTTCATGCTTCAAGTACAGCCGGATCTGTAGTAAAGTGGTAACACACTGGACTGATAATCCAGGGATCGCAGGTTCGATCCCCCGTCTGACCCTAATAAAATTAACAGTCTTTCAGATGGGACGTTAAACCGCGGTCTTGTGTCGGTGCTTTACACCGTGCACGTAAAAGAACCAGAGGAGACTCTGGAATGGGTCTCTGTCTGTATCATGCACTATCCTCCAAAATCTAAAATAACTAATCTCTTCAGGAGGCGTCGCTCATCTGGGCAACCGGTAGCGACGATAAATAAACGTAAAAACACACATGCTTCAAGAAGACTATACACCAAGACAATTATGCATTGTTACACTGGAGGTATGCATTGTTACTTACTGGAGGTATGCATTGTTACACTGGAGGTATGCATTGCTACACTGGATGTATGCATTGTTACACTGGAGGTATGCACTGTTACACTGGAGGTATGCATTGTTACTTACACTGGAGGTATGCATTGTTACTTACACTGGAGGTATGCATTGTTACTTACACTGGAGGTATGCATTGTTACTTACACTGGAGGTATGCATTGTTACTTACACTGGAGGTATGCATTGTTACTTACACTGGAGGTATGCATTGTTACTTACACTGGAGGTATGCATTGTTACTTACACTGGAGGTATGCATTGTTACTTACACTGGAGGTATGCATTGTTACTTACACTGGAGGTATGCATTGTTACTTACACTGGAGGTATGCATTGTTACTTACACTGGAGGTATGCATTGTTACTTACACTGGAGGTATGCATTGCTACACTGGAGGTATGCATTGTTACACTGGAGGTATGCATTGTTACTTACACTGGAGGTATGCATTGTTACACTGGAGGTATGCATTGCTACACTGGATGTATGCATTGTTACACTGGAGGTATGCACTGTTACACTGGAGGTATGCATTGTTACTTACACTGGAGGTATGCATTGTTACTTACACTGGAGGTATGCACTGTTACACTGGAGCAATGCATTGTTACACAGGAGGTATGCATTGTTACACTGTCAGTTACTTGAGGTTAATGGACACTTGATAAACTGAGATAAACACGATGTAGAGAGATAAACATGATGTACAGAGATAAACACGATGTACAGAGATAAACACGATGTACAGAGTTAAACACGATGTACAGAGATAAACACGATGTACAAAGATAAACACGATGTACAGAGATAAACACGATGTACAGAGCTAAACACGATGTACAGAGATAAACATGATGTACAGAGATAAACACGATGTACAGAGATAAACATGATGTGCAGAGATAAACACGATGTACAGAGATAAACATGATGTACAGAGATAAACATGATGTACAGAGATAAACATGATGTACAGAGATAAACATGATGTACAGAGATAAACACGATGTACAGAGTTAAACACGATGTACAGAGATAAACACGATGTACAAAGATAAACATGATGTACAGAGATAAACACGATGTAGAGAGATAAACACGATGTACAGAGATAAACACGATGTACAGAGATAAACACAGGAAATGAACCAAACACGATGTACAGATATAAACACGATGTACAAAGATAAACACGATGTACAGAGATAAACACGATGTGCAGAGATAAACACGATGTAGAGAGATAAACACGATATACAGAGATAAACACAGGAAATGAACCAACACGATGTACAGAGATAAACACGATGTACAGAGATAAACATGATGTACAGAGATAAACACAGGAAATGAACCAAACAGGATGTACAGATATAAACACGATGTACAAAGATAAACACGATGTACAGAGATAAACACGATGTACAGAGATAAACACGATGTACAGAGATAAACATGATGTACAGAGATAAACACAGGAAATGAACCAAAGAGGATGTACAGATATAAACACGATGTACAAAGATAAACACGATGTACAGAGATAAACACGATGTACAGAGATAAACACGAGGTACAGAGATAAACATGATGTACAGAGATAAACACGATGTACAGAGATAAACACGATGTATAGAGATAAACATAGGAAATGAACCAAACACGATGTACAGAGATAAACACGATGTACAAAGATAAACACGATGTACAGAGATAAACACGATGTACAGAGATAAACATGATGTACAGAGATAAACACAGGAAATGAACCAAACAGGATGTACAGATATAAACACGATGTACAAAGATAAACACGATGTACAGAGATAAACACGATGTACAGAGATAAACACGATGTACAGAGATAAACATGATGTACAGAGATAAACACAGGAAATGAACCAAACAGGATGTACAGATATAAACACGATGTACAAAGATAAACACGATGTACAGAGATAAACACGATGTACAGAGATAAACACGATGTACAGAGATAAACATGATGTACAGAGATAAACACAGGAAATGAACCAAACAGGATGTACAGATATAAACACGATGTACAAAGATAAACACGATGTACAGAGATAAACACGATGTACAGAGATAAACACGATGTACAGAGATAAACATGATGTACAGAGATAAACACAGGAAATGAACCAAAGAGGATGTACAGATATAAACACGATGTACAAAGATAAACACGATGTACAGAGATAAACACGATGTACAGAGATAAACACGAGGTACAGAGATAAACATGATGTACAGAGATAAACACGATGTACAGAGATAAACACGATGTATAGAGATAAACATAGGAAATGAACCAAACACGATGTACAGAGATAAACACGATGTACAAAGATAAACACGATGTACAGAGATAAACACGATGTACAGAGATAAACACGATGTAGAGAGATAAACACGATGTACAGAGATAAACACAGGAAATGAACCAAACACGATGTACAGAGATAAACACGATGTACAGAGATAAACACGATGTACAGAGATAAACACGATGTACAGAGATAAACACGATGTACAGAGATAAACACGATGTACAGAGATAAACACGATGTACAGAGATAAACATGATGTACAGAGATAAACACGATGTACAGAGATAAACACGATGTACAGAGATAAACACGATGTACAGAGATAAACATGATGTACAGAGGTAAACATGATGTACAGAGATAAACATGATGTACAGAGATAAACATGATGTACAGAGGTAAACACGATGTACAGAGATAAACACGATGTACAGAGATAAACACGATGTACAGAGATAAACACGATGTACAGAGATAAACACGATGTACAAAGATAAACACAGGAAATGAACCAAACATGGTTATAGGTCTTATGAACATGTGTGCTTACTGAAGAATCCCGCCTTCTTCCGCAGCCTCGTCTTTGACAGGATTTTCATTGCCTGAAAAACATATTACAAAATGCTCACTTATAAAAAATAAGTCTTTTTACAACACATGATAATATATTAACTGCAGAAATAATTTAGTTTGTACAAATTAATATTCACTTAATAACATTTTCTATACAAAATATATTCACTGCAAAAATAATTGAATTTTTTACAAATTAATATTCACTGTACAAGGACATTTTGCACCCTTAAAAAATAAATATTTACTGTAAAGACCCTTTTGTCTTACAATGTGATGCTGTTTGGAAATGGCTTAGCTTATACAAATTTATTTTAGCTTGATTGCGAAACAAGTTCTTCCAACTTATATTAATTACTCTCGAGACCAGATGGAATCCATCGCACAAGGGAGAGAGAAGAGGCATGTGGCATTTAAATGCCTTGCCTAAGGGCACAATGCCTTGCCTAAGGGCACAATTGTAATGGCTCCAGCAGGGCACAAACTCTGAACATTTCGCACCTGAAGCGAACATGCTGGAAATGGCATAATTATGTTTGTATAATTATTTTATACAAATTGATTTTAGCTCGATTGCAAAACAAGTTCTTACAACTTATATTAATCACTCTCGAGACCTCATTCCTGATGGAATCCATCACCTAGAGGGAGAGAAAAGAGGCAACGTGGAATATAAATGCCTTGCCTAAGGGCACAATCATAACGGCTCCAGCGGGGCTCAAACTCCGGACCTTTCGCACCTGAAGTGAACGTGCATCCACTGCGCTATCATGACTTCCACAAATGTATAATTATTAAATTAGGAGGATGTGTCTTAAGACATGACAGTGGGGGGAAATAGTTTGCTAGTTTTGTTCCCGTTAAAACATAAGTATTATGTTACTTACATAATGAACCTCATCTGCTTCACTGTAGGCCAACTTAACAATTCCATAGGAACCCTGCAACACAAATACAACATAACAATTCCATAGGAACCCTGCAACACAAATACAACTTAACAATTCCATAGGAACCCTGCAACACAAATACAACTTAACAATTCCATAGGAGCCCTGCAACACAAATACAACTTAACAATTCCATAGGAACCCTGCAACACAAATACAACTTAACACTGTCATAGGAACCCTGCAATACAAATACAGATTAACAATTCCATAGGAACCCTGCAACACAAATACAACTTAACAATTCCATAGGAACCCTGCAACACAAATACAACTTATCAATTCCATAGGAGCCCTGCAACACAAATACAACTTAACAATTCCATAGGAACCCTGCAACACAAATACAACTTAACAATTCCATAGGAGCCCTGCAACACAAATACAGCTTAACAATTCCAAAGGAACCCTGCAACACAAATACAACTTAACAATTCCATAGGAGCCCTGCAACACAAATACAGCTTAACAATTCCAAAGGAACCCTGCAACACAAATACAACTTAACAATTCCATAGGAACCCTGCAACACAAATACAACTTAACAATTCCATAAGGGGCAACATCAGATATCAGAGAGACAACACCAGCTAGCATAGACAACATCAGATAGCAGAGACAACATCAGCTAGCATAGACAACATCAGATAGCATAGACAAAATCAGCTAGCATAGACAACATCAGATAGCAGAGACAACATCAGCTAGCATAGACAACATTAGATAGCATAGACAACATCAGATAGCATAAACAACATCACATAGCAGAGACACAACATCAGAGAGCAGAGACAACATCAGCTAGCAGAGACAACATCAGATAGCACAGATAGCAGAGACACAACATCAGATAGCAGAGACAACATCAGATAGCAGAGACAACATCAGATAGCAGAGACAACATCAGATAGCAGAGAGACAACATCAGCTAGCAGAGAGACAACATCAGATAGCAGAGAGACAATATCAGCTAGCAGAGACACAACATCAGATAGCAGAGACAACATTAGATAGCAGAGACAACATCAGATAGCAGATACAACATCAGATAGCAGACACACAACATCAGATAACAGAGACAACACCAGACATCAGATATCAGAGAGACAACATCAGATAGAAGAGACAACATCAGATAGCAGAGACAACATCAGATAGCAGAGAGACAACATCAGATAGCAGAGACAACATCAGATAGCAGAAACAACATCAGATAGCAGAGACAACATCAGCTAGCAGAGACAACATCAGATAGCAGAGACACAACATCAGATAGCAGAGACAACATCAGATAGCAGAGACACAACATCAGATAGCAGAGACAACATCAGATAGCAGAGACAACATCAGATAGCAGAGACAACATCAGATAGCAGAGACAACATCAGATAGAAGGGACAACATCAGATAGCAGAGAGACAACATCAGATAGCAGAGAGACAATATCAGATAGCAGAGAGACAACATCAGCTAGCAGAGACACAACATCAGATAGCAGAGACAACACCAGACATCAGATAGCAGAGAGACAACATCAGATAGAAGAGACAACATCAGATAGCAGAGACAACATCAGATAGCAGAGACAACATCAGATATCAGAGAGACAACATCAGATAGCAGATACAACATCAGATAGCAGAGAGACAACATCAGATAGCAGAGACAACATCAGATTGCAGAGACAACATCAGATAGCAGATAGCAGAGAGACAACATCAGATAGCAGAGAGACAACATCAGATAGCAGAAACAACATCGGATAGCAGAGACAACATCAGATAGCAGAAACAACATCAGATAGCAGAGAGACAACATCAGATAGCAGATACAACATCAGATAGCAGAGACAACATCAGATATCAGAGAGACAACATCAGATAGCAGAAACAACATCAGATAGCAGACAACATCAGATAGCAGAAACATCAGATAGCATAGACAACATCAGATAGCAGATACATCATCACATAGCAGAGACAACATCAGATAGCAGAGACAACATCAGATAGCAGAGAGACAACATAAGATAGCAGAGAGACAACATCAGCTAGCAGAGAGACAACATCAGATAGCAGAGAGACAACATAAGATAGCAGAGAGACAACATCAGCTAGCAGAGAGACAACATCAAATAGCAGAGAGACAATATCAGATAGCAGAGAGACAACATCAGCTAGCAGAGACACAACATCAGATAGCAGAGACAACATTAGATAGCAGAGACAACATCAGATAGCAGATACAACATCAGATAGCAGACACACAACATCAGATAACAGAGACAACACCAGACATCAGATAGCAGAGAGACAACATCAGATAGAAGAGACAACATCAGATAGCAGACAACATCAGATAGCAGAGACAACATCAGATATCAGAGAGACAACATCAGATAGCAGAAACAACATCAGATAGCAGAGACAACATCAGATAGCAGAAACAACATCAGATAGCATTGACAACATCAGATAGCATTGACAACATCAGATAGCAGATACAACATCAGCTAGCAGAGACAACATCAGATAGCAGAGACACAACATCAGATAGCAGAGACAACATCTGATAGTAGAGACACAACATCAGATAGCAGAGACAACATCTGATAGCAGAGACACAACATCAGATAGCAGAGACAACATCAGATAGCAGAGACAACATCAGATAGCAGAGACAACATCAGATAGCAGAGACAACATCAGATAGCAGAGACAACATCAGATAGAAGGGACAACATCAGATAGCAGAGAGACAACATCAGATAGCAGAGAGACAACATCAGCTAGCAGAGACAACATCAGATAGCAGAGAGACAATATCAGATAGCAGAGAGACAACATCAGCTAGCAGAGACACAACATCAGATAGCAGAGACAACATTAGATAGCAGAGACAACATCTGATAGCAGATACAACATCAGATAGCAGACACACAACATCAGATAACAGAGACAACACCAGACATCAGATAGCAGAGAGACAACATCAGATAGAAGAGACAACATCAGATAGCAGAGACAACATCAGATAGCAGAGACAACATCATATATCAGAGAGACAACATCAGATAGCAGAGACAACATCAGATTGCAGAGACAACATCAGATAGCAGATAGCAGAGAGACAACATCAGATAGCAGAGAGACAACATCAGATAGCAGAAACAACATCAGATAGCAGAGACAACATCAGATAGCAGAAACAACATCAGATAGCAGAGAGACAACATCAGATAGCATATACAACATCAGATAGCAGAGACAACATCAGATAGCAGAGACAACATCAGATAGCAGATACAACATCAGATAGCATAAACAACATCAGATAGCAGACAACATCAGATAGCAGATACAACATCAGATAGCAGATACAACATCAGATAGCAGAGACAACATCAGATAGCAGAGACAACATCAGATAGCAGAGACAACATCAGATAGCAGAGACAACATCAGATAGCAGAGAGACAACATAAGATAGCAGAGCGACAATATCAGATAGCAGAGACAACATCAGATAGCAGATACAACATCAGCTAGCAGAGACACAACATCAGATAGCAGAGACAACATTAGATAGCAGAGACAACATCAGATAGCAGAGAGACAACATCAGATAGCAGATACAACATCAGATAGCAGATACAACATCAGATAGCAGATACATCAGATAGCAGAAACAACATCAGATAGCAGATACAACATCAGATAGCAGACACAACATCAGATAGCAGATACAACATCAGATAACAGACACAACATCAGATAGCAGATACATCAGATAGCAGAAACAACATCAGATAGCAGATACAACATCAGATAGCAGATACAACATCAGATAGCAGATACAACATCAGATAGCAGACACAACATCAGATAGCAGATACAACATCAGATAGCAGAGACAACATCAGATAGCAGACACAACATCAGATAGCAGATACAACATCAGATAGCAGGTAGACAACATCAGATAGCAGAGAGGCAACATCAGATAGCAGAGACAACATCAGATAGCAGACACAACATCAGATAGCAGAGACACAACATCAGATAGCAGAGACAACATCAGATAGCAGACACAACATCAGATAGCAGAGACAACATCAGATAGCAGATACAACATCAGATAGCAGATACAACATCAGATAGCAGAAACAACATCAGATAGCAGATACAACATCAGATAGCAGATACAACATCAGATAGCAGAGACAACATCAGATAGCAGATACAACATCAGATAGCAGATACAACATCAGATAGCAGATACAACATCAGATAGCAGAGACAACATCAGATAGCAGAGAGACAACATCAGATAGCAGATACAACATCAGATAGCAGATACAACATCAGATAGCAGAGAGACAACATCAGATAGCAGATACAACATCAGATAGCAGAGACAACATCAGATAGCAGAGAGACAACATCAGATAGCAGATACAACATCAGATAGCAGACACAACATCAGATAGCAGATACAACATCAGATAGCAGATACAACATCAGATAGCAGACACAACATCAGATAGCAGACACAACATCAGATAGCAGAGACACAACATCAGATAGCAGAGACAACATCAGATAGCAGATACAACATCATATAGCAGATACAACATCAGATAGCAGAAACAACATCAGATAGCAGATACAACATCAGATAGCAGATACAACATCAGATAGCAGAGACAACATCAGATAGCAGATACAACATCAGATAGCAGATACAACATCAGATAGCAGATACAACATCAGATAGCAGAGACAACATCAGATAGCAGAGAGACAACATCAGATAGCAGATACAACATCAGATAGCAGATACAACATCAGATAGCAGAGAGACAACATCAGATAGCAGATACAACATCAGATAGCAGATACAACATCAGATAGCAGATACAACATCAGATAGCAGATACAACATCAGCTAGCAGAGACACAACATCAGATAGCAGATACAACATCAGATAGCAGAGACAACATCAGATAGCAGAGAGACAACATCAGATAGCAGATACAACATCAGATAGCAGACACAACATCAGATAGCAGATACAACATCAGATAGCAGATACAACATCATATAGCAGGTAGACAACATCAGATAGCAGAGACAACATCAGATAGCAGACACAACATCAGATAGCAGAAAAACAACATCAGATAGCAGAGACAACATCAGATAGCAGACACAACATCAGATAGCAGAGATAACATCAGATAGCAGAGACACAACATCAGATAGCAGAGACAACATCAGATAGCAGACACAACATCATATAGCAGAGACACAACATCAGATAGCAGAGACAACATCAGATAGCAGACACAACATCAGATAGCAGAGACAACATCAGATAGCAGACACAACATCAGATAGCAGACACACCATCAGATAGCAGAGACAACATCATATAGCAGATACAACATCATATAGCAGGTAGACAACATCAGATAGCAGAGACAACATCAGATAGCAGACACAACATCAGATAGCAGAAAAACAACATCAGATAGCAGAGACAACATCAGATAGCAGACACAACATCAGATAGCAGAGATAACATCAGATAGCAGAGACACAACATCAGATAGCAGAGACAACATCAGATAGCAGACACAACATCAGATAGCAGAGACACAACATCAGATAGCAGAGACAACATCAGATAGCAGACACAACATCAGATAGCAGAGACAACATCAGATAGCAGACACAACATCAGATAGCAGATACAACATCAGATAGCAGAGACAACATCAGCATCAGATAGCAGACACACCATCAGATAGCAGAGACAACAAAATATTAATATAGCATGTTGGTATAAAGCTGTTTTGCACATCTAGTGTGATCAATGTTTTTGATGGATTTTCAAATTTTCACAATTTGGACCTACATGGTTACGGCTAAGTATTACTTTACGCCAAATGTTCAGCAAATATTGTCCAATAGGTTCAAAGGAGTTGTCACTTGTTATGAGACATATTTCATAGGCAATACAATATTACAGTGTGTCTCAAATTCCATGAACCTTATTTCTTATGTCCAAATATAAATACAAAAAAATTAGAATCATGTGTCGTAACCGGAAGAAAATTATTCACAGGTTAAAAATGCTTTGGTTTTTACCGCCTCCTCTCATTTTGAAGTCTAAGTTAGTTTTTCCATATTACATAATGTCAAATGATGCCGATGTCAAAATCAAATGTCTTAACTTCCTCCACATCTCGACATATTACATTACGGCCTTTGGGGAAAATAACACACAAGAATTTTAAATAGCCAGAAGATATAAATTGAAAAACGAAAACCGGCAGTTTCTAGAATTTGCTTTCTGGTAAAGAAATTGTGTTTTACATGGGTAGCTCGGACATACAATAATACAAACATTTAATATTTGTCATATGATCTTCTCTTAAGGTGTAAGGGAGACAACCAATTTTTAATAACAAACATAACATATGTTTTCTCCCTTACGTCTTAATGAGACATCTACATTTACATATTCCCTTTAACCCTTATACTGCTGAGTAAATTTGCAAAGATATGTTATTTGCTATTCTGTTAAGTGTTTTAGCTCCACTATCCGTTGAGCAAACAGCAATGAGAGTGATCAGACGTCAAGTTCTGTGCCGATCTGTCTCCATGCTGTTTGCAATAGCAACTTTATTCGCGATTAGGTGGATACGGGTTAATAGGAAGTCGGAATGGACGGTTCCGGTCTTAATTTATTTTAAAATTCTCTCAAATGTTTACCTTTCCTATTTCATCTTTGAGCTTATATTGGTTGAGCTGAATATAACCGTCTCCACCTTCCGACAGAGATATGCGGCGTGTCTCCATGGTAGGCTGGCGGCGTAACCGTGGTGATGCTGTGGGCGATGAGTAAGGTGAATATTGATATGAAAGACTTCTTTGAATTAATGAGCTATCCTCCGAGCTACTGGTAACTATTTTAGGAGCATAACGTCTGCTTAAGACGTTCCCATTAACAGGTTTTTGTAAATGCCGTGGTGATGATTGACTATCGCAGGAGGTGTGAGCGGATTGGGGTCGACACTCTGTCGTACCAAGTTCACTATTATCACTTTCCTGTAAAAATGATTGCACACATTCGACAGGCGGAGGTAGAGATAAATGACCGGTTGAGTCTATAACAGTCAAACTTTCACGTCTGTTTGCGTCAGCTATATCATTGCTAGGGTCACTTTGGAATTCGTTAAGTTCACTCTGAAGATCTGTATCATTGTCACCCAGATCACTCACAGTACTCCGTCCGGAATCATTCGTTATATTTGAACTCTTCCTATGTAATGGGTGTTTCACAGATTGTACTGGGCACGATTTGATGTTTTCACTTTCAGATTTGTTAGTGTGCTCTTCCTCTACTCCAATAACGTTACCGCTATCTCGTTTTAATAACTTCTTCTCAAACTCATTCTCCTTATTACGTTCTAGCTGCCTATCTAGAGATGACTTGTCATACAAGTTGTTCTTGTTCTCATGCGATGTTAGCTTATTGTCGTTTATGTAATTTTCATTTTGTGATTCTACAGCAGTAAAAGACTCGGCTTTGGTTCTCATGTCGTCTGAATCCTGACTTTGGTGAAAATGGCTATTTCTGAAAAGATAAAAATTAACACAGTGTCAATTTGGTGTGTACAATGTATGAAGCAGTGTGTGCATTTCTACTTTGCCAGCACGTAGGTTCTTCCCCAAATAGATAGATAGATTAGATGCTGATATAGACAATGAATTATCATTGAAAGTATAAGTGATCAGTGTGTGTCAAATGTCAATGGATCCCCCAGTATGTTGTGATGCATGT
This sequence comes from Archivesica marissinica, assembly GCA_014843695.1. Taxonomy (NCBI): domain Eukaryota; kingdom Metazoa; phylum Mollusca; class Bivalvia; order Venerida; family Vesicomyidae; genus Archivesica; species Archivesica marissinica. The sequence continues at coordinate 19,640,816 of CM026403.1, read as the reverse complement.
CAGGTGTTTTTCAGTTCTTCGCTTTCAGTCTCCATCGCTGGCTAGCCTTTGGTGTGTACAATGTATGAAGCAGTGTGTGCATTTCTACTTTGCCAGCACGTAGGTTCTTCCCCATCGACAAGCCTAGGTGGTGCTTCCCACATGGCGTCTCACGGAAATCAAGAATGTTATGGTATCAAGCTAAAGACAGGCGACTTGGAGGATGGCTGCCCTTTAATATAAGTGAGACAAGCAAAACTTGGTTCCCATGGACAAACCTCAACTATGGGTAAATAGCTTGGGTTGGGATCTCCATTCCAGATAATTCCTGAGCTTCCTGTGTAGATTATATGGCCAGGTGACTACGGTCAAGGTAGTCCATGGACATGTAAATGTTGAACAATGTCAATCAATGTACGTCATAAAAACTCTAATGTCAATGTACATGTATGTCATGAAAACTCTAATGTCATGAAAACTCTAATGTCAATGTACATGTATGTCATGAAAACTCTAATGTCAATGTACATGTATGTCATGAAAACTCTAATGTCAATGTACGTCATGAAAACTCTAATGTCAATGTACGTCATGAAAACTCTAATGTCAATGTACGTCATGAAAACTGTAATGTCAATGTAGATCATACACACTGTAATGTCAATGTAGATCATACACACTGTAATGTCAATGTACATCATACACACTGTAATGTCAATGTAGATCATACACACTGTAATGTCAATGTAGATCATACACACTGTAATGTCAATGTAGATCATAAATACTGTAATGTCATTGTAGATCATACACACTGTAATGTCAATGTACATCATAAATACTGTAATGTCAATGTAGATCATAAATACTGTAATGTCAATGTAGATCATAAATACTGTAATGTCAATGTAGATCATAAATACTGTAATGTCAATGTAGATCATAAATACTGTAATGTCAATGTAGATCATAAATACTGTAATGTCAATGTAGATCATACACACTGTAATGTCAATGTAGATCATACACACTGTAATGTCAATGTAGATCATACACACTGTAATGTCAATGTAGATCATAAATACTGTAATGTCAATGCAAAATTATGAACATTCCAATGTCAATGTAGATCATAAACACTAAGATGGCAATGTAGATCATGAACACTCTAATGTCAATGTAGATCATGAACACTCTAATGTCAATGTAGATCATGAACACTAAGATGGCAATGTAGATCATACACACTGTAATGTCAATGTAGATCATGAACACTAAGATGGCAATGTAGATCATGAACACTCTAATGTCAATGTAGATCATGAACACTAAGATGGCAATGTAGATCATACACACTGTAATGTCAATGTAGATCATGAACACTAAGATGGCAATGTAGATCATGAACACTCTAATGTCAATGTAGATCATGAACACTAAGATGGCAATGTAGATCATACACACTGTAATGTCAATGTAGATCATGAACACTAAGATGGCAATGTAGATCATGAACACTCTAATGTCAATGTAGATCATGAACACTAAGATGGCAATGTAGATCATACACACTGAACACTTAGATCTGAATAAAACATGGGTTTTTTTTTTATCATCACCACCTGCTTAATAGGGGCGATGCTTCAGTAAATATATTAGTTATTTTATTGTTTGGAGGATAGTCCAAGATACAGAAGACGTTGCAATTCCAGAAGCCTCCCTGGTTCTTTTACATGCCTTGTGTATATAGCACAATATACACAAGACTTCGGTTTACATGCCTTGTGTATATAGCACACGATACACGAGACCTCGGTTTACATGCCTTGTGTATATAGCACACGATACACGAGACCTCAGTTTACATGCCTTGTGTATATAGCACACGATACACGAGACCTCGGTTTACATGCCTTGTGTATATAGCACACGATACACGAGACCTCGGTTTACATGCCTTGTGTATATAGATAGCACATGATACACGAGACCTCAGTTTACATGCCTTGTGTATATAGCACACGATACACGAGACCTTGGTTTACATGCCTAGTGTATATAGCACACGATACACGAGACCTCAGTTTACATGCCTTGTGTATATAGCACACGATACACGAGACTTCGGTTTACATGCCTTGTGTATATAGCACACGATACACGAGACTTCGGTTTACATGCCTTGTGTATATAGCACACGATACACGAGACCTCAGTTTACATGCCGTGTGTATATAGTACATGATACATGAGACCTCGAGACCTAGGTTTATATGCCTTGTGTATATAGCACACGATACACGAGACCTAGGTTTACATGCCTTGTGTATATAGTACATGATACACGAGACCTCGGTTTACATGCCTTGTGTATATAGCACATAATACACGAGACCTCAGTTTACATACCTTGTGTATATAGCACACGATACACGAGACCTCAGTTTACATGCCTTGTGTATATAGCACATGATACACGAGACCTCGGTTTACATGCCTTGTGTATATAGTACATGATACATGAGACTTCGGTTTACATGCCTTGTGTATATAGTACATGATACACGAGACCTCGGTTTACATGCCTTGTGTATATACCACACGATACATGAGACTTCGGTTTACATGCCTTGTGTATATAGCACACGATACACGAGACCTCGGTTTACATGCCTTGTGTATATAGCACATAATACACGAGACCTCAGTTTACATGCCTTGTGTATATAGCACACGATACACGAGACCTCGGTTTACATGCCTTGTGTATATAGCACACGATACACGAGACCTCGGTTTACATGCCTTGTGTATATAGCACACGATACACGAGACCTCGGTTTACATGCCTCGTGTATATAGCACATGATACATGAGACCTCGGTTTACATGCCTTGTGTATATAGCACACGATACACGAGACCTCGGTTTACATGCCTTGTGTATATAGCACACGATACATGAGACCTTGGTTTATTAGTCTCAGCTAAAACACTGTTAATTGTATTATTGTCAGATGGGGGCTGGAACCTGCGATCCCTGGATTCACAGTACAATGTGTTAACCACTGGACAACTGACACATCTACGAGACATTGCTTTTTGATTACATTTATTCAACGTCGCTATCAGTTGCCCACGGGCAGATTACTTAACAACACCTTTCCTGGGCAGGCTCCAGCGGTTAACCAGTACTAATGCACCAATCTCCGTAAGAAACTGCCAACTTTTTCATATAAAGAGACACAATCTGAGCGGGGCTCGAACCTGTGACCATCAGAGATGATAGGTTACAGTGGTATATAAGTCAGCGACCGTAACCACTCGACCATGGAGGCGGACAGAGACATGGTTTGATGGTTTGGAGGTTATATATAAGTAAATCATTTGATTGGATGATTGAATCTGAGAGTTTCACTCGTTTCAACCAATCACAAAACTTGAGACTGAGAATGGAGAAATTGAGTTTTATAACTTCCAGCCATTGTCTATACATGTAATTTTAATATAACTTCTGTCATGGTAAACCAAGCTTTGATAACTTCATTGTGAACCATTCCCATCTCAATGTAAATTTTTAAACTTTATTTATTTTCCAACGATTGCGAAGCAAGTTCTAACAACTTATATTAATCATTCTCGTTGGCGCTGGTCAAAGCTTTAATGTGGTCATTCGTGTGGGAGGAAACCGGAGTACCCGGAGAAAACCCACCTGTCCGATCTGGTGACCACCGTACCATCTCACATACTTCCTGGTCCGAGGATCGAACCCGGGTTGCATTGGTGAGTAGTGAGCACACTAACCACTGTGCTAATCGGACAGCCTAGTGTCAATGTAAATCATAAACTAACTTATATTGTGCCTGTAAGTGACTAAAGTTAAGCTTTTGATTAAATCCATTTTCATTATGTATACAATTTATATGTACTGTATGAATGAATAAATATGTTTAAACCAATAATTACCTTCCATGCGGCCCTGCTGACATCCTCGACTTATATTTTGCATACATTCAGATTTGTTTGTATAAAGTTACATGTAATTAAATGTTAACATTCCATGATACGGAACATGCGCATAGTAACCTGTAAGTATAATAGTTCTTATAAATCTACATGTATTAATTCAGCCTATTATTCACTGTGTAAAACGGACAATTCATTCCTCCTGTGTTTCCTGGCCCGGAGGTTATAAAACGTTTCTCCAATCTCAAACTCATTCTTAAGCTTCTGATTGGTTCTGCTGAGTGTAAACCTCAAAGACTCAACCAATCAAATTCCTTGAACCCGAGTTTTAAATCTGAGAAATTGTGTAGCAGACCGAGATATTCTAAGGTAGCGGTTGATTACAATTCCTGGTTCTTATATTTCCATTTTCTTTCATTCACATTTAAATCATAATTTTGAATGTTATTTTAAATAATCAATTTAGAAGCTTAAAGCGATACTACATCAGTGGAAAAAGCTTAAAGCGATACTACATCAGTGAAAAAAGCTTAAAGCGATACTACATCAGTGAAAAAAGCTTAAAGCGATACTACATCAGTGAAAAAAAAACCCAATCATTTCTACAGAATAAAATTTCTTATTATATGGTATATTTGTCCACCAAATATTTGTATCAGAATCTGAGTATACCAACTAGTAAACAAGCATTGCATACACTATTTATTGACATAAAAAATAATGTAAATACGGTCAATAACCATGCATAATATATACAACACTTGTATCATGAATAACAACAGTTGTGGTACAGATTTCTGTTATATATCATTATATCTCACATCTGAATATTTAACAGACGGATCTGTAGTCCAGTGGTAACACGCTGGACTGGTAATCCAGGGATCGAAGGTTCGATCCCCCGTCTGACCCTAATAAAATTAACAGTCTCTCAGATGGGACATTAAACCGAGGTCTTGTGTCGGTGCTGTACACTGTGCATGTAAAAGAACCAGAGGAGACTCTGGAATGGGTCTCTGTCTGTATCATTGCACTATCCTCCAAAAATCTAAAATGACTAATCTCTTCAGGAGGCGTCGCTCATATGGGCAACCGGTAACGACGATAAATAAACGTAAAACACACTCTGCATATTTAAACTGATCAGATTTATATTATTTCTAAACTACAACACCACACAATTAGTATAGTTTCCAAATCAATTGAGGAGAGTGGATAGATGAAATCCTTGTAACTTTCACTTTTGACACCTTGTAAACTGCAAAAACACTGTTTATATTGATTGCAGGTTAGTGTTCGAATTACTGCAGAAGAATTTGTAGCAGCAATGCTGTTTATGCATAAATTATGTATTTTTGTGCTTTTTTGCAATGTAATGTCGATTTAATTAACTTGCCCACCAGGATATATACCCCCCACCAGGATATATACCCCCCCCCCACCAGGATATATACCCCCACCAGGATATATACCCCCCCCCCACCAGGATATAACTCCCCACCAGGATATATACCCCCCACCAAGGATATATACCCCCCACCAGGATATATACCCTCCCACCAGGATATATACCCCCCACCAGGATATATACCCCGACCTCCAGGATATATACCCCCCACCAGGATATATACCCCCACCAGGATATAACTCCCCCACCAGGATATATACCCCCCACCAGGATATAATATCCCCCACCAGGATATATATACCCCCCACCAGGATATATACCCCCCACCAGGATATAACTCCCCCACCAGGATATATACCCCCACCAGGATATAACCCCCCCACCAGGATATAACTCCCCCACCAGGATATATACCCCCCCCACCAGGATATATACCACCCACCAGGATATAACTCCCCCACCAGGATATAACTCCCCCACCAGGATATATACCCCCCCACCAGGATATATACCACCCACCAGGATATATACCCCCCACCAGGATATAACTCCCCACCAGGATATATACCCCCACCAGGATATATACCCCCCACCAGGATATATACCCCCCCACCAGGATATATACCCCCCACCAGGATATATACCACCCACCAGGATATATACCCCCCACCAGGATATATACCCCCACCAGGATATATACCCCCCACCAGGATATATACCCCCACCAGGATATATACCCCCACCAGGATATCCCCACATCAGGATATATACCCCCCACCAGGATATATCCCCACCAGGATATATACCCCCCACCAGGATATAACTCACCCAGGATATATACCCCCACCAGGATATATACCCCCACCAGGATATATACCCCCCACCAGGATATAACTCCCCCAGGATATATACCCCCCACCAGGATATAACTCCCCCAGGATATATACCCCCCATATATATACCACCCACCAGGATACATAACTCCCCCCCAGGATATATATCCCCCACCAGGATATATACCCCCCACCAGGATATATACCCCCCCCAGGATATATACCCCCCACCAGGATATATACCCCCACCAGGATATATACCCCCACCAGGATATATACCCCCCACCAGGATATATACCCCCCCAGGATATACCAGGATATATACCCCACCAGGATATATACCCCCACCAGGATATATACCCCCCACCAGGATTTATACCCCCAAAAGGATATATACCCCCCACCAGGATATATACCCCGACCTCCAGGATATATACCCCCCACCAGGATATAACTCCCCCACCAGGATATATACCCCCCACCAGGATATAACTCCCCCACCAGGATATATACCCCCCACCAGGATATAACCCCCACCAGGATATAACTCCCCCCCAGGATATATACCCCCCACCAGGATATAACTCCCCCACCAGGATATATACCCCCACCAGGATATATAACCCCCCACCAGGATATATACCCCCCACCAGGATATAACTCCCCCACCAGGATATATACCCCCCACCAGGATATAACTCCCCCACCAGGATATATCCCCCACCAGGATATATACCCCCCACCAGGATATATACCCCCACCAGGATATATACCCCCCACCAGGATATAACCCCCCACCAGGATATATACCCCCCACCAGGATATATACCCCCCACCAGGATATATACCCCCCACCAGGATATATACCCCCACCAGGATATATCCCCCCCACCAGGATATATCCCCCACCAGGATATATACCCCCACCAGGATATATACCCCCCACCAGGATATATACCACCCACCAGGATATATACCCCCCACCAGGATATATACCACCCACCAGGATATATACCCCCCACCAGGATATATACCCCCCACCAGGATATATACCACCCACCAGGATATATAACTCCCCCCCCCCAGGATATATGTCAATCTTACTGCTTCAACGAGTACTACTGATGAGTAGCGATATTGATGAGCGATGATCAGCAATGAATGTGTTAGTCATGCCTCATCTGTCTTACACCAACACAAACTGGTGACAGTAACATTTAAACTTGATCAAAGAAATTCCTGTTCAGCATGAAGTAGTTATTGGCTCTATCTTGACATACTTTATAGTTTCTGTTCTAGTTTATGGTATCTTTAAATTTTTCATATGAATAGGGCAACTACCGCATTTATACACAGAATCAGAGTACAAAATAATATTCTAATGAACAATTTAGTTTGTTTCGTGGGTTTAACCCTTTCCCTCATAGAAGCACCTCTTGATGCCATTACCAATACGACACACATTGACAATGTAGTAGCCAAACCAATGTTCATAATAAAGGCCAGAATCTCATGTAGTCCCAGTAATATCTATGGAGGTGGGATAGATATGGCGACTTCTTATCCACTGCATGATAGCGAAATGGCTGTCGTTTGTATGAAGATATAATAGTATATTAACCTAAATCTCTATGAAGGAAAGGGTTAAATGGCTGTCATTTGTATGGAGATATAATAGTAAATTAACCTAAATCTCTATGAAGGAAAGGGTTAAATGGCTGTCGTTTGTGTGGAGATATAATAGTATATTAACCTAAATCTCTATGAAGGAAGGAAAGGGTTAAAGTCGAATCAACAGCTTAGGTTGAAATTATATGGGACTCTCATCATTGGTGGATGAAGACCCTACCCCACGACTTCCTCCGAGCAGTATTTCAGTCTTAAAGTTTATTTATTTTAAGCAAGTTTTAACAACTTATATTAATCCCTGCGATGAAAGCGTCAATGTGGTCATTCGTGTGGGAGGAAACCGGAGTATCCGGAGAAAACGGACCTGTCCGATCTGGCGACCACCGTACCATCTCACATACTTCCCGGTCCGAGGTTGCATTGGTGAGAAGTGAGCGTGCTAACCACTGCGCTAATCGGACAGCCTACATTAATGAATTGTCGGCTGCTACAATTATTTGAACTATTTATAGCCTTTATTTTACCCAGCATGCAAAGAGTTAACCCTTTCAACACTACAGACCTCTAAATAGGCTTACCAAAAGTGTAGATCTTGATCCTGATCTGCACTTTTTGCCAGTAATTTTACTATTTTTTAAACAAAATTACCCATTTTGATAAATGAACTGGTCCAAATGTAATTTTCTTATTAATTTATTTGTCTAAAAACATCATGCGATCAGTTCATGTTAGTTACTTGGTGTTGAATGGGTTAAAGAGAAAATAATGACTGTAATAATGTCTAGGCTGGATGCTATCATGAAATTGTACTCTTTACAAAACCAATATTTCACAAATGGTTCAGTGAAGAAATACCGCATAAGACACTTATTTTAAAACTCTTTATTTATTTTACAACGATTGCTAAACAAGCTTTAACAACTTATATTAATCCCTCTCGTTGGCTCGGATAAAAGCGTATATATGTTGTTTTATTTGTGTGGGAGGAAACCGGACCGGAGTACACAGAGAAAACCCACCTGTCACACATACTTCCTGATCAACCCAGGTTGTGATAAAAAACATGGGGGGATTTTGTCCGGGGGGGATTATGTCCGGGGGGGTATGTCCGGGGGGGTTATGTCTGGGGGGGATTATGTCCCGGGGGGATTATGTCTGGGGGGATTATGTCCGGGGGGGATTATGTCTGGGGGGGGGGGGGTATGTCCGGGGGGGGGGGTTATGTCTGGGGGGGAGATTATGTCCGTATCACGGTTGCATTGGTGTGAAGCGAGCGTGCTTATTAAACCACTGTGCTAACCGGAGCTAAGACACTTGAAATGTATATAATCTTTTATTTTGAGTAGGACAGTCTGTGTTTGTATGAATTTTTCTTATTACTCTGTTTCTCCGTAACAATTCATGAATGATCTATTTTCCAAAGTATATCGTTAGTTTTATTTTCCCATTTGAAGAAAGACAGAAAAAACTAAATGAAGAGACTTTAAATCCAACACTAATATGCCGAGAACACCAGGAGAACACTATTTAAATGTTTTAAATCCCAATCAAATAGAAGCTTCTAATGACACTGATAATATATTCCTTGTCAATGAAAGCACACTAAAATTTCACTTTATAAAGGATATATATAGGGTTAGACATGCTCACACATTTAATATTTATTCTACACAATTATACACCAACATTAAATAATTATGTCATGTTTATCTAAGCCACTCAGGCTTTTATATAAAAAAGATCACAATTTAAATGAAAGAACTGAAACCTATTCAAACCTCTAAAGAGAAAAAATGATCGAAGTGTCAATGAATGCTATTTTTAGATGTTATTTAATAAATCACAAATCTTTAGAAAAACCTTAAGTCCAGTTTATCCTCAAGAATTGAATAATGTTATAGTCCCGTTATAAAATCATATTGTTAGTGAACAAATACAATATAATGTTACACTGTGTATGGTAACAGTGAAAGCTGACAGAACAACGTCGTTATATCAATCGGAAGAATGAAACTGCTGTAAATTGCAATTAGAGAGTACTTGTAATTACTAACTACACTCAATTATTAAAAGGATAATAAAGTATAATTCATAATGTTCAAAAACACATTTCATGCATTCACAATGATTCACAGTTCATGGCTGTATCCGGTAAATGATTTAATATAATTCCTATCTCGATATAAATCACAAGTTTTCATCAATTTCAACTACTTTCATCGCGCACACTTCGTTCAACTCTTGTTTTAGTTGAATAAGGTTGTATCTCTATCTCCATATAAATCACAAGTTTTCATCAATTTCAACTACTTTCCTCGCACATTTCTCATTCAACCTTGTTTTAGTTGAATAAGGTAATCATATATATTGTGTGGGCTGAATATATCCTATACTGCTAACAGTGAGAGTTGCATTCCGTGTCAACTTCGTGATTTGGGTACCTATAGACATAATGTACCTTGTCCTTGACAGCCCGATAAATTACCAAATATAATGCAGTATTACATAGAATCACTATTCTACCCACAATACAGTTTACCTCACTACTTCACGCTATATTTCCTATTGAAGTAATTCAAACTTGATAAACTGATAAAATATTTTGGGCATATTTCCATTTCAACTATGCATTGAACATACAAATTTGCAAGGTTATTTGGATATTTATTAGCCCTTTGCCCATAGAGACAGAAGCAGCATTGTATCTACATACACATGGCGGGCATTACAAACTAACATCACATTCATAGAAATAACTGCACATCTTAAACCCTTTCAACACCACAGACCTCTATATAGGCTTACAAAAAGTGTAGATCCAGATGAGCCGGCTCATGATGAGCCGTCTCATCAGGATCTGCACTTTTTGCAAGTAGTATTACTAATTTTAGACAAAATTACCCATCTTGATAAATGAACTGGTCCGAATGTAATTTTCTTATTCATTTATTGGTCTAAGAATATCATGGACCAGTCCATGTCAGTTACTTGGGGTTGAATGGGTTAATAATCAATGATATTATGTGGAAGTCTTGATAGCGCAGTGGTAGCAGCTTTGCTTCAGGTGTGAAAGAGTTCGAGCCCCACTGGAGCCATTACCATTGTGCCCTTAGGCAAGGCATTTAAATTCAACATACCTCAGGCCTGGAGTTCGAGCCCCACTGGAGTCATTACCATTGTGCCCTTAGGCAAGGCATTTAAATTCAACATAGCCTCTTCTCTCTACCTCGTGGTGATGGATTCTATCAGGAATGAGGTCTCGAGAGTGATTAATATAAGCTGTAAGAACTTGTTTCGCAATTGAGCTAAAATAAATGTGTATAAACTAATGGATATTGTATTGGCTAGACTAATGTGTTTATGCATGTGCTAATGGTAATGGTGTCCAGAGAAAGGGTTAATGCCTGATATGCTGCTGTCAATCAAGTGGTCAATAATTCAGTCTGCTGTCAATCAAGTGGTCAATAATTCAGTCTGCTGTCAATCAAGTGGTCAATAATTCAGTTTGCTGTCAATAAAGTGGTCAATAATTCAGTCTGCTGTCAATCAAGTGGTCAATAATTCAGTCTGCTGTCAATCAAGTGGTCAATAATTCAGTTTGCTGTCAATAAAGTGGTCAATAATTCAGTCTGCTGTCAATCAAGTGGTCAATAATTCAGTCTGCTGTCAATCAAGTGGTCAATAATTCAGTTTGCTGTCAATAAAGTGGTCAATAATTCAGTCTGCTGTCAATCAAGTGGTCAATAATTCAGTCTGCTGTCAATCAAGTGGTCAATAATTCAGTCTGTTGTCCATCAAGTGGTCAATAATTCAGTCTGTTGTCAATCAAGTGGTCAATAATTCAGTCTGTTGTCAATCAAGTGGTCAATAATTCAGTCTGGTTTGTATATGCTGACAACTCTTTTTAAATTTTAAATATTAAACTTGGGAAACAACAGGAGAGTCAGAGAATACCATACCCCCCTCCTCACCATATCCCCCCTCCTCACCACATCCCCCTCCTCACCATATCCCCCTCCCCCTCCTCACCATATCCCCCCTCCTCACCATATCCCCCTCCTCACCATACCCCCCCTCCTCCCTCCCATACCATATCCCCCTCCTCACCACATCCCCCCTCCTCACCATATCACCCTCCTTGTCACATCCCCATCCTCATCACATCCCCCTCCTCACTATATCCCCCTCTTCACCTGATTAAATTAAATTGGAACACAAGTGCAGTCTTAAAACAGGAGATCATTCTGTAATATCTAAATGCAGTCTTCACCATTGCCAATATCTCTCGATATTTCAAGTTTCATCAACTTCTCAGCTATGACATGAAAAGATGATACAATGCATGACATATTTTATGAAACCCTAGTAAATGTTGGAAAATCGTTTTTGCAAAACAAAATAGAAACATAGAAACAGCTGACACAGAACTATGTTCTGAGTGATATTGACAATGATTTAGCATGGATGAAACCTTCATTCATCACATCATTTCATGATCTGAAAAACCAAATTTGCAACAGAAATACTGTCAAACCTGTGTTAGTGGTCACCTCCATTAAGCAGCCAACATGTATTAAGCTGCCAGTTTCCAGATTCCCAATATGTTGTTTCAATTATATTTTTGCCCTCTATTAAGTAGTCACCTGTGCTAAGCAGACACTTAGTTTAAACAATATTTATTTCTTTGAATATACATAGTCTAGTATACATAATAATTATGTACATACATGTAGGATTGAGGAGAAAGCAACCTGCTTATATGGTTACCTCTTTACAAGGCACTTGTTATATGATACCCTTGGCTGGATGCTTAAGACAGGTTTAACTGTATGATTATTGTGGAAGTCGTGATAGCGCAGTGGATACGCGTTCGCTCCAGGCGCGAAAGGTCCGCAGTTTGAACCCCGCTGGAGCCGTTACGATTGTGCCCTTAGGCAAGGCATTTAATTTCCACGTTGCCTCTTCTCTCTCCCTCGTGGCGATGGATTCCATCAGGAATGAGGTCTCGAGAGTGATTAATATAAGTTGTAAGAACTTGTTTCGCAATCGAGCTAAAATAAATTTGTATAAACTAACTACCGTATTTAGCTATGTATAGTGCGCTACCGTGTATAGTGCGCACCCACGATCTGGCACGAACATCGGCGGAAAAACTGAGTTCCGATGTATAATGCGCACGTGAAAAACGCAATTTTCCAAGTCAAAATTTAACATTTATCAAGAATCGCTAAATATTGTGCTCCGTGATTTTTACAACTTATATTAATCACTCGAGATACCTCATCGAAAAACGGTAACGCACCCATAATTTCATGAAAATTACATGCATATCGTGGATGCGTACGTGCAGAAATACACGTTTCGGGAAATGTTGCATAAAAGAAAACAACACAAGTTTATGATAAGACAATTCTGAGGTATTTCCTTCGATGACATGGCATTAAATTGACAAGTTGAGTGATAATTAATTTCTCAAACTTAACACCTGCTCAAACATCTCAACACGTTCTCAAACATGTCAGCAGATGCTCAAACTTCTCAACACGTGTAGCCTACCTAATTAACTGGGACCCATTGTGAAAGGTTTGTCGAAATTAATTATCGCTACAAACAATTGAAATACTGCACCCAAAAAAAAGTGTCGCTTTATGCGGCGAAGTACGCGAAAAGTACGGGAAATATTACATACGATAAAACCACGTGATGTTATCAAATCGCCATTTTTTATGCATCTAGTAATTTCAATTAAATTCTTCAAAGTTTGCCAAAATAAACGCAATATATGCTAATTTTGTGGTCTTATTCATTTCATTTATTTATATAGACTATCGGCAACTGGTTTTAATAGCTAGTTTATAACGTTTGTCGAATGTAACAAATTATAGAATGACTGTGGGGCCGTTCGGGTCGAATTTCATGAAATATTGGTCAATTTTGGTCCGGAAAAAAATGTCCTGATGTCTGTACTGGTGTATAATGCGCAGTAGATAAAATGGATGAGGATTTCAGTAAGAAATGTGTGCACTATACATAGCTAAATACGGTAACTGTATGATCTAGGTGTGACCATGAACATACATGGATGATGACATGAATTCAGCACATCATTTCAATTTGGTTAACATCAATGCCCAGTCATCTTAAATCTCCCCTGGCAGTTCTAGAGCTATGGGGTGTACAAGAAATAAAGCCATTGAACTCTCTATGTCTTCTAAACACTCTTATTCAATATTGCCCATATAACCTGTACCTTTAGTTTATACAAATTTATTTTAGCTCGATTGCGAAACAAGTTCTTATAACTTATATTAATCACTCTCGAAACCTCATTCCTGATGGAATCCATCTCCACGAAGGAGAGAAGAGGCAACGTGGAAATTGAATGCCTTGCCTAAGGGCACAATCGTAACGGATCCAGCAGGGCTCGAACTCCGGGCCTTTCGCACATGACACCCACCAAACAACATATTCAGCCAAGTGTATGACAGTCATGACCAGTATAAAATAGATGGATGGACTGGTCCATGATATTTTTAGACCAATAAATTAATAAGAAAATTACATTTGGACCAGTTCATTTATCAAAATGGGTAATTTTGTCTAAAAATATTACTGACAAAAAGTGCAGATTCTGATCAGACAGCTCATGATGAGCTGGTTCATCTGGATCTGCAGTTTTTGTAAGCCTATTTAGAGGTCTGTCGTGTTGAAATGGTTAAACATTGTTAGCACTTCATGTATTCTTGCAATATCTCAGAATTTCTTTCTAGCAAAATGGCAAATCTGATTATCACATTTCCCGGAAAAGTAAAACATTGTGGTATCAAATATAGCTGAGTGAACAGCCACACTTCAGCACTTCACGAGGTTCATTAAAGTCCAGTGAACAGTCGCACTTCACAAGGTTCATTAAGGTCCAGTGAACAGCCACACTTCAGCGCTTCACGAGGTTCATTAAGGTCCAGTGAACAGCCACACTTCAGCACTTCACGAGGTTCATTAAGGTCCAGTGAACAGCCACACTTCAGCACTTCACGAGGTTCATTAAGGTCCAGTGAACAGCCGCACTTCACGAGGTTCGTTAAGGTTCAGTGAACAGCCACACTTCAGCACTTCACGAGGTTCATTAAGGTCCAGTGAACAGCCGCACTTCATGAGGTTCATTAAGGTCCAGTGAACAGCCACACTTCACGAGGTTCATTAAGGTCCAGTGAACAGCCACACTTCATGAGGTTCATTAAGGTCCAGTGAACAGCCACACTTCACGAGGTTCATTAAGGTCCAGTGAACAGCCACACTTCAGCACTTCACCAGGTTCATTAAGGTCCAGTGAACAGCCGTACTTCAGCACTTCACAAGGTTCATTAAGGTCCAGTGAACAGCCATACTTCAGCACTTCATGAGGTTCATTAAGGTCCAGTGAACAGCCACACTTCACGAGGATCATTAAGGTCCAGTGAACAGCCACACTTCAGCACTTCACGAGGTTCATTAAGGTCCAGTGAACAGTCGCACTTCACGAGGTTCATTATGGTCCAGTGAACAGCCGCACTTCACGAGGTTCATTAAGGTCCAGTGAACAGCCACACTTCACGAGGTTCATTAAGGTCCAGTGAACAGCCCCACTTCACAAGGTTCATTAAGGTCCAGTGAACAGCCCCACTTCACGAGGTTCATTAAGGTCCAGTGAACAGCCGCACTTCACGAGGTTCATTAAGGTCCAGTGAACAGCCGCACTTCACAAGGTTCATTAAGGTCCAGTGAACAGCCCCACTTCACGAGGTTCATTAAGGTCCAGTGAACAGCCGCACTTCACAAGGTTCATTAAGGTCCAGTGAACAGCCGCACTTCACGAGGTTCATTAAGGTCCAGTGAACAGCCGCACTTCACGAGGTTCATTAAGGACAAGTGAACAGGAGCACTTCAGCACTTCACGGGGTTCATTAAGGTCCAGTGAACACCCGCACCACACACAGCTGGGTTTTCTCCGGGTACTCCGGTTTCCTCCCACACGAATGACCACATATACGCATTCATCCGCGCCAACGAGAGTGATCAATATAAGTTGTTAGAACTTGCTTCGCAATCGTTGTAAAAATTAAAAAAGTTTAACTCTTACATTGACTAGGATAGTTGTTTTTCCATTCTGCTCTCTTCGTACCTCCGTTTCTCCGTTACAAATCTCAAGAGCAATGAAATTAACCCATTCAACCCCAAGTAACTGACATGGACTGGTGCGTGATATTTTCAGACCAATAAATTAATAAGAAAATTACCTTTGGACCAGTTCATTTATCAAAATGGGTAATTTTATCTAAAAATAGTAATAATTATACTGACAAAAAAGTGCAGATCCTGATGAGACGGCTCGTCACGAGCCGGCTCATCTGGATCTACACTTTTCATAAGCCTATTTAGAGGCCTGTGGGGTTGAAAGGGTTAATGTGCGCACATCACTTCTAGTATGTTTTATTGAAAGTGCTGGCACAAAAAAACCGGGACACTTGCATGCAATGTAATTTCGTGTTTTTAGACAGGAATATGCGACTTTAAGCTAGTGAGATATCAACTAAATGACAATTATAACTTGCATGCAAAATGCACATGTGCCACCATCTTACATTTGTGTGTATCTGTGAAGACTGCTTTCTGTGAGATTTACATTTGGAATTTGGAGTTTTCGCATGCAACTCTCGCACCTGTCTCCTTATATGTTATACAACTTACAGAATGAGCAGCCTGAAACTTAAGCTGAATTATTGGATTAGTTTATACAAATTTATTTTAGCTCGATTGCGAAACAAGTTCTTACAACTTATATTAATCACTCTCGAGACCTCATTCCTGATGGAATCCACGAGTGAGAGAGAAATGGCAACGTGGAAATTAAATGCCTTGCTTAAGGTCACAATCGTAACGGCTCCAGCGGGGTTCGAACTTTGAACCACTTCGAATTATTGGTTTGAAACCTGAGAAGTGAGTAGTTATTTTATATATACAGTCAAACCTGTGTTAGTGGTCACCTCTATTAAACAGCCAACCTGTATTAAGCAGCCAGTTTCCAGATTCCCAATAAGTTGCTTCATTATATATTTCACCTCTATTAAGCAGCCACCTGTCATAAGCAGCCACTGTCTGTGAATCCATTGGCTGGCTGCTTAAGACAGGTTTGACTGTATTGATAATGTTCTCATATATAAATCAGAACCATAAGGCTCTGGAACCAATGAGAGACTGTTGGATATATTTATTTATCGTAGACTCTAGCTAATTGGCGCGTTACTGCCTCCCGACTTAGAGAATTTTAGTTTTTTATTTGGAGGGTAGAGGTTTCTCCAATGAGAGATATTACTGGTTTTTCTATTACCTCCCTTGATGGATAAAGTCAGATTTATCCCTAAATGTATATTGGTCCTTTTAGTTGGAATCCTTTGTTTTTACTGTTGTCAGATGTTGCGTCAGGATAAATGTAATTTTATCAGAATCGTCTTAATTAATTGAACCAATTTTTAGAGTAAGGTATCCATTGGACATGCTAAAGGATATCTGTCGAGATTTAATAATTATAAGACAAGAATACAGATGAGAATGAAAACATGTGGTGCAAAGGAAACAACGATAAAAACAGAGGAAACCAATTAAGAGGACCATTATACTATTAGGCGTATTCAGGGGCAGTAACTGACTAATGTTTCTCATTCCAGAAGCATCCATGATACTTTGCATGTTGCCATCTGTCGAAGACTGTCTCAAACCACGGGGATTATTGAGGCATGCACTTTACAATCTACATGACATAGAAGCCAGTGTTTGCAAAGTGAGGTCTGCTCAATGAGAGACATCGGTCAGTTACTGCCCCTGAATACTCCATAGAAGTATATAGGTCCTCTTAAGTTGTTTCCTCTGTTTTTATCATTGTTTCCATTACACAATATGCTATCTATTTTCTTCCACTTTCTCATTTTATAATTATTATGTTACTATATCTCGACAGATATCCTACAGTATATCCAATGGGTAACAAATCTGTAACATTTTTATATCAATTAATTAACATGATTTGGATAAAAGCACATTTATCATAATGCAACATCTGGTTAGGGAACAACTGTAAAAACAAAGGATTCCAAATGACAGGACCGCCATATATTTAGGGATAAATCAGACTTTATCTACCAAGTGAGGTAATAGAAAAGCAAGCATTGATCAAATCATTTCATGTCAGTATATCTTTGGACCTTTGAGTTTTATGTTATGTTATATTTCGGGTTTTACGCCTGCATCAGCAACATTTCGGGCTATATCGCCGGTGGGCAGTTTACCTAACAACACCATTCCTGGGCAGGCTCCAACGGTTAACCAGTACTTGGGTGCACCAACCTCCGTAAGAAACTGCCTTTGAGTTTTAAAATTTGGGTGAAAACTTGCATTGTGTTCATCTTCCTTCTTTCTATTACTGAATTTGCTGCAATGTTTGGCCAATATGTCTGGGCCTAGAGCATCAGTATTCCTACCCTAACACATATGCAGATGAACAAGGAGTGTATATCTTCAGCATATTGATTAACTTACACTGTTAAACTAATTCCGGCAGAAGGTAATGATATAATTTAGATTTTGTCATTTTGCCATGGGCTCTTCTTATCTAAGAATGTACAATATCTGGGCACAAGTCCATCCCTGTTTTATTGATCTTGATGTAGGCTTTCTCCTCAATCCTACATGTGTGTACATTATATTTATACTTGACTTATGTTTATTCAAAGGAAAAAATATTGTTTAACCTAAAGTAAAACACAACACCATTTGTAACTAATGATTGCAGATTTAGCTTAGTTAGATAAGGGTAAGGGATTGATCCATTGAAGGAATCTGGGGCCAAATCGCCAAATCTGAGTACGGGATAGATCCATTGAAGGGATCTGGGGCCAAATTGCCAAATCTGAACTTCTCTAAGCACATAAACATTATCTAATCATCTCAACTTGATTCTATCAAATGCTTTAGATTGATCTAAAAATATAATGAGGCTTTCTTTATCTTCACGAACAGCATACTCTATAACATCTTGAACAAACCTAGTTGCCTTAATGATATTTCTTCAATCAATACAATAATGACCTGAATGCATTGCAAAGAACTCGGCTCTAAAATCCCACTCTGGTTGAAAATGCGTGCAAAGAACTCGGCTCTAAAATCCCACTCTGGTTGAAAATGCGTGCAAAGAACTCGGCTCTGAAATACCACCCTCGGGCTGAAGATGCGTGCAAAGAACTCGGCTCTGAAATCCCATTCCTCGGGCTGAAGATGCATGCAAAGAACTCGGCTCTGAAATCCCACCCTCAGGCTGAAGATACATGCAAAGAACTCGGTAGAGCATCGATCTTTGCACGCATCTTCAGCCTTCGGGTGGGATTTCCTTATCTGCAACTCTTGGAGGTGCTAGATTCACTTTGTCTGCCAATCGGCAGACCAATGATTACACCAATAAGAGTACCACTCCGACAGTTAGATAATACTATTGACTATCTAGATGTAAACATGATAAATAATTCATAACTAATCATATAAAGGTCTGTAAGCATACAGGGATGTCAGAGAGAGTTACAGTGCCGGCATACACCACTTTCTTCATCTGTGCATCATTAAAAATTGATACTGTTCACACTTTGTACTGGAGGCTGCCAGATAAAACATAGCATTTTACATTGTTGGCAGCATGCAGAGAGTAGTTTAGGCAGCCTTATGGCACGCATGTTGGAGCAGTGTGACACTTGATGCCACCATGTTTGGCAGTATATTTTATTTGTCACATAAAAAATTCATGAACCACCGTTCACACCCAGTTTTTATAAAAGCATTGAATATTGCATAACTTTAAGTAGGAACAATATAATTAACTTTAAGGGGGCATAACTTTTAAGATGTGCCAATCTTGCCTGATACTGACCTAAATTTAACGAAAATTATCGCAAGGATGTTTGAGACGTTAAAACTCTGGAATGTTTGTGAATGGCATAATGAACCCTGAAATGTTTGAGAATGTCATAATGAACCCTGGGATGTTTGAGAATGTCACAATGAACCCTGGAATGTTTGAGAATGTCACAATGAACCCGGGAATGTTTGAGAATGTCACAATGAACCCGGGAATGTTTGAGAATGTCATAATGAACCCTGAAATGTTTGAGAATGTCACAATGAACCCTGGAATGTTTGAGAATGTCATAATGAACCCTGGAATGTTTGAGAATGTCACAATGAACCCTGGAATGTTTGAGAATGTCACAATGAACCCTGAAATGTTTGAGAATGGCATAATGAACCCTGGAATGTTTGAGAATGTCATAATGAACCCTGAAATGTTTGAGAATGGCATAATGAACCCTGGAATGTTTGAGAATGTCATAATGAACCCTGTAATGTTTGAGAATGTCATAATGAACCCTGTAATGTTTGAGAATGTAATAATGACCCTGGAATGTTTGAGAATGACATAATGAACCCTGAAATGTTTGAGAATGTCACAATGAACCCTGGAATGTTTGAGAATGTCATAATGAACCCTGAAATGTTTGAGAATGTCATAATGAACCCTGACATGTTTGAGAATGTCATAATGAACCCTGAAATGTTTGAGAATGTAATAATGAACCCTGGAATGTTTGAGAATGTCATAATGAACCCTGGAATGTTTGAGAATGTCATAATGAACCCTGAAATGTTTGAGAATGTCATAATGAACCCTGGAATGTTTGAGAATGTCATAATGAACCCTGGAATGTTTGAGAATGTCATAATGAACCCTGGAATGTTTGAGAATGTCATAATGAACCCTGGAATGTTTGAGAATGTCACAATGAACCCTGGAATGTTTGAGAATGTCATAATGAACCCTGGAATGTTTGAGAATGTCACAATGAACCCTGGAATGTTTGAGAATGTCATAATGAACCCTGAAATGTTTGAGAATGTCATAATGAACCCTGGAATGTTTGAGAATGTCATAATGAACCCTGGAATGTTTGAGAATGTCATAATGAACCCTGGAATGTTTGAGAATGTCATAATGAACCCTGAAATGTTTGAGAATGGCATAATGAACCCTGGAATGTTTGAGAATGTAATAATGAACCCTGACATGTTTGAGAATGTCATAATGAACCCTGGAATGTTTGAGAATGTCATAATGAACCCTGGAATGTTTGAGAATGTCATAATGAATCCTGAAATGTTTGAGAATGTCACAATGAACCCTGGAATGTTTGAGAATGTCATAATGAACCCTGGAATGTTTGAGAATGTCACAATGAACCCGGGAATGTTTGAGAATGTCATAATGAACCCTGACATGTTTGAGAATGTCATAATGAACCCTGAAATGTTTGAGAATGGCATAATGAACCCTGGAATGTTTCTGAATGTCATAATGAACCCTGAAATGTTTGAGAATGTCATAATGAACCCTGAAATGTTTGAGAATGTAATAATGAACCCTGGAATGTTTGAGAATGTCATAATGAACCCTGAAATGTTTGAGAATGTCATAATGAACCCTGAAATGTTTGAGAATGTCATAATGAACCCTGGAATGTTTGAGAATGTCATAATGAACCCTGGAATGTTTGAGAATGTAATAATGAACCCTGACATGTTTGAGAATGTCATAATGAACCCTGGAATGTTTGAGAATGTCATAATGAACCCTGGAATGTTTGAGAATGTCATAATGAATCCTGACATGTTTGAGAATGTCACAATGAACCCTGGAATGTTTGAGAATGTCATAATGAACCCTGGAATGTTTGAGAATGTCACAATGAACCCGGGAATGTTTGAGAATGTCATAATGAACCCTGACATGTTTGAGAATGTCATAATGAACCCTGAAATGTTTGAGAATGGCATAATGAACCCTGGAATGTTTCTGAATGTCATAATGAACCCTGAAATGTTTGAGAATGTCACAATGAACCCTGGAATGTTTGAGAATGTCATAATGAACCCTGAAATGTTTGAGAATGGCATAATGAACCCTGAAATGTTTGAGAATGTCATAATGAACCCTGAAATGTTTGAGAATGTCATAATGAACTCTGACATGTTTGTGAATGTCATAATGAACTCTGACATGTTTGTGAATGTCATAATGAACTCTGACATGTTTGTGAATGTCATAATGAACCCTGAAATGTTTGAGAATGTCATAATGAACCCTGAAATGTTTGAGAATGTCATAATGAACCCTGACATGTTTGAGAATGTCATAATGAACCCTGAAATGTTTGAGAATGGCATAATGAACTCTGACATGTTTGTGAATGTCATAATGAACCCTGAAATGTTTGAGAATGGCATAATGAACCCTGAAATGTTTGAGAATGTCATAATGAACCCTGAAATGTTTGAGAATGTCATAATGAACTCTGACATGTTTGTGAATGTCATAATGAACTCTGACATGTTTGAGAATGTCATAATGAACCCTGGAATGTTTGAGAATGTCATAATGAACTCTGAAATGTCACGATGAACCCTGAAATGTCACGATGAACACTGGATTATTTGAGATAGCCATGATTAACTTTGGAATGTTTGAGAATGTCATAATGAACTCTGATATACATATTGGACTATATCAGCCTATATCCTATACATATTATGAACACAAAGTTTTACATGACTTACATGAACACCAGTATTCTCACATATGCTGTTGATAATTACTCCCACATGAGGTACAGGAGGCGACCCCACCTTCACAGCAGAGTTCACTTATACCACTACAATTTGCATAGGGAATATATCCCAGTTTGGCAGAATAAAAGTAGTTTACAAGACAGGAATGTGTTTGTGTAAGGCATTGATTTTCAGAATTTGGCATGTTATATAAATATACTACAGGTCAAGTAGAGAGATATGATAAGGCAACTGCATTGCACTCTCCCCCTCTCTCTCTCTAACATCAATGAACATGGTACTTGGCTCCATTTTGACAGGTTAGGAAACTATAAATTAAAAGTTAGATTCTCCTTGAAATTGTGTCCAAGAAAATGAGGGGACATGGGGCATTTTATAACATTAAAAGAAGTCCCAAATTTGGCAATTTACTTCTATTAACTTAGAATCTATGCTGGTGAAACCTGCACTAGGCAGGCATGAATAATTGATGGTAGATCAGGGATCATGTTAGCAGGTGATGTGGGTGAA
Source organism: Archivesica marissinica (assembly GCA_014843695.1). Taxonomy (NCBI): domain Eukaryota; kingdom Metazoa; phylum Mollusca; class Bivalvia; order Venerida; family Vesicomyidae; genus Archivesica; species Archivesica marissinica. Next base: position 19,617,792 of record CM026403.1, on the reverse strand, counting down.
ACAGTCGGATCATGTTAGACGGTGATGTGGGTGAAACAGTCAGGATCATGTTAGAGGGCGATGTGGGTGAAACAGTCGGGATCATGTTAGAGGGTGATGTGGGTGAAACAGTCGGGATCATGTTAGAGGGTGATGTGGGTGAAACAGTCAGGATCATGTTAGAGGGCGATGTGGGTGAAACAGTCGGGATCATGTTAGAGGGTGATGTGGGTGAAACAGGCGGGATCATGTTAGAGGGTGATGTGGGTGAAACAGTCGGGATCATGTTAGAGGGTGATGTGGGTGAAACAGTCGGGATCATGTTAGAGGGTGATGTGGGTGAAACAGTCAGGATCATGTTAGAGGGTGATGTGGGTGAAACAGTCAGGATCATGTTAGAGGGCGATGTGGGTGAAACAGTCGGGATCATGTTAGAGGGTGATGTGGGTGAAACAGGCGGGATCATGTTAGAGGGTGATGTGGGTGAAACAGTCGGGATCATGTTAGAGGGTGATGTGGGTGAAACAGTCGGGATCATGTTAGAGGGTGATGTGGGTGAAACAGTCAGGATCATGTTAGAGGGTGATGTGGGTGAAACAGGCGGGATCATGTTAGAGGGTGATGTGGGTGAAACAGTCAGGATCATGTTAGAGGTTGATGTGGGTGAAACAGTCAGGATCATGTTAGAGGGTGATGTGGGTGAAACAGTCGGGATCATGTTAGAGGGTGATGTGGGTGAAACAGGCGGGATCATGTTAGAGGGTGATGTGGGTGAAACAGTCTGGATCATGTTAGAGGGTGATGTGGGTGAAACAGTCGGGATCATGTTAGAGGGTGATGTGGGTGAAACAGTCAGGATCATGTTAGAGGGCAATATGGGTGAAACAGTCAGGATCATGTTAGAGGGTGATGTGGGTGAAACAGTCAAGATCATGTTAGAGGGTGATGTGGGTGAAACAGTCAGGATCATGTTAGAGGGTGATGTGGGTGAAACAGTCAGGATCATGTTAGAGGGTGATGTGGGTGAAACAGTCGGGATCATGTTAGAGGGTGATGTGGGTGAAACAGTCGGGATCATGTTAGAGGGCGAAGTGGGTGAAACAGTCACCCTAGGGTCTGTCGTGTTGAAATGGTTAAACATTGTTAGCACTTCATGTATTCTTGCAATATCTCAGAATTTCTTTCTAGCAAAATGGCAAATCTGATTATCACATTTCCCGGAAAAGTTAAACATTGTGGTATCAAATATAGCTGAGTGAACAGCCACGAGGTTCATTAAAGTCCAGTGAACAGTTGCACTTCACAAGGTTCATTAAGGTCCAGTGAACAGCCACACTTCAGCGCTTCACGAGGTTCATTAAGGTCCAGTGAACAGCCGCACTTCACGAGGTTCATTAAGGTTCAGTGAACAGCCCCACTTCAGCACTTCACGAGGTTCATTAAGGTCCAGTGAACAGCCACACTTCAGCACTTCACGAGGTTCATTAAGGTCCAGTGAACAGGAAACAGGAAACCTGACTTCGCCCACTTTTCCCTATTTATTGTTTTCAATTTTCATACAAAATTTTGTCCAGTAAACGCTGTGGCTGATCTGGATCTATGTTGTTTGCTACATAACCAAGTGTCTTAGCAAGATCATCTGAATAGCAATCAGCATAGAGTCTGATCAGATGGAATGTTCTGTGGCGGTTGATCTGGCTCTATGTTCTTTACAAATACTGTTTGAACGGTATCCAGAATAAATGGCTTAATGGGTATATGTATGTCATGAGAGGCACGAGACCTTGGTTTAAAGTCCCATCAGAAAGACTGTTAATTTTATTAGGGTCAGATGGGGGATCGAACCGGCGATCCCTGGATTACCAGTCAATCGTGTTAACACTGGACTACAGATCCATTTGTTACTCTAACACTGTACTAGTTCCATAGTTCTTTTACTCTTTCACCGCCAATGTCGCATAAAAGCGACTTTGTAAAACAAGTAGAGAACCCGATCGGACAGAACAGAACATGCCGTCTGATCAGGCTATATGCTGATTGCTCTTCAGACAGTGGAGCTGAAGCACCTGTCCAAATAGCAAACAACATAGATCCTGATCAGATGCGGCGTTACGCCGAGGCTGATCTGGATCTATGTTGTTTGCACATCCTCTGAATTTATTCGGCGCTGAAAGAGTTAAAGCAACATAAATCGGGGGGGGGGGGAAATGAAAATTTCTACAGAATATAGTTTCCTATTACCGTATTTAGCTAGGTATAGTGTGTACATTTCTTACTGAAATCCTCATCCATGTTATCTACTGCGCATTAAACACCAGTACAGACATACCAATATTTCGTGAAATTCGACCCGAACGTGCCCCACAGTCATTCTATAATTTGTTACATTCGACAAACGTTATAAACTAGCTATTAAAACCAGTTGCCGATAGTCTATATAAATAAATGAAATGAATAAGACCACAAAATTAGCATATACTGCGTTAATTTTGGCAAACTTTGAAGAATTTAATTGAAATTAGTAAATGTATAAAAATGGCGATTTGATAACATCACATGGTTTTATCGTATGTAATATTTCCCGTACTTTTCGCGTACTTCGCCGCATAAAGCGACGCTGCAATCGTACGATATCATAGAGATAAAGAAACTTTGTAATAATAGTTTATTTGATTTAATATACCGTATGTTTTTAAATACGACATGATTAAAGACACGATGTGTTGGTTATTTTTACGGGAAATATTTACTATGTACAATGCATTGCTTAAAAAACAAACTTTTTTTGGCTGCAGTATTTCAATTGTTTGTAGCGATAATTAATTTCGACAAACCTTTCACAATGGGTCCCAGTTAATTAGGTAGGCTACACGTGTTGAGAAGTTTGAGCATCTTCTGACATGTTTGAGAATGTGTTGAGATGTTTGAGAACGTGTTGAGAAATTTGAGCAGGTGTTAAGTTTGAGAAATTAATTATCGCTCAACTTGTCAATTTAATGCCATGTCATCGAAGCTGTCATCAGACAAGCAGTAAACATTCTCTGATTGACATCATATCACTCAGAATACCTCTCAGATTTGACACACCTCTCAGTTATTGTCAAAACGTATCTACTTATACTGTCACACCATGGGTAAAGTCAGAAACTCCTACACCGCCCGAGAGAAGCTGACCATCATCAAATACGCAGAAGCGTAAACTTGTGTTGTTTTCTTTTATGCAACATTTCCCGAAACGTGTATTTCTGCAAGTACGCATCCACGATATGCATGTAATTTTCATGAAATCATGCCTGAGTGCGTTACCGTTCCTCGATGAGGTATCTCGAGTGATTAATATAAGTTGTAAAAATCACGGAGCACAATTTTTAGCGATTCTTGAGAAATGTTAAATTTTGACTTGACATCGGAACTCAGTTTCCCCCCCGATTTTCGTGCCAAATCGTGGGTGCGCATTATACACTATAGCGCACTATACACAGCTAAATACGGTATATTGTAGTTATTTTTGTCCAATTATTTGCCACAGAAACTTGGAGTATTTCAACTAATAAACAAGTGTGGTATAATGACAAGTTCTCAAATAATGTCTGCCACAGCATGTGTACTTAAATGGATACAGATGTTTTCATACAAATTTACTCTTATACAAAATGAATGTATTATCACACCTTTTGCACTTGCATATAATTATTTCTGGAGTACTCTGATTAACCTACCAGGTACATGTATCATGTGATTACCTCTGCTGATCCTGGTAGGTGTAGTCCTATTGTTCCCACTTATATAAAATTAGGTAAAAACGGGTGTGGGACGGATAGACATGCAGACAGACAGAATGTGTTTAAGAGTGTTTAAGATCAAATACAATCAAACGGACGGGCAGACAGACAGCAACTATATATATACATACCATGAACCTGTAACCACCAACAACAAGACTTTGTCCACTGCGTTTGTTGCGGACAAACTAAATGTGAACTTGTGCATTCGCCATAACTTTAAGTTGTATGCATATGACATATGTGTCTACTGGACAACAGCAAGTGGGAATAAAAGGATTAAACCTCCTGGTAGTATTGAGTATATAAGCAAATATCTCATCAGGGTCGAGTCAGCCGGATCTGTAGTCCAGTGGTAACACGCTGGACTGGTAATCCAGGGATCGCACATTCGATCCCCCGTCTGACCCTAATAAAATTAACAGTCTTTCAGATGGGACGTTAAACCAAGGTCTCATGTCAGTGCTTTACACTGTGCACGTAAAAGAACCAGAGGAGACTCTGGAATGGGTCTCCCTTTTTATTTTTTGGAGCTACCAGGAGTAGCCTGTATGGGTCTCTCTCTGTCTGTATCATTGCACTATCCTCCAAAAATCTAACATTACTCATCTCTTCAGGAGGCGTTGCTCATATGGGCAACCGGTAGCGATGATAAATAAACGTAAAACACACACAGGGTCGTGTCAACGGTGTTCGAAAATTCCTTCTTTCATTATTGTGAGTTTGTAGACCGCATGAATTTCATTTACTGATGACAATTAATTGCTCAAATTATCTCTCGAAACATATATATGTTGTAGCATTGTTAGTTATATAAACATCGCTAACTAATGAAAATCAATTGTTCACATTATGCCGGAACATAATTATGTGTTGTAGCATTTAAAATTTATATCATAAACTTCGCTTACTAATGAAAATTAATTGTTCAAATTATCGCGGAACATAATTATGTGTTGTAGCATTTGCAATTTATATCATAAACATCGCTTACTAATGAAAATTAATTGTTCAAATTATCGCGGAATATTTATACGTGAAAACATACATCTTTGATTTTTTGCGATGTTTTGTTGCTTTAAAACGACACTACATCAGTGAAAATGCAAATTTATACAGAATGTAATTTCCTATTATATGGTATAATTGTTTTCCAAATATTTGCCTCAAAAACTGAGTATTTCAACTAATAAACAAACGTCGTATACGCGGTTTGTTGACATAACAAAACAATGTAAATAGGGTGGACATGCATGCATAATACATACCTGTGTATCCCGAATAACGAGATTTATGGTACAGCGTTGGACACTCGCACTCGCCAACTCGTCATGGCGATAACGTTTTTAGACTGGCGAGAAACTTTTACTATGCACTCGACATCGTGGCGAGATGTCTGTTTTTTTGTTGTTTTTTTTTAAATTTGTTTTTTTATTATACTTTATTTATTTTACAACGATTGCGAAGCAAGTTTGAACAACTTATATTAATCACTCTTGTTGGCTCTAAATTTAAAGTGACAAAATTTAAGATAAAAAAAGAGGTTGATTTTACCCCAAAGTCCACCAGAATGCACCATTTTGTGTCTACTTAAAAACAAATTTCATGGGGGGCATGCCCCTGGACCCCCCTAGCATGGCAATAGGGTCGACATGCATCCGGTGGCAAACTGTGTATCCTGATGGTAGATATTTATTGTACAGATATACCGTATATATATATATATATATTGTACAGATATACCGTATATATATATATATATATATATTGTACAGATATACCGTATATATATATATATATATATAATCAGGTCTTTACTAACTGCCAAACTATAAACATGTCTCAGCTTCTAAGTAAGCATTGCAGACGTGAATGGTTAATTTATGAGAGTCTACTAAACTATGAATACCCCGCTAAACCCCTCCAAACCGAACTTTACCTCTGGTCAGACGGCCGTTTGTTTAGAGGAAATTGTATTTGGAAATTGCCGACTATCAAAAGTAATAAAGCTTTCTTCAAAATATTATTATATTATATTTCGGGTTTTATGCATGCATCAGCACCATTTTGGGCTATATCGCCGGCGGGCAGTTTACCCAACAACACCTTTCCTGGGCAGGCTCCAGCGGTTAACCAGTACTTGGGTGCACCAACCTCCGTACGAAACTGCCAACTGTTTCATATAAATGAAACACGGTCTGAGCGGGGCTCGAACCCGTGACCATCAGTGATGATAGGTTACAGTGGTATACAAGTCAGCGACCTTAACCACTCGACCACGGAGGCGGACTTTCTTCAAAATATGATGCGAGATAAAGTTTGAACAAAGTTGTGTTAATAGTATATTTGACACAGTGCTTATACTATTTTCTCGGAATTGAAGAAGGGGTGGCGGTTGGTGACTGAATAATACTCTGGGCTGCAATAATAATTTTATGGTTTGATCCCCGAACAATTAGAGCATATCGACACTCTTTAGCATTTATCTACCTAAAGCTACCTAATACAGACGGATCTGTAGTCCAGTGGTAACACACTGGATTGGTAATCCAGGGATCACAGGTTCGATCCCCCGTCTGACCATAATAAAATATAACAGTCTTTCAGATTGGACTTTAAACCGAGGTCTTGTGTCGGTGCTGTACACAATGCACGTAAATGAACCAAAGGAGACTCTGGAATGGGTCTCTGTCTGTATCATTGCACTATCCTCCAAAAATCTAAAATGACTAATCTCTTCGGGAAGCGTCGCTCATATGGGCAACCGGTAGCGACGATAAATAAACGTAAAACACACACAGTGACTTAATATTGCTAATAATAGCTCGATGGCGAATGATGGAATCCATCACCATGAGGGAGAGAAAAGAGGCAATGTGGTATTTTTTTATTTTATTTATTTAAGTTAATTTAACGTCACTACCGGTTGCCCATTTGAACGACAGGCAGCTTACCTAACAACACCACTCCAGCGGTTAACCACTACTTGGTGCAACAACCTCCGTAAGAAACATGCAATGTGGAATTTAAGTGCCTTGCCATATAAGTGAGGTCTATTGAGGACTGTGTATTACAGGTATTGCTAAAGAATCCAGGACACAGTAATAACCGATGAGAGTAGTGTACCCTGCCCGGGTCATTCTGTATGTATCTCCCTGGGAGTAGTGTACCCTGCCCGGGTCATTCTGTATGTATCTCCCTGGGAGTAGTGTACTCTGCCCGAGTCATTCTGTAGGTATCTCCCTGAGAGTGTTGTACCATGCCCGGGTCATTCTGTATGTATCTCCTTGGGAGTAGTGTACCCTGCCCGGGTCATTCTGTATGTATCTCCCTGGGAGTAGTGTACCCTGCCCGGGTCATTCTGTATGTATCTCCCTGGGAGTAGTGTACCCTGCCCGGGTCATTCTGTATGTATCCCCTGGGAGTGGTGTACCCTCCCAGGTCATTCTGTATGTATCTCCCTGAGAGTAGTGTACCCTGCCCGGGTCATTCTGTATGTATCTCCCTGGGAGTAGTGTACCCTGCCCGGGTCATTCTGTATGTATCTCCCTGGGAGTAGTGTACCCTGCCCGGGTCATTCTGTATGTATCTCCCTGGGAGTAGTGTACCCTGCCCGGGTCATTCTGTATGTATCTCCCTGGGAGTAGGTACCCTGCCCGGGTCATTCTGTATGTATCTCCCTGGGTAGTGTATCCTGCCCGGGTCATTCTGTATGTATCTCCCTGGGAGTAGTACCCTGCCCGGGTCATTCTGTATGTATCTCCCTGGGAGTAGTGTACCCTGCCCGGGTCATTCTGTATGTATCTCCATGAGAGTAGTGTACCCTGCCCGGGTCATTCTGTATGTATCTCCCTGGGAGTAGTGTACCCTGCCCGGGTCATTCTGTATGTATCTCCATGGGAGTAGTGTACCCTGCCCGGGTCATTCTGTATGTATCTCCATGAGAGTAGTGTATCCTGCACTAAATAATTGACTTGCTACCACAAAAATTAATTGTAATTGAATGTGTAAAAGACAATTGTTGACGGACGGACGGACATCCAGGTAGACAAATGGTTGGACGCCAGACAAAACATGACCACAACATGTCATCTTGAGATAAACAACTACATGTATATCATACTGAACAAACACTGTTTATGCTTACATTGAATGTGAACTAAGCAACAGAATAGTGGATAGCAAATGAATATATTATCGTATATTTATACGGAATATTGGATAGCAAATGAATATATTATCGTAGATTTATACGGAATATTGGATAGCAAATGAATATATTATCGTAGATTTATACGGAATATTGGATAGCAAATGAATATATTATCGTAGATTTATACGGAACAATTTATACGGAACACGTCATCTGAACCCATTGTAAGCACACCAAGTTTCACTCAACCTTGTACCACAAAAAAAAATCAACATCAATATAAAAACAAAATAGAAAACGTATAAAATATACCACAGCGTTGTGTACCATGTAGTAACATAGCTTCCCTCCAAATATTCCCGGAACACACTGATCAATGGACATCCAGGTTATATTTACAAGAGTTTTCCTAATGCCTTCAACTTTCTCCACTGCTCATGAAGCATATTGATCCATATATTAACACTATTTCCCAACTTATGAAAACATGTGTCAATTCCAGCCACACTTAGAATCCTGGTCTAATAGGTAATCTTATATGACAAACAAATACTCCATAGATGTCTTCAATAAAAGTGTAGGAATACAGCACTCTGTAAGAAACTCCAATTACATCTAGATAAAGTATATTTTTCAGTTGCATAATATTTCTATAAAGCAACCATAGTTGTCCCAAATCAATATACTGGGACAATATATATTAATCTTGGTGATTAATTGAGCACAATCATCTACTGAGTTACCCTATTAAACACAAATGGCAATGTTTTGATAGAAAGCTTTTTACAAATGCGGAAATTGATTCAGACAATACAGTTACAATAGAGGAAGATTAACCAGCATTTATGAATGGTTATATTGGGTGACACAATTCAGGGCTGTTATTTCCATGAAATGTGAAGTGTAGCCGACAATTAACCTCTGCTGAAAATTATTGACGTAATCGCTAACCTGTTTTCCAGTAATGAAGCGCTGGCGGCCACAGGTGATTACACGCCGAACGTTATAAGTAAACAAGAGAACTCTCTGAACGTGCCAATACCTGGCCCAGTCTCACAAGATTTTGACCCCCCCCCCGGTGAAAATGGTCACTGTCAAAATGTCCACGTCAATGATTAGCACTGGTGATTGGTGTGCTAAATGTTCATGTCAATGATTAGCACTAGTGATTGGTGTGCTAAATGTTCATGTCAATGATTAGCACTAGGTATTGGTGTGCTAAATGTTCATGTCAATGATTAGCACTAGTGATTGGTGTGCTAAATGTTCATGTCAATGATTAGCACTAGTGATTGGTGTGCTAAATGTTCATGTCAATGATTAGCACTAGTGATTGGTGTGCTAAATGTTCATGTCAATGTTAGCACTAGTGATTGGTGTGCTAAATGTTCATGTCAATGATTAGCACTAGTGATTGGTGTGCTAAATGTTCATGTCAATGTTTAGCACTAGTGATTGGTGTGCTAAATGTTCATGTCAATGATTAGCACTAGTGATTGGTGTGCTAAATGTTCATGTCAATGATTAGCACTAGTGATTGGTGTGCTAAATGTTCATGTCAATGATTAGCACTAGTTATTGGTGTGCTAAATGTTCATGTCAATGCTTAGCACTAGTGATTGGTGTGCTAAATGTTCATGTCAATGCTTAGCACTAGTGATTGGTGTGCTAAATGTTCATGTCAATGCTTAGCACTAGTGATTGGTGTGCTAAATGTTCATGTCAATGCTTAGCACTAGTGATTGGTGTGCTAAATGTCACCTCTGTCATTTAAGAGATGGAATAAGAAAATATGGACATGTTTAAGATGTTGACCTTCAAATGATATATATAGGTCAGAGACAAAGTCTATATGCTCATTGTACCAAACCTGTCTACTGATGAGGACTGCCTGTGCAACAGAAACTTGACCTACTGGCCATAAAATCCAATAGAGGTCATTTCCCAGGGGGGGGCTTCTCCTTGACAAAATGGGTAGAGGGTTCTTGTGTGGCATAGCATATGAAAACCTGATTCTAACCTTAGACAGATCGGACAAAACATTGGTAAAACATCACATATTGAGCTATATTCTGACAGTTTTAAACAATCTAATCACATAGTTTCACTTCTGATTATTTTCTGGATGGCATAGTACAGTGAAACCCCTCTAAACCGTTCAGCCACCGGACCAGATGTAAAGTTCGGTTTTGGAGGGGTTTTTGGCTTAGAGGGTTTTTTTTAAAACTTTATTTATTTTACAACGATTGCAAAGCAAGTTTTAACAACTTATATTAATCACTCTCGTTGGCACGGATGAAAGCGTAAATGTGGGAGGAAACCGGAGTACCTGGAGAAAACCACCCGGTCCAATGGGTTTTCATAGTCACCATCCTGATTTCTCATAAATCAACAGTTCAAGTCTGCAATGTTTAGAAGGAGGGCGAGTCATATTCATTATACGTTTGGCAGAAAGTAAAAGAACTAATTATTTTAACTGTACAATACAATATTCTGACATGTTTATATCGCTAGTGCATTTCCTTCGATGAACGTATGTGCCCTGATTGTATACATTTTTGTACGAGGGCTACCAACTAATGATATGCAGCTGACATGTTCACTCGAAGTTACGGGCATGTGATAGTGCATTTCCTTCGATGAACGTATGTGCCCTGATTGTATACATTTTCGTACGAGGGCTACCAACTAATGATATGCTAGGCAGTGTTCGCCAAGAGAAAAGGCGTGTCTTCGGCCTCCACACACTTTAACCACACCCAATGTAATTCATATCCCGATGGAACCTATTCCTTAAAACAATAGCTGAGAGTTGTTTGTTGAAAAGAATAGTCTGTTTCATAATTGATTCAACCCTTTCAACACCACAGACCTCTAAATTGGCTTACAAAAAAGTGTAGATCCAGATGAGCCGGCTCGTGACGAGCCGTCTCATCAGGATCTGCACGTTTTTCAAGTAATATAACTATTTTTAGAAATTTTTTTTACCCATTTTGATAAATGAACTGATCCAAATGTAATTTTGTTATTAATTTATTGGTCTAAAAATATCATGGACCAGTCCATGTCAGTTACTTGGTGTTGAATGGGTTAAGACAAGTTGCTGTTCGGTTTACAGAGGTAAATTCACAGAATATTTAAATAAATCTGTTTGGTATTCGGAGAAGAGGGGTTCCGGTTTACCAAGGTTTTCTTACAATGAACAAAGAAGGAAATATTTCGTACCAAGGTTTGGAGGGAATTCAAGTTTTAGGGGGGGGGGGGGGGGGGTTAGTTTTGAGGGGTTTCACTGTACTTAGGATACATAGCATAAAATAATAATTGTGAACCTCGATCCCGACGTCGGCTAAATAATAAAATCACTCTATGCTAGAAAGATGTATACCCTACTTAGATTGAAATTATGTAAAACATACCCTTAACTTAGTCTGATGTGAATAAAATCCTACCCCCCCCTCCTCTAGATTGAAATGGTGAAAAACAGATCCCCTGGGGTCGTACTTTTACAGTAAGCATTTTTAAGAAGAGCACCCCGTGCTAAAATAGGTCAAAATACATAAAGGGTCTAGGTGGGCCTGCTAAAATAGGTCAAAATATATAAAGGGTCTAGGTGGGCCTGCTAAAATAGGTCAAAATACATAAAGGGTCTAGGTGGGCCTGCTAAAGTAGGTCAAAATAAATAAAGGGTCTAGGTGGGCCTGCTAAAATAGGTCAAAATAAATAAAGGGTCTAGGTGGGCCTGCTAAAATAGGTCAAAATACATAAAGGGTCTAGGTGGGCCGGCTAAAATAGGTCAAAATACATAAAGGGTCTAGGTGGGCCGGCTAAAATAGGTCAAAATACATAAAGGGTCTAGGTGGGCCTGCTAAAATAGGTCAAAATACATAAAGGGTCTAGGTGGGCCGGCTAAAATAGGTCAAAATACATAAAGGGTCTAGGTGGGCCTGCTAAAATAGGTCAAAATACATAAAGGGTCTAGGTGGGCCTGCTAAAATAGGTCAAAATACATAAAGGGTCTAGGTGGGCCTGCTAAAATAGGTCAAAATACATTCTAGTTGCATATTGATCGGGTGATAGCAGTCTTTATAGGAAGACAAAAAACAGAATGATATATGAATATTGAAGAATATACCTGCATGTTGTAGAGGACATGCTGGGGTCCCTGTCCAACAGATGTAACACCCTGTGTCTAACTGCCCGCAAGAAAAACATCTCTCTATGGAAGTTCTGTCAACATGCAAAGCAATCATTCAAACTATCTGCAATCATTCAAACTATCCGGATAGGCACTTTACACTTCTAAGGTTATATTTCATGATTTCATCCAATAATTCAAACTGTTAGGATATAGGTAGTTTACAAAGCAACTAGACAAGAGATAGGATGAAACTTTCCACAGTTCTATGAAAGGGCAATGCCATTACTCTACAGAAAATATTGAAGGTTATTTCAAATGTGTGGAAAATTGAATTGTGCGGAAAACAATTATTGTGTAACTCTTTGCAAACTAGCGTTGAAAATAACAATCAAATATGTCATGCAATTTCATTAAAGTTATGTCTTAAAAACACAATTCTAATGAAATTCCAGGACACATTTCCAGAATTTTCAGAACACATTTAATGAATTGTCATCTGCTACAATTATTTGAACTATTTATAGCTTTTATTTTAGCCAGCATGCAAAGAGTAAATAGTTTTAATGTAAAATATTGGTATTCTATGCTGTAAAGTTACGTAGGCTGGGGCATTAGTCCGGAAATAGTCTGTTTTCAGTAACACGTACGTACGTACGTACGGCAAAGTTTATTGCATATTTTGTACTTCTACTTTTACTGGTTCCTGGCCAAATTCAACATATTGAAATTCCTCCCACAAGAATGACCACACATACGCCTTAATCTGCGCCAATGCAACGGGAGTGATTAATAGAAGTTGTTGAAGCTTGTTTCGCAAATTGTTTCATAAAATTACAAATAAAGTTTTATAAAAAAAATAAGAAAACAAATTTAGCATTATTGCCAGGTCAGACTGTTGTACCGGAGAGTAGACAATCCACATTTCCTAGGCAAGAACAAGTACTCGACTCTCCAACCATGTGGTTCACAACCTTTTCGCACATAATCGTTTATCACTTAAATTGTCCCCGTTAATAAGGGAGCAAACTCACACCGCTGCCCTGGCGCTACTGGTGAAAGGCAAGTTCTAATGATGGCATGCTAGTCACCACTCGGCCGCGCATGGCACTAGTCACCACTCGGCCGCGCATGGAGCTAGTCACCACTCGGCCGCGCATGGCGCTAGTCACCACTCGGCCGCGCATGGCGCTAGTCACCACTCGGCCGCGCATGGAGCTAGTCACCACTCGGTCGCGCATGGCGCTAGTCACCACTCAGCCGCGCATGGCACTAGTCACCACTCGGCCGCGCATGGCGCTAGTCACCACTCAGCCGCTCATTGCGCTAGTCACCACTCGGCCGCGCATGGCGCTAGTCACCACTCGGCCGCACATTGCGCTAGTCACCACTCGGCTGCGCATGGCACTAGTCACCACTCGGCCGCGGAGATTTACCAAGAGTTATTCATGTGTAAAATAGTAATCAATTATTATATATTTTGGAACTTTAAAATATAATACAATCCCATATATGGACATTAAAATATAATACAATCCCTTATATGGACATTAAAATATAATACAATCCCTTATATGGACATTAAAATATAATACAATCCCTTATATGGACATTAAAATATAATACAATCCCTTATATGGACATTAAAATATAATACAATCCCTTATATGGACATTAAAATATAATACAATCCTTTATATGGACATTAAAATATAATACAATCCCTTATATGGACATTAAAATATAATACAATCCCTAATATGGATTTAGCAGTAAATGATCAAGGCAAATATTAGTCCCCCAGATTCCATTTTACCCAGTGAAAATCAATTAGTTTCAAATAGCAGCAATAGAATTGTTTTAATAACGTGAAAAACATTGTGCAGTTTGTTATGAGAGTTATAGTAGACATTTACTCATCCTAATCAATGTGCAAGCAGTGAGCATATTTATCTAATCCACCTGTCTAATCCACCTGCATTGCAGTGAGCATATCTATCTAATCCACCTGTCTAATCCACCTGCATTGCAGTGAGCATATCTATCTAATCCACCTGTCTAATCCACCTGCATTGCAGTGAACATATCTATCTAATCCACCTGTCTAATCCACCTGCATTGCAGTGAGCTTATCTATCTAATCCACCTGTCTAATCCACCTGCATTGCAGTGAGCATATCTATCTAATCCACCTGCATTGCAGTGAACATATCTATCTAATCCACCTGCATTGCAGTCAGCATATCTATCTAATCCACCTGTCTAATCCACCTGCATTGCAGTGAATATATCTATCTAATCCACCTGCATTGCAGTGAACATATCTATCTAATACAACTGTCTAGTCCACCTGCATTGCAGTGAACATATCTATCTAATCCACCTGTCTATTCCACCTGCATTGCAGTCAGCATATCAATCTAATCCACCTGCATTGCAGTGAATATATCTATCTAATCCACCTGTCTAGTCCACCTGCATTGCAGTGAACATATCTATCTAATCCACTTGCATTGCAGTGAACATATCTATCTAATCCACCTGTCTAGTCCACCTGCATTGCAGTGAACATATCTATGTAATCCACCTGCATTGCAGTGAGCATATCTATCTAATCCACCTGCATTGCAGTCAGCATATCTATCTAATCCACCTGCATATAGAGTGCTGCAGTCAGCATATCTATCTAATCCACCTGCATATAAAGTGCTGCAGTGAGCATATCTATCTAATCCACCTGCATTGCAGTGAGCATATCTATCTAATCCACCTGCATTGCAGTCAGCATATCTATCTAATCCACCTGCATTGCAGTCAGCATATCTATCTAATCCACCTGCATATAGAGTACTGTAGTGAGCATATCTAGCTAATCCACCTGCATATAGAGTACTGTAGTCAGCATATCTAGCTAATCCACCTGCATATAGAGTACTGTAGTCAGCATATCTATCTAATCCACCTGCATATAGAGTACTGTAGTCAGCATATCTATCTTCAATATGTCCAGATATACACTTTACACATGTATACAGTTATTGTACGACTCAATCCAACCATTCAATATGTCCAGATATACACTTTACACATGTATACAGTTATTGTACGACTCAATCCAACCATTCAATATGTCCAGATATACACTTTACACATGTATACAGTTATTGTACGACTATATCCAACCATTCAATATGTCCAGATATACACTTTACACATGTATATAGTTATTGTACGACTATATCCAACCATTCAATATGTCCAGATATACACGTTACACATGTATACAGTTATTGTACGACTCAATCCAACCATTCAATATGTCCAGATATACACTTCACATGTATACAGTTATTGTACGACTCAATCCAACCATTCAATATGTCCAGATATACACTTTACACATGTATACAGTTATTGTACAACTCAATCCAACCATTCAATATGTCCAGATATACACTTTACACATGTATACAGTTATTGTACAACTCAATCCAACCATTCAATATGTCCAGATATACACTTTACACATGTATACAGTTATTGTACGACTCAATCCAACCATTCAATATGTCAGGTATACACTTTACACATGTATACAGTTATTGTACGACTCAATCCAACCATTCAATATGTCCAGATATACACTTTACACATGTATACAGTTATTGTACGACTCAATCCAACCATTCAATATGTCCAGATATACACTTCACATGTATACAGTTATTGTACGACTCAATCCAACCATTCAATATGTCCAGATATACACTTTACACATGTATACAGTTATTGTACAACTCAATCCAACCATTCAATATGTCCAGATATACACTTTACACATGTATACAGTTATTGTACAACTCAATCCAACCATTCAATATGTCCAGATATACACTTTACACATGTATACAGTTATTGTACGACTCAATCCAACCATTCAATATGTCAGGTATACACTTTACACATGTATACAGTTATTGTACGACTCAATCCAACCATTCAATATGTCAGGTATACACTTTACACATGTATACAGTTATTGTACGACTCAATCCAACCATTCAATATGTCAGGTATATGCACTGTGCACTAAATGTTGTATATATATCAATATCCTATTTGTACATGTATGTATATAAAATTGTTATTATATAAGCATACAGTCAAACCTATCTTAAGCAGCCAGCCAACGGATTCACAGACAGTGGCTGCTTAGCACGTGTGGTTGCTTAATAGAGGTCAAATGTATAATGAAACAACATAATTATTGGGAATCTGGAAACTGGCTGCTTAATACAGATTGGCTGTTTAATACAGGTTGGCTGTTTAATACAGGTTGGCTGCTTAATACAGGTTGGCTGCTTAATACAAGTTGGCTGTTTAATACAGATTGGCTGTTTAATACAGGTTGGCTGTGTAATACAGGTTGGCTGTTTAATACAGGTTGGCTGCTTAATACAGGTTGGCTGCTTAATACAGGTTGGCTGTTTAATACAGGTTGGCTGCTTAATACAGGTTGGCTGTTTAAAATAGAGGTGACCACTAACACAGGGTTTGACTGTAGTTATAAAGTTTCAGTGAAACATGTGAATATGTGTCCGTTACAGATATAAAGCACAAGATAATCATTGTTCCCAGGAGGTGCATCGTCATGCAACATGTCTCATCCACTTGTTCCCTGTCCCACAGGGGAGGGAACTCACTCAGCTGCTGTGAGGACAAAAATCAGAAACCAGGAAATAATCATTTAACAATGAATTTGTCCTAAATCAGAGAGTTATTATGAGGCTTTACAAGCTGATGCGGTTAACAACTTATACACCGTGATCACATCCGAACTCACCCAGCTAGAAGCCAAGTAAATTCACAGATTGCAATGAGAAACATTAGTCAGTTACTGCCTGTGTGTGTTTTACGTTTATTTATCGTCGCTACCGGTGGCCCATATGAGCAACGCCTCCTGAAAAGATTAGTAATTTTAGATTTTTGGAGGATAGTGCAATGATACAGACAGAGACCCATTCCAGAGTCTCCTCTGGTTCTTTTACATGCACGGTGTACAGCACCGACATGAAACTCGGTTTAACGTCCCATCTGAAAGACTGTTAATTTTATTAAGGTCAGACGGGGGATCGAACCTGCGATCCCTGGATTACCAGTCCAGCGTTTTACCACTGGACTACAGATCCGTCTGTTCAGTTACTGCCCCTGAATAGTCCTAATAGTATATTGGTCCTCTTAATTGGTTTCCTCTGTTTTTATTGTTGTTTCCTTTGCACCACAAGTTTTCCAGTCTCATTCGTGAAATTATTAAATCTCGACAGATATCCTTTAGCATGTCCAATGGATACCTTACTGTAAAATTTGGTTCAATTAATTAACACGATTTTGATATAATTACATTTTCGTTTTTTTTATCACATTATCATTGCGCGTTCGTTTTAATAAATAACTTAACCATTTTGGCGCCAAGTGTCAGCGCACATTTTAATGACATCACTAAATTGACATGACGTCACTTTGCAAAGCAGCGTTATATTTATGTTGCAAACAGTGGTATATTTATGTTGCAAACAGCATTATATTTATGTTGCAAAGCAGCGTTATATTTATGTTGCAAAGCAGCGTTATATTTATGTTGCAAAGCAGCGTTATATTTATGTTGCAAAGCAGCGTTATATTTATGTTGCAAAGCAGCGTTATATTTATGTTGCAAAGCAGCGTTATATTTATGTTGCAAAGCAGCGTTATATTTATGTTGCAAAGCAGCGTTATATTTATGTTGCAAAGCAGCGTTATATTTATGTTGCAAAGCAGCGTTATATTTATGTTGCAAAGCAGCGTTATATTTATGTTGCAAAGCAGCGTTATATTTATGTTGCAAAGCAGCGTTATATTTATGTTGCAAAGCAGCGTTATATTTATGTTGCAAAGCAGCGTTATATTTATGTTGCAAAGCAGCGTTATATTTATGTTGCAAAGCAGCGTTATATTTATGTTGCAAACAGCGTTATATTTATGTTGCAAAGCAGCGTTATATTTATGTTGCAAAGTAGCGTTATATTTATGTTGCAAAGCAGCATTATATTTATGTTGCAAAGCAGCGGTATATTTATGTTGCAAAGCAGCGTTATATTTATGTTGCAAAGCAGCGTTATATTTATGTTGCAAAGCAGCGTTATATTTATGTTGCAAAGCAGCATTATATTTATGTTGCAAAGCAGCGTTATATTTATGTTGCAAAGCAGCATTATATTTATGTTGCAAACAGCGGTATATTTATGTTGCAAAGCAGCGTTATATTTATGTTGCAAACAGCGGTATATTTATGTTGCAAAGCAGCGTTATATTTATGTTGCAAACAGCGGTATATTTATGTTGCAAACAGCGGTATATTTATGTTGCAAACAGCGGTATATTTATGTTGCAAAGCAGCGTTATATTTATGTTGCAAAGCAGCGTTATATTTATGTTGCAAAGCAGCATTATATTTATGTTGCAAACAGCGGTATATTTATGTTGCAAAGCAGCGTTATATTTATGTTGCAAACAGCGGTATATTTATGTTGCAAAGCAGCGTTATATTTATGTTGCAAACAGCGGTATATTTATGTTGCAAACAGCGGTATATTTATGTTGCAAACAGCGTTATATTTATGTTGCAAAGCAGCGTTATATTTATGTTGCAAAGCAGCGTTATATTTATGTTGCAAACAGCGTTATATTTATGTTGCAAACAGCGTTATATTTATGTTTCAAACAGCGTTATATTTATGTTTCAAACAGCGGTATATTTATGGTTCAAACAGCGGTATAATTGCATTGAGACTTCTTTTAAATCGTAGTTTGTCTTACCATTAACGCTATGTACCATTGAAATAAAAATATGTATACTTTACGGTTTAATTTACAAAATTATAAGGATTATTCTCTCAACCAATCAGAATCCTTCCAGGAGAATAAGAAACTATGTGATGGCCGTATGATACTGAGTTCATGCAAAAGTTAAGAGATCAAATTTGTTTTGATAAAAAGACATGGAAAAATAATACTGAATAATAAGAGTAACAGTTAGATTTTGGTAAAACAAAAAAGGTAAAACAAGACAGTTCGATGAGCTGGTATCTCTACTGAACTGCAAGCTCTGGATCGACACATTTCAATGAAAGAGTTAAATAACGCGGGTATTACTGGGTCAATCCTGACAAAAAGTGCACATGCACGACAATAAAATTCTACCCATTGGTTACTGATGTGAGTTTTACGACACCGGACGTAGAAATTTGAGGATTTTGAGTCAATTTAAGGGCTATAACTCAGATGTACTGACTCAATCCTGTATGATAAATCATGTGTGCACAAACACACTATGTTGATATTAAGTTTCAGAAGATTCAGCCCATTGGGTACGTAGAAACAGTCTATTGACAGAAATATTTGTGGATTTTTGAGCAATAACATCATAGTACTACAGGTTCGTTGCCAAGGAAACAAATACGTGCACCACCACACTTTTAAGTTTCATAAAATTGTACTCATTGGTATCTTACTGAGAACTGAGGAATGGACACCAAATTAATATCACTCGCCAAATCAATATATATCACTCGCCAAATCAATATATATCACTCGCCAAATAAACACACTCACCAAATCAATATATCACTCACCAAATCAATATATATCACTCGCCAAATAAACACACTCACCAAATAAATATATCACTCACCAAATAAATATATCACTTGCCAAATAAATACTCTCACCAAATAAATGTATCACTCGCCAAATACATACACTCACCAAATAAATGTATCACTTGCCAAATACATACACACTCACCAAATACATACACTCGCCAAATAAACACACTCACCAAATAAATAAATCACTTGCCAAATAAATGTATCACTTGCCAAATAAATGTATCACTTGCCAAATACATATATCACTTGCCAAATCAATATATATCACTCACCAAATAAATACACTCACCAAATAAATATATCACTCGCCAAATAAATATATCGCTCGCCAAATACATATATCACTTGCCAAATCAATATATCACTTGCCAAATACATATATCACTTGCCAAATCAATATATCACTCGCCAAATACATATATCACTTGCCAAATCAATATATCACTCGCCAAATAAATATATCATCGCCAAATCAATATATCGCTCACCAAATAAATATATCACTCACCAAATAAATATATCACTTGCCAAATACATACACTCACCAAATAAATGTATCACTTGCCAAATACATACACTCACCAAATAAATATATCGCTCGCCAAATACATATATCACTTGCCAAATAAATGTATCACTTGCCAAATAAATGTATCACTTGCCAAATAAATATATCACTTGCCAAATAAATGTATCACTTGCCAAATAAATGTATCACTTGCCAAATAAATGTATCACTTGCCAAATACATACTCTCACCAAATAAATGTATCACTCGCCAAATACATACACTCACCAAATAAATGTATCACTCGCCAAATACATACACTCACCAAATAAATGTATCACTCGCCAAATACATACACTCACCAAATACATACACTCACCAAATACATACACTCACCAAATACATACACTCACCAAATACATACACTCACCAAATACATACACTCGCAAAATACATACACTCACCAAATACATACACTCACCAAATAAATGTTTCACTCACCAAATACATACACTCACCAAATACATACACTCGCCAAATACATACACTCACCAAATACATACACTCGCAAAATACATACACTCACCAAATACATACACTCACCAAATAAATGTTTCACTCGCCAAATACATACACTCACCAAATACATACACTCACCAAATACATACACTCACCAAATACATACACTCACCAAATACATACACTCACCAAATACATACACTCACCAAATACATACACTCGCCAAATACATACACTCACCAAATACATACACTCACCAAATACATACACTCACCAAATAAATGTATCACTTGCCAAATAAATACTCTCACCAAATAAATGTATCACTCGCCAAATACATACACTCACCAAATAAATGTATCACTCGCCAAATACATACACTCACCAAATAAATGTATCACTCGCCAAATACATACACTCACCAAATAAATGTATCACTCGCCAAATACATACACTCACCAAATACATACACTCACCAAATACATACACTCACCAAATACATACACTCACCAAATACATACACTCACCAAATACATACACTCACCAAATACATACACTCACCAAATACATACACTCACCAAATACATACACTCACCAAATACATACACTCACCAAATACATACACTCACCAAATACATACACTCACCAAATAAATGTATCACTTGCCAAATAAATACTCTCACCAAATAAATGTATCACTCGCCAAATACATACACTCACCAAATAAATGTATCACTCGCCAAATACATACACTCACCAAATAAATGTATCACTCGCCAAATACATACACTCACCAAATAAATGTATCACTCGCCAAATACATACACTCACCAAATAAATGTATCACTCGCCAAATACATACACTCACCAAATAAATGTATCACTCGCCAAATACATACACTCACCAAATACATACACTCACCAAATACATACACTCACCAAATACATACACTCACCAAATACATACACTCACCAAATACATACACTCGCAAAATACATACACTCACCAAATACATACACTCACCAAATAAATGTTTCACTCGCCAAATACATACACTCACCAAATACATACACTCGCCAAATACATACACTCACCAAATACATACACTCGCAAAATACATACACTCACCAAATACATACACTCACCAAATAAATGTTTCACTCGCCAAATACATACACTCACCAAATACATACACTCACCAAATACATACACTCACCAAATACATACACTCACCAAATACATACACTCACCAAATACATACACTCACCAAATACATACACTCGCCAAATACATACACTCACCAAATACATACACTCACCAAATAAATGCACTCACCAAATACATACACTCACCAAATACATACACTCGCCAAATACATACACTCACCAAATACATACACTCGCCAAATACATACACTCACCAAATACATACACTCACCAAATACATACACTCGCCAAATACATACACTCACCAAATAAATGTATCACTTGCCAAATAAATACTCTCACCAAATAAATTATCACTCACCAAATACATACACTCACCAAATACATACACTCACCAAATACATACACTCACCAAATACATACACTCGCCAAATACATACACTCGCCAAATACATACACTCGCCAAATACATACACTCACCAAATACATACACTCGCCAAATAAACACACTCACCAAATAAATATATCAATCGCCAAATAAACACACTCACCAAATAAATATATCAATCGCCAAATAAACACACTCACCAAATAAATATATCAAACGCCAAATCAATATATATCACTCGCCAAATCGATTCATCACTCATCAAATCAATATATATCACTCGCCAAATCGATACATCAATCGTCAAATCAATATATCACTCGCCAAATCAATATATCACTCGCAAAAATTCTGTGTTGGGATAATAATCACAACATTATTTTGGTACGGAGAATGACAAGATTGGAGAATGATTGGTGCTGTGTTTTCTCTATAAATGAATTCTTTATTAATTTTGTTATTAAAATAGATAAAACTTCATTTATCTTACAATGATTGCGAAACAAGCTTTAACAACTTCCATTAATCACTCTCATCGGCGCGGATGTAAGCGTATATGTGGTCAATTGTGTGGGAGGAAACCGGAGTACTCAGAGAAAATACACATGTCTGATCTAGAAACAACCGTACCATCTCACATACTTGCCGGTAAAAGGTCTGAACACCTGGTGTGAAGTGAGCGAGCAAACCACTGTTCTAATTAGACAGCCTTGATTTTTTATTACTGGAACAAATTGAGAGATAAAATTAATGATGAATTAAAATAATACGACAAATCAGTTAAACGACAAAATAACCATTTGAAATTATATTCTATCAAGCCATATAAATTATTTGCAAGAGTTTCAACCAAGCCCTCCACCCTCATTTTAATGCCACCCCCATCCTCAACTAGATTTAATGAAAAATAAATTGTTTGTTTAACCCTTTCCCTCATAGAAGCACATATTGACGCCATTACCAATACGACATATTTTAACAAACCAATGTTCATAATAACGGCCAGAATCTCATGTAGTCCCAGTAATATCAATGGAGGTGGGATAGATATGGTGACTACTTATCCACTGCATGATAGCTAAATGACTGTCGTTTGTATGGAGATTTAATAGTATATTAACCTAAATCTCTATGTAGTCCCAGTAATATCTATGGAGGTGGGATAGATATGGCGACTACTTATCCACTGCATGATAGCTAAATGACTGTCGTATGTATTGAGATATAATAGTATATTAACCTAAATATCTATGAAGGAAAGGGGTTATCACATTCCTCTATAAGCACACATAGGCTTATCAGCTAAATACAACTGCCATTTACCTATCATAGTCAATGTTTTACTATGATATCTCGCAAAAAAAGAAATACACGACAGCATAATCCAGCATTAAAACACTGTCGTGACGTCATACCTTTGTATTTGCAGTCCATTATTATTAATATTGGACTGCTGTCAAAAGGCCAAAGTATTATATTAAATCCTATGCGTAAATATACGAAATTAATAATTTTAATTAGTAGGATATTGTTATATAAGTGTGTTTAAGTAAGATATAAGCCTCAAACGGATCCAATATGTAAAATATTGGTACTGTCTTCGGCGATACGCGTCTCACACAGTCCAATATTTTACATATTGGATCGTTTTCGGCTTATATCCTATACTTAAATACCTTACATCAATTGCAAGCAAGGTTTTTGTAATATGTAATATAAAAATATTGCACAAGGTGTGTAGGAAAATATTTAATTTTATATTTTAAGTCATAAGCATAATTTTGAAACACCCCAAATATTGATATTTGTTAATACCACTACACCAGTTAGGTTATTATATAATTATAAAGAAATTGATACATATTAACCATTAACCTGACGAATAAATTGCCGCGTCTGATCAGGATCTATGATGTTTGCTATTCAGACAAATGTTTTGGCGCCACTATCCGAATAGCAAACAGCATAGAGCCTGATCAGATGGAACATTCTGTGCTGTCTATGATCTTGCTTAACCCTTTCAACACCACAGGCCTCTGAATAGGCTTACAAAAAGTGTAGATCCAGATGAGCCGGCTCATGACAAGCCATCTCATCAGGATCTGCACTTTTTGCGAGTAATATTACTATTTTTAGACAAAAATTACCCATTTTAAAAAATGAACTTGTCTAAATGTAATTTTCTTATTAATTTATTGGTCTGAAAATATCATGCACCAGCCCATCTTAGTTACTTGGTGTTGAATGGGTTAATGCTGTTTGCAAAAGTGACTTTAGTGTGATTGGCAGGTTACAGGTTAATTAAAATAATAATAATATAATGTCATATTTTTATTGTAAGTTTATACAAATTTATTTTAGCTTGATTGCGAAACAAGTTCATACAACTTATATTAACCCATTCAACACCAAGTAGCTGACATGGACTGGTGCGTGATATTTTCAGACCAATAAATTAATAAGAAAATTACCTTTGGACCAGTTCATTTATCAAAATGGGTAATTTTATCTAAAAATAGTAATAATTATTACTGGCAAAAAAGTGCAGATCCTGATGAGACGGCTCGTTACGAGCTGGCTCATCTGGATCTACACTTTTCATAAGCCTATTTAGAGGCCTGTGGGGTTGAAAGGGTTAAAGTAATAGATTTTAATGAATTTGTTTTATCAGTATTTTTTAATTTTGACAGCAACTAACTTGAAAATTATACTCTCCATGATGGAATCCATCGCTATGAGGTAACGAGAAGAGGCAATGTGGAATTTAAATGCCTTGCCTAAGGGTACAATCGTAAGGGCTCCAGTGGGGCTCAAACTCATGACCTTTCGCACCTGAAGTGAACGCGCTACCACTGCGCTATCACGACTTCCACGTTGAAAAATAATCACTAAATAATTACTCATCACATATTATTCCTTTACTGATATCAAATATAATTGATATGATACGAATATAATTAAAATTTATTTAATATTTTTTAATTATGCATATTCCTGAAAGTGAAGCTGTAATTCAGGTGCACATTTATCCCGGTGTTCACTTCCATAAACCATTATGATTTACAAACTTATTGATCATTTTGTAAAATAAATGTAAAAAAAGAGGTGATTTTCAACTACAGTCTACATTCGTTATATGAAAGTCGGTTATGTCGAATTCTCCAGTTATCTCGAAGTCGGATCAAAGTCCAGTTTCAGAGACTATCATTTTACGTATAACTGGATCTGTTTATATCGAATTTGGTTAAGTAAAACTTTGGTTATGTCGAAATAGATTGTTCGGTCCGACGGAATTCGACTTAACGGATGTAGACTGTAGTACCGGTAATTTATTAAAACATAAATAATCAGCTAAATTTTACAAAAAGGCTGAATAACTAAATGTACTACATGCATTGAACAATGGAAATACTTTGAAAAATAATTCACAATTTCTAATCATCCGTTCCGTAGAATATTTTGGGTGTAAACGCAAAATGATGTTTTAAAGATTAAAGTAAAGTAAAATTAATTTCCAATGATCAAACCCTTTATTTCCCCCAAACTATTAGTTTACTTATTCATCCAAGCTATAATATAGCACCCAATGGCATTGTAAAACACTCGACAATTGTCCACAATCTTATTTCCCTTCCTTGTACATTCTAAAATACAAGAGCATAATCCTGAGCTCTAAAATAAATATAAAAAACATGGTATTTTTCCAATATGTGACATGTAATCCGATTAGCTTATTATAGAGGATCCAATAAAGTGAGCACATTATAGAGATTACAAGACAGCTATATGAACACTTCAATGACTCTGCACAAGAATTCAGCAAAAGTCCAAGTCTTTTTCAACTTCCAATTTACTTAGAACCATCATCGATCGAGTAGGAACATTGTCGACGCCAGCAGATATATAAGTCATGCACTTATTTAATTATAAACAACCAAATTAATTAGCAGCCTCCAGTATATGTATGGAGAAGCCATTGTCACACTATATATATTGCACTTTATCCGCTGTCATTCTGCTATCAGTATTTCTGCTACAGTTTAAACTTACGATCAAGCTACCATTCTGCTTTGCGCAGTGAATGCTTTGTTGACAAGAGGGCCATTTTGACCGTTGTCCGCTCACCTGAATGACTCTGGCTGACTTTGTTCTCTAGTTTATGGCTCTGTATTTGCAGTGAAGTACAGTTATATGAGACTGTTGAATCAGTTATTGCAGTATGATTTGGGATGTGAATTTTTGGATTCGATTTCTACATTTTCAGCAGCGAAATGCTTTCCAAATGGATTTCCATAACACAATTATTATTATTATACCAGATTTGTATAGCACTCTTTTCATACAGACATTATACGTTCAAAAGTGCTTAACATTCATTTAACCTAGTAAGATATTTTTACAACATACATTACAATAGTCAACATTAAATTTGGTAGAAATAAAAAAAAAAAAAATAAATTTGGTAGGAATAATAAAATAAAACAATGTTTATCAAAAAGATTAAGAAAAGTACACAGAAGAATACAGGTTAAGAATTAAAATGCAAAATGCTATAGATACATCGCTAGATGGAACACACCAAGCTAAAATCTACTTCCAAGAAGTGTATCACAGAGTGCAGCCGGCCCAGTGATTGGGTGGATCCCTACCTACGAGGCTCCCGCTACGCCTGTGATACTCTCCTCGGAATAGACTCCATTTGACTGTTACACCAATACTAATGTTCTAAAATGTTTCGTATGATTTACATTCCATGATTTACAATGTGTGTTCTGAAAATAGTCACAATTTACTAAAGGAAAACTTATACAGTCAAACCTGTCTTAAGCAGCCAGCCAAGGGAATTGCAGAAAATGACTTAGCACAGGTGGTTGCTTAATAGAAGGTAAATGTATAATAACACAGCAAATTGGGAATCTGGAAACTGGCTACTTAATACAGGTTGGCTGCTTAACCCATTCAACCCCAAGTAACTGACATGGACTGGTGCGTGATATTTTCAGACCAATAAATTAATAAGAAAATTACCTTTGGACCAGTTCATTTATCAAAATGGGTAATTTTATCTAAAAATAGTAATAATTATTACTGGCAAAAAAGTGCAGATCCTGATGAGACGGCTCATCATGAGCCGGCTCATCTGGATCTACACTTTTCATAAGCCTATTTAGAGGCATGTGGGGTTGAAAGGGTTAATACAGGTTGGCTGCTTAATGGAGGTGACCACTAATGCAGGTTTTACTGTATATTTGACTTTAGTGTCAATTTACTAGCTCTACAGCGACAGCAATGAAGTGACATCATTAACAGGATTTATGCATTCACAAAGTTATAATACATGGTGAGAGCTTATGAGTGTAAATGCAAGCATACATAGCGTTATAGCAACAAACTGAGCAGTCGTTCTAGCAAACATCGTACCGGTAAACACTGTCCGATTAATGTACTGTTTAACACGTTCGCTTCTCACAACTGCAACGCTGGTTTCATCCTCGGACCGGGAAGTATGTGAGATGGTACGCTGGTCACCAGATCGGACAGGTGGGTTTTCTCCGGGTACTCCGGTTTCCTCCCACATGAAGCACTACATAAACGCTATTATCCGCGCTAACGAGAGTGATTAATATAATTTGTTAAAGCTTGTTTCGCAATCGTTGTAAAATAAGTAGATAATTTATACTTTAAATAGTGAAATGAGAGGTTGTGAATGCAACAATAACTTTTTAACTCTTTCACCGCCAATGTCGCATAAAAGCGACTTTGTAAAAAAGTAGAGAACCCGATCGGACACAACAGAACATGCCATCTGATCAGGCTATATGCTGATTGCTCTTCAGACAGTGGAGCTGAAGCACCTGTCCGAATAGCAAACAACATAGATCCTGATCAGACGCGGCGTTATGCCGCGGCTGATCTGGATCTATGTTGTTTGCACATGCTCTGAATTTATTCGGCGCTGAAAGAGTTAATGAGTCAAATATAGATATGCTTGTGATCAAATCCTGTAGCTCTTATTATCTTATATAATATACTTAAAGCGACACTACATCAGTGAAAACACAATTTCTGCAGAATGTATTTTCCTATTATATGGTATAATTTTTATCCAAATACTTACCTCAAATACTGACTATTTCAACTAATAAGCAAACATCATATACGCAGCTTGTTGACATAATAAAATAATGTATATAGGGTCGACATCCATGCGAAATACAAGGCGCGTATCCTGAGTAACACGATTTATGATACATATTTACAGTTATATTTCACATTTGTGCCTATGCAGATTTATTTTGTAGACTAATCTTTAGAATTATCTCTAAACGAAAGTATCACGCATTTAGTATTGACTCCGATGACAAACAAATGTCAATTCAGGAGTGTGGATGACCGTTATATGAAATCCTACTTGTAGACCACAAACGCACTGTTTATTGATTCAATATTAGTGTTCGAATGTATTCAGAAGAATTTGTTGTAGCAATGTGTGAACAAATGTATTTTTGGCTTTTTTGCGATGTAATGTTGTTTTAAGGACAAAAGTTTTGCACGGCTATTTTTTATATCAGAAATTACAACAAGCTGTATGATATTAAATATAATGTAATTTAAATTGATTTTTACCTATTTTTCAGAGAAAGTGCACAATACATTGACAATTTAGATGTACGTACTATTTAATCTGGTACTGCTGTTTATTGACTTTAATTGCTGATATAAAATATACCCGTGTACAACTTTTGTCCATAAGTATAGTATATATACTCTAATCCAGACCCCCTCCTCTAATCCAGACCCACTCTAATCCAGACCCCCTCCTCTAATCCAGACCCCCTCTAATCCAGACCCCCTCTAATCCAGAACCCCTCCTCTAATCCAGACCCCCTCTAATCCAGACCCCCTCTAATCCAGACCCCTCTATCCAGACTCCTCTAATCCAGACCCCCTCTAATCCAGACCCCTCTAATCCAGACCCCTCTAATCCAGACCCCTCTAATCCAGACCCCTCTAATCCAGACCCCTCTAATCCAGACCCCCTCTAATCCAGACCCCCTCTAATCCAGATCCCTCCTCTAATCCAGACCCCCTCTAATCCAGACCCCCTCCTCTAATCCAGAACCCTCCTCTAATCCAGACCCCCTCTAATCCAGACCCCCTCTAATCCAGACCCCCTCCTCTAATCTAGACCCCCTCTAATCCAGACCCCCTCTAATCCAGAACCCCTCTTAATCTAGACCCCCTCTAATCCAGACCCCTCTAATCCAGACCCCTCTAATCCAGAACCCTCTAATCCAGACCCCTCTAATCCAGACCCCCTCTAATCCAGAACCCTCTAATCCAGACCCCCTCTAATCCAGAACCCCTCCTCTAATCCAGACCCCCTCTAATCCAGACCCTTCTATCCCTCAATCCGACCCCCTCTTCTCTAATCCATACCCCTCTAATCCAGACCCCCTCTAATCCAGAACCCCTCTAATCCAGACCCCCACTAATCCAGACCCCCTCTAATCCAGACCCCCTCTAATTGGAATCCCCTCCAAACTGGACTTTAATCCCAATCTATCAGTTACTGTACAGGTTTTGCATGATTTCCAAGAACTCAAATATTTGTTTCTTATGAATGTCACATTTAGACATTTCCTGACAATATCTGTAGGAAACAGGGCAACTTTCATTATCATTTGATGAATGGAAAACTGTTGCTACTTAAGACAAATGCTCTGGTAAATGGTGATTTATATGAAATCTAAGGAAATAACAGACTACATAAACATTTACACCGTCAATGTAATTTTCTACTTAAAAATGTGAGGAGAATTAGCCATTTCAGCAAGTCTCTTAACTTTAAAAATTGGAAAGGGTGTTCATTGGAATGATTGTTATTGGAACAGGTGTTTATTGGAATGATTGTTACTGGAACAGGTGTTTATTGGATTGATTGTTATTGGAACAGGTGTTTATTGGATTGATTGTTACTGGAACAGGTGTTTATTGGATTGATTGTTACTGGAACAGGTGTTTATTGGATTGATTGTTACTGGAACAGGTGTTTATTGGAATGATTGTTACTGGAACAGGTGTTTATTGGATTGATTGTTACTGGAACAGGTGTTTATTGGATTGATTGTTACTGGAACAGGTGTTTATTGGATTGATTGTTATTGGAACAGGTGTTTATTGGAATGATTGTTACTGGAACAGGTGTTTATTGGATTGATGTTACTGGAACAGGTGTTTATTGGATTGATTGTTACTGGAACAGGTGTTTATTGGATTGATTGTTACTGGAACAGGTGTTTATTGGATTGATTGTTATTGGAACAGGTGTTTATTGGATTGATTGTTATTGGAACAGGTGTTTATTGGATTGATTGTTATTGGAACAGGTGTTTATTGGATTGATTGTTACTGGAACAGGTGTTTATTGGATTGATTGTTACTGGAACAGGTGTTT
Organism: Archivesica marissinica; assembly: GCA_014843695.1. NCBI lineage: Eukaryota > Metazoa > Mollusca > Bivalvia > Venerida > Vesicomyidae > Archivesica > Archivesica marissinica. The sequence continues at coordinate 19,586,997 of CM026403.1, read as the reverse complement.
ATTGGATTGATTGTTATTGGAACAGGTGTTTATTGGATTGATTGTTATTGGAACAGGTGTTTATTGGATTGATTGTTATTGGAACAGGTGTTTATTGGATTGATTGTTATTGGAACAGGTGTTTATTGGATTGATTGTTATTGGAACAGGTGTTTATTGGATTGATTGTTACTGGAACAGGTGTTTATTGCATTGATTGTTACTGGAACAGGTGTTTATTGGATTGATTGTTATTGGAACAGGTGTTTATTGGATTGATTGTTATTGGAACAGGTGTTTATTGGATTGATTGTTACTGGAACAGGTGTTTATTGGATTGATTGTTACTGGAACAGGTGTTTATTGGATTGATTGTTATTGAAACAGGTGTTTATTGGAATGATTGTCATTGGATTGATCTTTATTTTAACTTATGTTTATTGGAACTTACATTTATTAGATCAGATATGAACTGATGTTTATATATTTTTCGGGCGTACATAATATTCCTAATATTCCCAAGACATCCACAAATCTGCACCTAGGTGTACATAATATTTCTAATTTTCTTTCTAAGTAATAAACATGGTCAGTCACACTCACATATAATTGAATTTGCTAATCTGGACAGAAATACTTATACATGTCCTTCTAAACACCTTTAATGAATGATCAGAAGTGCTTCAGGGGACAATATGTTGCTGGGTTTTGTTAGATTTTGGACAATTTTATCTTGACAAAAATGTCTTGAAGGTAGTGTGTGCCATGTATACAGCACATTTAAGACAAATTTTACAAGTATTTTAGTAATAAATGTGCGTGGTATACATAGAAAATGACGGTAATATGGTCAAACCTGTGTTAGTGGCCACCTCTATTAAGCAGCCAACCTCTATTAAGCAGCCAGATTCCAGATTTCCCAATATGTTGTTTTATTATACATTTGACCTCTATTAAGCAGCACCTGTGCCACTTTCTGCGACTCTCTTGGTTGGCTGCTTAACACAGGTTTGACTGTATAGTTGAAAGGCTGTTAAACATGCGCACAAACCATATAACCATTCTGCACCAATTTCAGCGAGATTCACTAATATTATTCAATTTACATCTGGTGTTATTTCCTCTTCAATATCTGATTATATGTGGAGCTATATCCTAGTGTAAGAACATAATTCAATCAACTGCCCCAAGGACACAACCCAGAGGTATATTAAATCAGTCTCAAATTGATATCATAATCATGTCGCAAAGCGCTATATGAACAACAACATGGACGTTATAATAAAACTTTTCTCCAATCTCAAACTCAGTCTCAAGCTTCTGATTGGATCAGCTGAGTGTGAAACTCACAATCAACCAATCAAATTTCTTGAGTTCGAGTTTGAGATCTGAAAAATGTTTTATAACCTCGGGGCCTGGTCTCACAACAATCGTATAAATGTACTGAGAAATGTTCCATTTTCGGAAAAATTTAATATTCTGATAGGTAGCTGGTAGCTTTGCCGAATACAGACAGAACCCAACCCAGAGGTGAGGATATTGCAGAATACAAACATAACCCCATTCCAGAGGCCCCAATGATAGGTAGCAGGCATATTTTGTGTTTATACAAATTTATTTTAGCTGGATTGCGAAACAAGTTCTTATAACTTATATTAATCACTCTCGAGACCTCATTCCTGATGGAATCCATTGCCACAAGGGAGAGAGAAGAGGCAACGTGGAATTTAAATGCCTTACCTCAGGTAATATAATAACCTTCTCTGTGTGAGTGACTCTTCCTAAAGAGATTAGTCATTTTAGATTTTTGGACGATAGTGCAATGTTACAGACAGAGACCGATTCCAGAGTATACTCTGGTTCTTTTAAGTGCACGGTGTAAAGCACGGACACGAGACCTCTGTTTAACGTCCCATCTGAATGACTGTAAATTTTATTATGGTCAGACGGGGTGATCGAACCTGTGATCCCTGGATTACCAGTCCAACGTGTTAACCACTGGACTAGAGATCCGTCTGTAATAACTTTCTCGTGTTCATAGATAAAATATTATTCGACCTTTCACTTGAACATGCAAACGAATGTTCGTTTTATTTAAGGCTGGAAAGTGTTTTTTTATACAATGTAGATAACAATGCAACATCGTGTTTATACGATCATAAATTTAATGATGTCATCGTAGGTACCGCACGTGCAAAGCAGTGAAAAATATTAAAAGGATATTTGTTTGTTTCAGTGAATGATCGAATTATATTTCACATTGAAAGCGTTATTATCACGAATGACGCTAGCCACGAGTGATAATAATTTGCCGAATACAGACAGAACCCAACCAAGAGGTGAGGATATTGCAGAATACAAACATAACCCCATTCCAGAGGCCCCAACCCCATTCCTGAGACGACAACCCATTCCAGAGGCCCCAACCCAATTCCAAGAGGCCCCAACCCAATTCCTGAGGCCACAACCCCATTCCAGAGGCTCCAATCTCATTCCAGAGGGCCCCATCCCCATTCCAAAGGACCCAACCTCATTCCAGAGGCCACAATCCCGTATCAGAGGCCCCAACCTCATTACAGATGCCCCCAACCCCATTCCAGAGGCCCCAACTCCATTCCAGAGGCCCAAACCCCATTCCCGGTTCCCCAATCCCATTCCAGAGTAACCCCATTCCAGAGGCCCCAATCCCATTCCAGAGGAACCCCATTCCAGAGGCCACAACCCCATTCCAGAAGCCACAATCCCATTACAGAGGCCACAATCCCATTCCAGAGGCCACAATCCCATTCCAGAGGCCACAATCCCATTCCAGAGGCCACAATCCCATTCCAGAGGCCACAATCCCATTCCAGAGGCCACACCCCATTCCAGAAGCCACAATCCCATTCCAGAGGCCACAATCCCATTCCAGAGGTCACAATCCCATTCCAGAGGCCACAATCCCATTCATTCCAGAGGCCATAATCTCATTCATTCCAGAGGCCACAATCCCATTCCAGAGGCCACAATCCCATTCCAGAGGCCACAATCCCATTCCAGAGGCCGTTTGAGGCCACAATCCCATTCCAGAGGCCACAACCTCATTCCAGAGGCCCCAATCCCATTCCCAATCCCATTCCAGAGGCCCCGACCCCATTCCAGAAGCCACAACCCCATTCCAGAGGCCACAACCCCATTCCAGAAGCCACAACCCCATTCCAGAGACAACCCCATTCCAGAGGCCACAACCCCATTCCAGAGGCCACAACCTCATTCCAGAGGCCCCAACCCCATTCCAGAGGCCCCAATCCCAAATCTCAATCCACAGTCCCAAACCCCATTCCCGAGGCTCCTCTGCTTGTACAGTGTAACACGACACACAACCCGCCTATGCATTGGATGTGAGCTGAATACCGTCCTCAAAAAGCAGCTTGTTAATTTAATGGCTCTTCGTTTATAGATGAAACCTGCAGCATTAATTGAAATCCGATTATGTATGGAGTTTGTGCATGCGCATCATGGCAAATAATGTGGCTCTGTAGCATGATCAATACTGTAAGTGAGATATAGAGATATATATATGCTGGAAGTTGTGATAGCGCAGTGGTAGCGCGTTCACTTCATGTGCGAAATGCCTGCAGTTCGAGCCCCACTGGAGCCGTTACGATTGTGTCCTTAGGCAAGGCATTTAAATTCCACATGCATCTTCTCTCTCCATCATTTAGATGGATTCCATCAGTAATGAGGTCTAGAGAGTGATTAATATAAGTTGTAAGAACTTGTTTCGCAATCGAGCTAAATTAAATTTGTATAAACTATATGTACTGCATACAATTAATTTATATATATGTCCACACTTCGGACTGTACAGCCATAGTAGACGGTGCTCATCTGTAGACTCAACGGGCGCTAACTCCATAGTCTGACAAGACTGACAGATGCCGAACATGTCCATACTTCCCACAGACAGACAGGTCAGTAGTCAAGTGGTTAACATGTTGGGACTGCGAATCCAGGGATTGCAGGTTTGATCCCCCGTCTGACCCTAATAATAGTAACAGTCTTTCAGATGGGACGTTGAACTAAGGACTTGTGTCAGTGCTTTACACCGTGCACGTAAAAGAACTATCCTCCAAAATCTAAATTTACTAATCTCTTCATTTGTCATATTTATTTAATTTCTTACATTTCTGTGCGAATTATATTTGGATTATTTAAAAGCATACAGTCAGTGGAAATTATATTCATTAAAGCGACACTACATCAGCGAAAACGCAAATTTTACAAAATGTATTTTCCTATTATATGGTATAATTGTTTTCCAAATATTTGCCTCAAATACTGAGTATTTCAACTAAAAAGCAAACGTCGTATACGCGGTTTGTTATCATAACAAAGTAATGTAAATAGGGTCGACATTCATGCGTAATACAACTCGTGTATCCTGAATAACACGATTTATGGTACAGATTTACCGTTATATCTCACATGTGTGCCTATGCATATTTATTTGTAAACTAGTCTTTGTTAAATTATCTTTAAACGACAGTATCACACGTTTAGTATTGACTCTGATGACAAACACTTTAACGTCAATTCAGCAGAGTGGATGATCGTTATATGAAATCCTACTTTCAATTTTGAAAGTTTGTAGATCACAAAAACACTGTTTATTGATTCAATGTTAGTGTTCGAATGTATTCGGAAGAAATTGTAGTAGTAATGCATTTATATGTGAAAAAAATGCATTTTATTTGCTTTTTGTGATTTAATGTTGCTTTAAATATCTGGTATCTTTTATTCCGATATAGTTTTGCTTTAACAGTTGTGCCAATGTGATTAAAGAGCTATGGAGCAGATACGAAGAATAGCCATCTTAACACATGAAACACATGTTCTAAGTGTGTAGATACGAAGAATAGCCATCTTAACACATGAAACACATGTTCTAAGTGTGCAGATACGAAGAATAGCCATCTTAACACATGAAACACATGTTCTAAGTGTGCAGATACGAAGAATAGCCATCTTAACACATGAAACACATGTTCTAAGTGTGCAGATACGAAGAATAGCCATCTTAACACATGAAACACATGTTCTAAGTGTGCAGATACGAAGAATAGCCATCTTAACACATGAAACACATGTTCTAAGTTTGCAGATACGAAGAATAGCCATCTTAACACATGAAACACATGTTCTAAGTGTGCAGATACGAAGAATAGCCATCTTAACACATGAAACACATGTTCTAAGTTGGCAGATACGAAGAATAGCCATCTTAACACATGAAACACATGTTCTAAGTGTGTAGATACGAAGAATAGCCATCTTAACACATGAAACACATGTTCTAAGTATGTAGATACGAAGAATAGCCATCTTAACACATGAAACACATGTTCTAAGTGTGCAGATACGAAGAATAGCCATCTTAACAAATGAAACACATGTTCTAAGTGTGCAGATACGAAGAATAGCCATCTTAACACATGAAACACATGTTCTAAGTGTGCAGATACGAAGAATAGCCATCTTAACACATGAAACACATGTTCTAAGTTGGCAGATACGAAGAATAGCCATCTTAACACATGAAACACATGTTCTAAGTATGCATATACAAAGAATAGCCATCTTAACACATGAAACACATGTTCTAAGTTGGTAGATACGAAGAATAGCCATCTTAACACATGAAACACATGTTCTAAGTTGGCAGATACGAAGAATAGCCATCTTAACACATGAAACACATGTTCTAAGTGTGCAGATACGAAGAATAGCCATCTTAACACATGAAACACATGTTCTAAGTGTGTAGATACGAAGAATAGCCATCTTAACACATGAAGCACATGTTCTAAGTGTGATATTAACCTTGAACGAACATGGCGTGGAGGAAGACACTGGGTGCCCCGGTAAAACCACCGAACTACCGCCAGCCAGCTGGATAGTTTCCTCACATGAAATAATTTGACACCCCCAGTGGGATTTGAACCTACAGCAGTGAGGGGGCAAGTTATTTGAAGTCAACTATAATTATCGGCGATGCCATCTCTAAGATATAATCCTACCCATAAATAGAGTCTCAAATGATATTACTAGGACTCTGAGGTGTGTGGGTGTTGTGGAGTTGGATCACCTCACAGTGGGCAGGCTCGGAATGTGGACGTAAACGCATGTCCTAATTAGTAGCAACCAGTGTTATTATGCTTCACACTCAAACCAGTGTTATTATGCTTCACACTCAAACCAGTGTTATTATGCTTCACACTCAAACCAGTGTTATTATGCTTCACACTCAAACCAGTGTTATTATGCTTCACACTCAAACCAGTGCTATTATGCTTCACACTCAAACCAGTGCTATTATGCTTCACACTCAAACCAGTGTTATTATGCTTCACACTCAAACCAGTGTTATTATGCTTCACACTCAAACCAGTGTTATTATGCTTCACACTCAAACCAGTGTTATTATGCTTCACACTCAAACCAGTGTTATTATGCTTCACACTCAAACCAGTGTTATTATGCTTCACAGTCAAACAAGTGTTATTATGCTTCACACTCAAACCAGTGTTATTATGCTTCACACTCAAACCAGTGTTATTATGCATCACACTCAAACCAGTGTTATTATGCTTCACACTCAAACCAGTGTTATTATGCTTCACACTCAAAACCAAATTGCAAATGATCAAGTGCGTTAATTGCTTCACTTGTCTATCAAACGGCTGTTACAGCTACTGTGGGATGTCATTACAGATTCACATATATCTCTGTCACAACACCCTTCATTCCGTTGTGTAGCACAATTCTGAATTAATTGCGGCATGATCCAGTAGACAAAATTATAGTCTGATTTATAGCCTATCGAATAAGATATATGGTATTTCCTACATAATTTCTCAGTCTGGCATTAACTTATATCGGTTCCCTTCCTGCATATTGGCTGAATCTGTTAACTTTCCAGGACTCATTCTAGAGGATGACTTGGGCGAAATAGTTGCCCTAGGGACTTGGAGTGATTCAGCTCCAGCCCCCTGGGGACCCCACTTTTCCCTAAAAAAACAACATTATTTTCATACCAAAATTTGTCCATAATAAGATACCACTGTCCCATTTATAAAGCACTCATTCTATTAAAATGTTGTATTTAATGGTCATAATGTGCATTGTAACCATATTTTGTTGATATTTATTAACCCTTTCCTTCATAGAAGCACCTCTTGATGCCATTACCAGTACGACATACATTGACAATATAGTAGTCAAACCAATGTGCATAATGAAGTCCAGAATCGCATGTAGTCTCAGTGATATCTATGGAGGTGAGATAGATATGGCGACTAATTATCTACTGCATGCTAGCTAAATGGCTGTCGTTTGTATGGAGATATAATAGTATATTAACCTAAATCTCTATGAAGGAAAGGGTTAAATAACACTATTTAAGGATCTAATCGAGCGCTTTCTCACTTCTCCCAAAAAAGGACCTGATCTAGCTTATACATAGATAATGATTGACCTGATCTAGCTTATACATAGATACTGATTGACCTGATCTATCTAGCTTATACATAGATAATGATTGACCTGATCTAGCTTATACATAGATAATGATTGACCTGATCTATCTAGCTTATACATAGATAATGATTGACCTGATCTATCTAGCTTATACATAGATAATGATTGACCTGATCTAGCTTATACATAGATAATGATTGACCTGATCTATCTAGCTTATACATAGATAATGATTGACCTGATCTATCTAGCTTATACATAGATAATGATTGACCTGATCTATCTAGCTTATACATAGATAATGATTGACCTGATCTAGCTTATATATAGATACTGATTGACCTGATCTAGCTTATACATAGATAATGATTGACCTGATCTATCTAGCTTATATATAGATAATGATTGACCTGATCTAGCTTATACATAGATAATGATTGACCTGATCTAGCTTATACATAGATAATGATTGACATGATCTAGCTTATACATAGATAATGATTGACATGACCTAGCTTATACATAGATAATGATTGACCTGATCTAGCTTATACATAGATAATGATTGACCTGATCTAGATTATATATAGATAATGATTGACATGACCTAGCTTATACATAGATAATGATTGACCTGATCTAGATTATATATAGATAATGATTGAGGGACCTGATCTAGCTTATACATAGATAATGATTGAGGGAAATTCCAAACTTTCAAAGTCAATCGATCGACTTGCCCTTGGATTCATATACGGGTTCTGATATGTACAGAGAACATACTGGTCAGATATCTGATGTGTATAGTTGTGCCTGGCCTTTCAACTTTCTTGCCGACATAATAAACTGTACGTTTTGTCTGCTAATTGCGGGTATTGTGTGTGCAATATGGAACATGTAACTCGATCAGGATTGCCTGATTTCATGCACGGAATCCGTAATCCAGGATTCATATCAATATCATATGATAGCACAGTGAGAGTGCGTTCACTTCAGGTGCGAAAGGCCCGTAGGTCGAGCCCCACTGGAGACGTTACGATTGTGCCCTTAGGCAAGGATTTAAATTCCACATTGTCTCTTCTCTCTCCCTCGTGGCGATGGATTCCATCAGGAATGAGGTCTCAAAAGTGATTAATATAATTTGTAAGAACTTGTTTCACAATCGAGCTAAAAATGTGTATAAACTAATCTAAACAAACCCACATTTTATTGTTGTTTGTCTATAACACTCTGATGTTCTCTGAAAAAAAGCTATTGAGATTTTTGTTACTTTTGTTGCCCTCTCACTGCTGTAGGTTCAAATCCCACTGGGGGGGGTGTCAAATTATTTCATGTCACGATTGAACAATGTCTCCATTGGTATACTGGGTGGGGTAAATGTTTTATACATAACTATCAGGGCTTTTAAAAACGCTGGTCTCCCGGACCAGGACTGAATTTTAAACTGGCGAACCGGTTGTAGCGACCAAAAAATCATAAAAAATCAGTCCAGAAAATTGTTGAAAAAGCCAAGAAATCAGTCAAATACATTTTTCTAACAAACCTAAATTGGTCAATATAATTTCTCGATAAGGTGTATACATTTATTTGATATACGGCCTGCTTGACTGATCCATGATGATTGGCCCTATTGTCCGATAATCCCAAAGCCATACTTCCCTGCGGCACTAAATCCGTGATACGTAAGGGAAGTAACTGCTACAGAGATTTTTTTTCAAATTACAATGTGTGTGTCTAAAAATAGATATGGAATTTCCATGTTCTATCTATCTTCCTAATGTCAAACACCTCACGGTTTTGTTTCTAGAAAGTTGATCTTGCAACATGGTGCGCACTTACTTGATGAGTTGATGTCATAGGCAGCCGATTGCATAGATACACCCATGCAGCTCTGACATATAGTTGCTTCCGGTTGTATCGCAGGATAGATTGTATCGCGCTATTTCCCGTACCTAATTCTCCGGATAAAGACAACCTGTTTCTATAGATCACAATTTCGATCTCCAGTTAAGCTGCTGAGCAATACAATATAACCTCCAGATAAAGACAACCTGTATTTATAGACCACAATTTCGATCTCCAGTTAAGATGCTGATATGAATACATTTTACACACATGTAGCCCTGACATATATACATATACGCGGTCATGTGACTGATTGTTTGGCAGTAATAAGTTCAAGTTGAACCCGTAGCCAGGTCAACTCGACCCCCATCCTCGTCTTACGGCGTAGTACCCCTGGCCGTTGTACACAACGATTTTCGATTATAATGAATGACCTAGCTGCACTTAACTGTTCAAATATGAACAAACTTTACAATAAAAGCCTTGTTTTAAATATGATAAAAAAAACACCGATTGTACATATTTCTATGGGGGGTCGCAAAAATATTAGAATGACATGGGGGGGATCCTGACTGTCAATTTCGGCCTGGATTGATTTGGTTTTGAACATTTTAGAAGCCCCACTATTTAATGTAGTAAGCATAGAGCGCAATTATATCGTATCTTGAGAAATTTTGACTTATGAAAATGATATTTTACGGTATACACCAGAACTACGTTTTTCACCGATTTTCGTGCCAAAAAGTGGGTGCGCATTATACATGATAGCGCAGTATACATAGCAAATTACGGTACAATGAAATTATGTTTTTTCTTAGAGTTGTTACTTTGATTTATACCAACATTTTATCCCACAAAAACTACTTCCCCGTGACAACATAGATGTTCATATTCCCCATGTCCGTTCGATAAATTGTACGGGTCGAACAAGTCGGACGTAGGATTTCCACACCCCTGAGGACATAATGCTCCCAGAAATGGCTTTGACAAAATAGCTGCTGTTGAAAGGAAGAACAGCTGTTACAATGCATCAACTGCTGTGGGATGTTTGAACAGCAGTTACATTCTCTAGCACATCCATCAGCTACACAATCTCATCTCAAAGCTCTCATTTCTGTGATACATCATCAGCACCCACTACAATACAGATCTATCTGCACACAACAATACTTGGCTAAGTCACCCAACAGTTTTATTTATTTCCCCTGTGAGGGAACTGTCACCTTTCCAAATATTAGTATAAAGTGCCACAAATCTGCTCTAAATCAACCAACAGTGTTATTTAATACCCATGTGGGGACACTACTAACCTTACAAAGTAAGTGTAATGAGATATATACGCTAATTTGACCTCTTTTCACTGTGGGGGCGGCATTGCTTTTCCAATAAAACGTAACTATTCTTTCCGAAGATGACACAGACAGTCCCTAATGAGAAATAACAGAGAACCTTTAACATTTTGTGTGCTCAGGTTCGCTCTACCGACTTCCATCAGGATTTCGGTTGATCATCTATGCAATCTTGTAACATTTTGTGTGCACAGGTTCGCTCTACCGACTTTCATCAGGATTTCAGTTGATCATATATGCAATCTTGTAACATTTTGTGGGCACAGGTTCGCTCTACCGACTTCCATCAGGATTTCAGTTGATCATATATGCAATCTTGTAACATTTTGTGTGCACAGGTTCGCTCTACCGACTTTCATCAGGATTTCAGTTGATCATCTATGCAATCTTGTAACATTTTGTGTGCACAGGTTCGCTCTACCGACTTTCATCAGGAATTCGGTTGATCATATATGCAATCTAATACATTATGTCCTGTAACATTTTGTGTGCTCAGGTTCGCCCTACCGACTTTCATCAGGAATTCGGTTGATCATATATGCAATCTAATACATTATGTCCTGTAACATTTTGTGGGCACAGGTTAGCTCTACCGACTTTCATCAGGAATTCGGTTGATCATATATGCAATCTAATACATTCTGTCCTGTAACATTTTGTGGGCACAGGTTAGCTCTACCGACTTTCATCAGGAATTCGGTTGATCATATATGCAATCTAATACATTCTGTCCTGTAACATTTTGTGGGCACAGGTTAGCTCTACCGACTTTCATCAGGAATTCGGTTGATCATATATGCAATCTAATACATTCTGTCCTGTAACATTTTGTGGGCACAGGTTAGCTCTACCGACTTTCATCAGGAATTCGGTTGATCATATATGCAATCTAATACATTCTGTCCTCTAACATTTTGTGTGCATAGGTTCGCTCTACCGACTTTCATCAGGAATTCAGTTGATCATATATGCAATCTAATACATTATGTCGTGTAACATTTTGTGGGCACAGGTTCGCACTACCGACTTTCATCAGGATTTCGGTTGATCATATATGCAATCTAATACATTATGTCCTGTAACATTTTGTGTGCACAGGTTCGCTCTACCGACTTTCATCAGGAATTCGGTTGATCATATATGCAATCTAATACATTATGCCCTGTATCATTTTGTGGGCACAGGTTCGCTCTACCGACTTTCATCACGATTTCGGTTGATCATATATGCAATCTAATACATTATGTCCTGTAACATTTTGTGTGTACAGGTTCGCTCTACCGACTTTCATCAGGAATTCGGTTGATCATATATGCAATCTAATACATTATATCCTGTAACATTTTGTGTGCTCAGGTTCGCCCTACCGACTTTCATCAGGATTTCGGATGATCATATATGCAATCTAATACATTCTGTCCTGTAACATTTTGTGTGCTCAGGTTCGCTCTACCGACTTTCATCAGGATTTCGGTTGACCGCTCTACCGACTTTCATCAGGATTTCGGTTGACCGCTCTACCGACTTTCATCAGGATTTTGGTTGACCGCTCTACCGACTTTCATCAGGATTTCGGTTGACCGCTCTACCGACTTTCATCAGGATTTCGGTTGACCGCTCTACCGACTTTCATCAGGATTTCGGTTGACCGCTCTACCGACTTTCATCAGGATTTCGGTTGACCATCTATGCAATCTGATACAACATTCTGTCCTTAATGTTAAACATGATACAACCAAACATGAAAATATACTCACATAACCTGAACTGAATATGGAGTGGCTGTGTGTAATTTTATCAACTATTCAAAGTAATGCCGATTAATTGCCTAAGGGTGTTTCTTTATGCCTGTATGAAATCTATACCACAAATACGCACCTGGGCAACTACAGAGCTATCTGAACATGGAGCTATATTGCACACAAATACACACCTGGGCAACTACAGAGCTATCTGAACATGGAGCTATATTGCACACAAATACACACCTGGGCAACTACAGAGCTATCTGAACATGGAGCTATATTGCACACAAATACACACCTGGGCAACTACAGAGCTATCTGAACATGGAGCTATATTGCACACAAATACACACCTGGGCAACTACAGAGCTATCTGAACATGGAGCTATATTGCATTCACTCTATCGCAAAATCCAAAGTAGCTTTGTCACCAAAAATACATAAACAAATTGTGTGATAAATGGCGATTTAAAAACAATAATTATTTTTTAATACAGACCTATCTCCTTTGTGACAGAGCTATCATTATTGCGGCAACGCTATCTCTTAGGGGACATGGTAATAATCCCATACTTATACAGTCATCTGTTTGAATTTATAGTTTAAATGAAAATATACCTCATCTGATGGTGTCAATATTTGTGTACAGGTGGAAAAATATTACGGAGGGTATCGAGTAGTCATTTTGATACTCGATTACTAGCATTCACACAGTTCCGATCGAGTATGTGAGAATATTCGGAAACAATCGTTTGATTATTGGCTATATGTATTAATGCGATAGTATGTTTGAACGATTGTTTGATTATTGGCTATATGTATTAATGCGATCGTATGTTTGAACGATTGTTTAATTATTGGCTATATGGTGGATGTATATAGTTTACAGCCAATATGCTCTCACACAGCACTTATCTATTCTATGCTCTCACACAGCACTTATCTATTCTATGCTTTCACACAGCACTTATCTATTCTATGATCTCACACAGCACTTATCTATTCTATGCTCTCACACAGCACTTATCTATTCTATGATCTCACACAGCACTTATCTATTCTATGCTCTCACACAGCACTTATCTATTCTATGCTTTCACACAGCACTTATCTATTCTATGATCTCACACAGCACTTATCTATTCTATGCTTTCACACAGCACTTATCTATTCTATGCTCTCACACAGCACTTATCTATTCTATGATCTCACACAGCACTTATCTATTCTATGCTCTCACACAGCACTTATCTATTCTATGCTTTCACACAGCACTTATCTATTCTATGCTCTCACACAGCACTCATCTATTCTATGCTCTCACACAGCACTTATCTATTCTATGCTTTCACACAGCACTTATCTATTCTATGCTTTCACACAGCACTTATCTATTCTATGCTTTCACACAGCACTTATCTATTCTATGCTCTCACACAGCACTTATCTATTCTATGCTCTCACACAGCACTTATCTATTCTATGATCTCACACATCACTTATCTATTCTATGATCTCACACAGCACTTATCTATTCTATGCTTTCACACAGCACTTATCTATTCTATGCTCTCACACAGCACTTATCTATTCTATGCTCTCACACAGCACTTATCTATTCTATGATCTCACACAGCACTTATCTATTCTATGATCTCACACAGCACATATCTATTCTATGATCTCACACAGCACATATCTATTCTATGCTCTCACACAGCACTTATCTATTCTATGCTCTCACACAGCACTTATCTATTCTATGATCATGGTTCTACCAAAGTGTATTGGAACTGTGTTAGGTTTATTTATGACAGCTAACAAAATTCAATAATTATTCAATGAAGCCTTATCTTTGCATATGATGTACACGAGATATCAATACGGAGAAACATTAGCGTTCACAGCAAACCTAATTGCACAGATATCAGTCCTGTCGATGCTAGTTAAGTGGGATTAACTCTTTGCATACTGGGTAAAATAAAGGCAACAGATAGTTCAAATAATTGCAGCAGATGACAATTCATTAATGTATATTCTTATTTGTAACTACAAACTCTGGAAATATTTTTGGAATTGTGTCATTACGACAAATTTGATTATTACCTGACATACCGTACTATATAAATGTTATTTTTGACTGTTTTTGTCATTCCTGAGCCAGATGGGCAACAGTTCATGGAGAGGAGGGCAATAGTTTTGACTGTTGCCCTCCTGTACCCGAGATTCCAATTAATAGCGGCGGCCGGGACCCGTGTTTTAAAAGTTTGACACAGATTGAAAACAAATGAAGCGCCGCAAAACCCATATCATTCTGCAGAAGAATACTACCCACATCATTCTGCAGAAGAACACTACCCACATCATTCCACATCATTCTGCAGAAGAACACTACCCACATCATTCTGCAGAAGAACGCTACCCACATCATTCTGCAGAAGAACACTACCCACATCATTCCACATCATTCTGCAGAAGAACACTACCCACATCATTCCACATCATTCTGCAGAAGAACACTACCCACATCATCTGCAGAAGAACACTACCACATCATTCCAATCATTCTGCAGAAGAACGCTACCCACATCATTCTGCAGAAGAACGCTACCCACATCATTCTGCAGAAGAACGCTACCCACATCATTCTGCAGAAGAACGCTACCCACATCATTCTGCAGAAGAACGCTACCACATCATTCTGCAGAAGAACCTATCCACATCATTCTGCAGAACACTCCCACATCATTCTGCAGAAGAACGCTACCCACATCATTGCAGAAGAACGCTACCCACATCATTCTGCAGAAGAACACTACCCACATCATTCTGCAGAAGAACACTACCCACATCATTCTGCAGAAGAACTACCACATCATTCTGCAGAAGACACTACCCACATCATTCTGCAGAAGAACACTACCCACATCATTCTGCAGAAGAACGCTACCCACATCATTCTGCAGAAGAACACTACCCACATCATTCTGCAGAAGAACGCTACCCACATCATTCTGCAGAAGAACACTACCCACATCATTCCACATCATTCTGCAGAAGAACACTACCCACATCATTCTGCAGAAGAACACTACCCACATCATTCTGCAGAAGAACACTATTTGGGGCTACCCACATCATTCTGCAGAAGAACGCTACCCACATCATTCTGCAGAAGAACGCTACCCACATCATTCTGCAGAAGAACGCTACCCACATCATTCTGCAGAAGAACGCTACCCACATCATTCTGCAGAAGAACGCTATCCACATCATTCTGCAGAAGAACACTACCCACATCAGTCTGTAGAAGAACACTACCCACATCAGTCTGTAGAAGAACGCTATCAAAATGGCCAGATTTGGTGAAATAAGGGATGGAGAACTTTCATTACTAATGGAGACTAATTGAGTATGAGAATGTCATAAAAGGGCCGGTACGATTTTGAAGAAGTATTGCGATGAGTCTGATGCAAAACAACCTTGGTCTGTTGCTAAGTGGGTATTTCCTGGGCTTCTTAGAGTAGTTTCCTGATCATCCATTCATCTTGCTGTGCTTTGAGTGTTCTACTGAACTATCTATGCACCTGTCAAACCGTTCAGTGTAGCAAGCATTTTGAGACGACCATGGAAGCATCCAACTTTGGCACTTTAGAGAGGATTTCCAACAAACGTGGCAACTTGTTCAGTCAATAGAGCTTTCTAGAACAATGTATGCACCACGTTGTCTGTTCAGAGATTTCTAACGACAATTCTAGCCAAAACAGTAAAAAAAAAAAACACAACTTGCGAAATAGTTGCCAGGGAATAAAACAATTATTGTATAGGTGTCTGGGGAACAGTCGGCTGAGGGCAACAGTTCCAAATGTCATCCAGAATATCTCGGAACAATAGTTTCGACTGTTACCCAAACACGTAAAGAGTAATTGTACACTGTTATTATCACGCTAGAGTGCAAAGAGTTACCTCTCCTACTCGTGAATAATATCAGTTCAGTACCGATATAGTTTGTGAGATCTGACTTGGAATCAACAAAATCAATTGTTGGGTCCATTAGTTCTTGAAATATGTTACAGAATGTGAGCGAATAACTACTAGAGCCCATGGGGGTTACCCCACAATCGATAGTGTGTGGGGGAGCCTTTAAAATATTAATATAGAACAAAGAAAGGAAAAGAAGAGTCAGATTACCACACTTAAAGCGACATTACATCGCAAAAAGCAAAATAAAATGCATGTTTTTATGTATAAATGAATTGCTACTACAAATTCTTCTGAATACATTCGAACACTAACATTGAATCAATAAACAGTAGTTTTGTGGTTTACAAACTTTCAAGTGACAGTAGGATTTCATATAACGGTCATCCACACTCCTGAATTGACGTTTGTTTCTCATTGGAGTCAATACTAAAATAAACGCGCGATACTTTCGCTTAGAGATAATTTAACTAAGATTAGTCTACAAATAAATATGCATAGGCACAAATGTGAGATATAACGGTAAATCTGTACAATAAATCGTGTTATTCAGGATACACACATTGTATTACGCCTGAATGTCGACCCATTTACATTATTTTGTTTTATGTCAACAACGCTTATACGACGCTTATTTATTTGTTGAAATAATCAGTTGTTGAGGCCAATATGGGGGAAAAAATTATACCATATAATAGGAAATTACATTCTGCAGACATTTGCGATGTAGTGGCGCTTTAACCCTTTCAACACCACAGACCTCTAAATAGGCTTACAAAAAGTGTAGATCCAGATGAGCCGGCTCGTGATGAGCCGTCTCATCAGGATCTGCACTTTTTGCCAGTAATATTACTATTTTAGACAAAATTACCCATTTTGATAAATGAACTGGTCCAAATGTAATTTTCTTATTCATTTTATTGGTCTAAAAATATCACGGACCAGTCCATGTCAGTTACTTGGTGTCAAATGGCTTAAACTGATATTTCTTTTATGAAAGCTGGTAATAAATTGTGCTCTCACTGTACTATGTGTTACATGGTCGACTTTATCATTGCTGTAGATGCTTTATCTCCAATAAAATAATTGTATAAGAATTATATTTGTCTATCTCGATCCAACCTCTCTCTAAACACACAAAATACAAGATTTACATACATTTGTTCACGGTCACAATTTTTAGGGATGTCTGAATTGATTACATACGTCATCTAGCTATTACAGATCCCTGCTATTGCTATTACAGATCCCTGCTATTGCTATTACAGATCCCTGCTATTGCTATTACAGATCCCTGCTATTGCTATATCCATGCTATTGGAGTTATATGCTATTATAGATCCCTGCTATTGCTATTAGATATATCCCTGTTATTGCTATTAGATATATCCCTGCTATTGCTATTAGATATATCCCTGCTATTGCTATTAGATATATCCCTGCTATTGCTATTAGATATATCCCTGCTATTGCTATTAGATATATCCCTGCTATTGCTATTAGATATATCCCTGCTATTGCTATTAGATATATCCCTGCTATTGCTATTAGATATATCCCTGCTATTGCTATTAGATATATCCCTGCTATTGCTATTAGATATATCCCTGCTATTGCTATTAGATATATCCCTGCTATTGCTATTAGATATATCCCTGCTATTGCTATTAGATATATCCCTGCTATTGCTATTAGATATATCCCTGCTATTGCTATTAGATATATCCCTGCTATTGCTATTAGAGATATCCCTGCTATTGGAGTTATATGCTATTAGAGATATCCCTGCTATTGCTATTAGATATATCCCTGCTATTGGAGTTATATGCTATTAGAGATATCCCTGCTATTGGAGTTATATGCTATTAGATATATCCCTGCTATTGGAGTTATATGCTTATTAGATATATCCCTGCTATTGGAGTTATATGCTATTAGAGATATCCATGCTATTGGAGTTATATGCTATTAGATATATCCATGTTATTGGAGTTATATGCTATTAGAGATATCCAAGCTATTGGAGTTATATGCTATTAGATATATGCATCCTATTGGAGTTATATGCTATTAGAGATATCCAAGCTATTGGAGTTATATGCTATTATAGATCCCTGCTATTGGAGTTATATGCTATTAGAGATATCCATGCTATTGGAGTTATATGCTATTAGAGATATCCAAGCTATTGGAGTTATATGCTATTATAGATGACTGCTGTTAGATCTATTTGCTATTGACATCACAGATTCAGAACTGTGGCATTACAAAAATGTCATAGAATTTCATTAGAACTGTTGTCATTACAAATATGTCATGGAATTTCATTAGAATGGTGTCATTACAAATATGTCATGGAATTTCATTAAAATGGTGTCATTACAAATATGTCATGGAATTTCATTAGAATGGTGTCATTACAAATATGTCATGGAATTTCATTAGAATTACAACATTATGACACAATTCTAATTATAATGGCATTTTGTTTTTAATTTTATTGTGCATGATCGTTTGGCATAATGGGGACCGGTCCGTAACGTCATTTTAAGTCCATCGAATATAATATAATACAGTAAGTTAACCCGTCTCATATAATCCATAGACCATGAGAACTACTAGTCAGCTAGCACCATATAATCCATAGACCATGAGAACTACTAGTCATCTAGCACCATATAATCCATAGACCATGAGAACTACTAGTCATCTAGCACCATATAATCCATAGACCATGAGAAGTACTAGTCATCTAGCACCATATAATCCATAGACCATGAGAACTACTAGTCATCTAGCACCATATAATCCATAGACCATGAGAACTACTAGTCATCTAGCACCATATAATCCATAGACCATGAGAAGTACTAGTCATCTAGCACCATATAATCCATAGACCATGAGAAGTACTAGTCATCTAGCACCATATAATCCATAGACCATGAGAACTACTAGTCATCTAGCACCATATAATCCATAGACCATGAGAACTACTAGTCATCTAGCACCATATAATCCATAGACCATGAGAACTACTAGTCATCTAGCACCATATATAGACCATGAGAATACTAGTCATCTACACATATAATCCATAGACCATGAGAACTACTAGTCATCTAGCACCATATAATCCATAGACCATGAGAAGTACTAGTCATCTAGCACCATATAATCCATAGACCATGAGAACTACTAGTCATCTAGCACCATATAATCCATAGACCATGAGAACTACTAGTCATCTAGCACGTTATATTAATACAATCCAGGTAATGAATGCACTGTTTAGGTGCACTCACATATTACATTACTTGACTGTACGTGTACAGCGCATAGTAAAGTACTATATCCCCCGTCTGACCTTATCAGATGGGACATTAAATCCGAGGTCTCGTGTCCGTGCTTTACACTGTGCACGTAAAAGAACCAGAGGAGAATCTGGAATCGGTCTCTGTCTGTATTATTGCACTATCCCCCAAACATCTAATCCCAAACATCTAAAATGACTAATCTCTTCAGGAGGTGTCACTCATATGGGCAACCGGTAGCGACGATAAATAAACGTAAAACACACAATTAACTGACATGGACTGGTGCACGATATTTTTAGACCAATAAATTAATAAGAAAATTACATTTGGACTAGTTCATTTATCAAAATGGGTAATTTTGTCTAAAAATAGTAATATTACTGGCAAAAAGTGCATATCCTGATAAGATGGTTCGTTACGAGCAGGCTCATCGGGATCTACATTTTTTGTAAGCTTATTTAGAGGTCTAGAGGTGAAAGGTTAAAACATGTAAATTACAACATATCTTAGACATTGTTTTAAGTCCAGTACGTCACTTGTAACTTTGAACCCCAAACTATATATAAATCTGTTGTCATGGAGGCCGTGTCAACCCCGGCACCAATGCAACCCGGGTTTGATCCTCAGACCGGGAAGTATGTGAGATGGTATGGTGGTCGCTAGATCGGACATGTGGGTTTCCTCCCACACGAATGACCACATTTACGCTTTCATCCACAGAAACGGGAGTTGGTAAAACTTGCTTCGCAATCGTTGTAAAATAAATAAAGTTTAAACTTCAAACCCTGACACACATAAATGCTCTACAGATTGAGGCAGGCATGTGACACTAGCGTGTCATCCTGCAGTAGTACTGACATCATCTATAGTCGGGATTCCATGATAGATTAGATGATCATATTATGTGGAAGAGCTTGTCCTATTCAATTAGGGAAGCTAACATGGTGCATTAAAACCACATGCCGATCCAGAACTCTGCGGAGGTGGGGTCGAGGGCAATCTGACCTGATTGGGGGTCTGGCGTCATGTCGTCCCGGAGAGATATTTAGGCCTTGTATTTACTACATTCTGATGCATTTTGAAGAAGGTGCACACACATACACACATATCTTCAGGAATGAGCATCTCGTGACCTCTTTCTTCAACATATTTTAGAGGGGTTGCACCTCACTTAAATCCGTAAATGAAGATACAGTGAGGTTTACTAGAATTCTTACCTGAGATCGCCAATCTTTGGTGGCCTTTTCTTCTTGGCGAAGCACGGCCCCAAATCTGTATGGCTGCATAAGGCACTTACTCCTGAAAATATAACAGAAAATAACATCATAATTACACCAAACACAAGATTATAAGTTTTCTTTCGTTCTAATCCTTTCAGTCTACTGCTGTTAAATTATACGTAAAATGTTCATGTAAAAATACTGATATAAATATTGTTTTTAAACTAAACACAAGATAATACGAAAGTAACAACACATATATAGCAATCTCATAAATATATATATGAAAGATATTATGCAGAAAATAACATAACCACTTCAAACTCAAGAAAATACAACATAAATATATATGAAAAACACGTAGAAAATAACATAACCACTTCAAACTCAAGAAAATACAACATAAATATATATGAAAAACACGTAGAAAATAACATAACCACTTCAAACTCAAGAAAATACAACATAAATATATATGAAAAACACGTAGAAAATAACATAACCACTTCAAACTCAAATATATAAAACCAATGAAATTAACATCACAGAATAGCACACAAGTATCACACATTGAGGAGAAGAATTATATAAGACTCTGTCTTTCAATCTAATCCTGTTTCAGTATTTTGATTACGTGTGATGTAGTTCAATATGTATACTACAAGTATCACACATTGAGGAGAAGAATTATATAAGACTCTGTCTTTCATTCTAATCCTGTTTCAGTATTTTGATTACGTGTGATGTAGTTCAATATGTATAATATTGGGAAATAAACTATGTTTAAACAAGTATCAAACAAAATATATGCAAACATTGAATTTTAACTCAAAATATATTAAAACTTATAAATAAATTTGAAGACATGTGCAAACAACATAGATCCAGAAATTAAATCAGAAAACGCAGGAAATCGCTTCAATACCCCAAACATTTTAAGGGGGAACATGCCCCCGGACACCCTAGATTGCCTCGGTTGAAATTTGCCTCTGCCTACTGTGTACTGATACCCTTTCCATTTTGCCCACTCTATTTCACTGTGGTGCATAGCAAGTTCAATGGCCATAGTGTGACAACTAATTTCATGTTTTTAATGTTACCATGCCTTAACATGCCACGAAAGTAATGTTATTTTTATTATTGTCGAAAATAGGGAGTCAATCATAGTGCCATACATTATTTCCTCAAGCCGAGTATCATTCAATATCATGCAGAACACAATTGACTCGAGGAAGATGCTGAATGAAAGACAGATATAAACGCAACGCGATATTGAGGACGATACCATTACACTAAGATATAGTGAAACACGCTTTTATTTCGACTAAGTGATTGTATCTCATTATACCTGGTCGATACCAACTACCTGGATCACCTATATCATGTTTATTTTATTGGTTTTCTGTTTATTTACATATTTCATATATAGCTTTGGATAATGATCACAGTTGCTCATATAACAGTACTTTACTGCCAGCTTAGAGCGCGGTGACAATATAAATTTTATGAACGTCATAAATAATTAGCTTAGGGGATAGATTTTATAATCCAAGGGAATTAACACATACCAAATCAGACTATAAACCCAAGACAAAGTTACTTCCCCTGATGGTGACGGAATCCTAAATGAAATCAACAAGCTATTCAGAGTTGTCACACATTCAGGTGTGAGAGTTTGCGTCCAGTTGTATCCGTTACGATTGTGCCCTAGGCAAGGCAGAGCTCAAACTCACAACCTCTTGGTTGGTAACAAGGCGGACACTGTATCCAATAAATGACACCATGAATAGCAGAAATATTATCCAAGTTTCAGTGCCAGATAGTAGAGAAATCTCAAGCTGAAGACAGACTATATAAACATAATGTGCTTTTCTTTCATTTTCTTAGAATAGCAGAAATATTATCCAAGTTTCAGTGCCAGATAGTAGAGAAATCTCAAGCTGAAGACAGACTATATAAACATAATGTGCTTTTCTTTCATTTTCTTCTGGCACTGGTTTTAACCCTTTCAACACCACAGACCTCTAAATTGGCTTACAAAAAAGTGTAGATCCAGATGAGCCGGCTCGTGATGAGCCGTCTCATCAGGATCTGCACTTTTTTCAAGTAATATAACTATTTTTAGAAAATAAATTACACATTTTGATAAATGAACTGATCCAAATGTAATTTTGTTATTAATTTATTGGTCTAAAAATATCATGGACCAGTCCATGTCAGTTACTTGGTGTTGAATGGGTTAATGTTCATTTTCATGAATCTGAGACTGCTACCAGCCATACTCGCTTATCAGACGAGTATTTTTACAATCAGATTTATGGCCTCAAAGTGGTTTGTTTCCCATCCTATAAAAATTTAAAAAAGAAAAATAATATTTTTTTCAAATGCGTTAAAATTTAATGGTATCCATAATTATGATTTAGAAAAGAAAGCAATCACCCTGACACTGAACATTTCTTCAACTTGCACTGGCTATACATGCCATTTATACTGGTGTCCATTTCATCAAGCCCAATTCTAGACCATCCAGCCGTGGATCGGGTGGACCACCACCATCTAGGTCACAGGTATAAAAATCTATGCATGACAGATGACTCCTAACCGGCCATGCAGTTTTACCGAGGATGGGGTATATTTGTGTAACCATCAATCTTCCTCACACTACCGTACATAATCGCCTATAAGACGACATTTTTATCACCAAATTATGACCTCAAAGTGGCTTCACTTCTAATAAGTGATTGCTAAAAAAATAATTTAAAATGTTTAAATTGTTGTTTTTATATGTGTTAAAATTTAATGGTATCCATAATTATGATTTAGAAAAGAAAGCAATCACCCTGACACTGAACATTTCTTCAACTTGCACTGGCTATACGTGCCATTTATACTGGTGTCCATTTCATCAACCCGTCTTATATGTCAGTGCATGCCTAAACCCACGGATTTCAGGACCAAAGTAGGGGGTTGTCCTATTGTTGAGATCGCCTTATAGGCGAGTATATTTGGTACTAACAGACTTTCTCCCAAAGATACTTGTGTCTGGTGTCCATTTTATCAACCCGTCTTACATGTATATGTCAGTGCATGCCAAAACCCACAGATTTCAGGACCAAAGTGGGCGGTGGGGACGTCTTATAGACACGTATGGATGGTACTAGATTTCAGGACCAAAGTGGGCGATGGGGACGTCTTATAGACACGTATGGATGGTACTAGATTTCAGGACCAAAGTGGGCGGTGGGGACGTCTTATAGACACGTATGGATGGTACTAGATTTCAGGACCAAAGTGGGCGGTGGGGACGTCTTATAGACAAGTATGGATGGTACTAGATTTCAGGACCAAAGTGGGCGGTGGGGACGTCCTATAGACACGTATGGATGGTACTAGATTTCAGGACCAAAGTGGGCGGTGGGGACGTCTTATAGACACGTATGGATGGTACTAGATTTCAGGACCAAAGTGGGCGGTGGGGACGTCTTATAGACACGTATGGATGGTACTAGATTTCAGGACCAAAGTGGGCGGTGGGGACGTCTTATAGACACGTATGGATGGTACTAGATTTCAGGACCAAAGTGGGCGGTGGGGACGTCCTATAGACAAGTATGGATGGTACTAGATTTCAGGACCAAAGTGGGCGGTGGCGACGTCCTATAGACACGTATGGATGGTACTAGATTTCAGGACCAAAGTGGGCGGTGGGGACGTCTTATAGACACGTATGGATGGTACTAGATTTCAGGACCAAAGTGGGCGGTGGGGACGTCTTATAGACACGTATGGATGGTACTAGATTTAAAAGAGATGCTGTTCATATTGGAACACCAGTAAACTGTTGAGAAGTAGTTACTAATTGTAACATTTGTGTATTTAGCATCATCGGTTTGCTTAAGTTCAATACGTAGGAGGATGTGTGGGAAGACAAGTGCTTTTCATTAGCAAGTTATTCTCAACACCTCATATTGTCCAGATTGAACTCAATGACTATCCAGATTGAACTCAATGACTGTCCAGATTGAACTCCATGACTGTCCAGATTGAACTCCATGACTGTCCAGATTGAACTCCATGACCGTCTAGATTGAACTCAATGACTGTCCAGATTGAACTCAATGACTGTCCAGATTGAACTCAATGACTGTCCAGATTGAACTCCATGACTGTCGAGATTGAACTCCATGACCGTCTAGATTGAACTCCATGACTGTCCAGATTGAACTCAATGACTGTCCAGATTGAACTCCATGACTGTCTAGATTGAACTCCATGACTGTCCAGATTGAACTCCATGACCGTCTAGATTGAACTCCATGACCGTCTAGATTGAAATCCATGACCGTCTAGATTGAAATCCATGACCGTCTAGATTGAAATCCATGACCGTCTGGATTGCACTCCATGACCGTCTAGATTGCACTCCATGACCAGCTCAGTTCTCATTGGTCTAGTGCATTATAGGTCATCTTAAAGGCTTCGTTCATCTCAAGATACACCATCGGATAATTTGCAAACAGTCCAGCTTTACTTCTATTAATGGAGTCAGGGAGATCATTGATATAAACAAAAAAAGAGGAGACAAGTTAACAGAGTGTTTTGGTATCTCACTAGCCTGGGTTCCAGTCTGTTGATTTTCAATTTTTTTTCTTCTGGCAAAATGACAGCCTGGGGAAACCTACATGTATAGCGCCATCTACATACACCCACATTTTTGAATTTGAAGAATCGACAACTCATCTCCATAAGATATAATCGCTAAAAATAGAAAAGGAATTCTACCGGAAATCATTGAACATGAATGGAAATAAGCGAATGTTCTCGTAATCTGATATTATCAGAAACTCAATTTGGCTCAAATAACAGAATATGTTTATATGACTGACGGACAAGGCAAAATATATCAATGCCTGCTCTCAGGCTAGTATCTGTCAACGACAGTCTAAAAACAAAAATGTCTGAAAATGTTATAAAAGCAGTGCTTGATGAAGAGTCAGCTTGTACACCCTGCGGTTAAAGTTCAGTACGCAATGAAACCCAGAAATGTGTGTTTTACGTTTATTTATTGTCGCTACCGGCTGCTCATATGAGCGACATCATAATTATGGGGTTTATCCATCCAGATGTGCTTGGAATGTTTGCTCACATGGACGACTTTCTGCTTCAGACACTGGTCTAGTAACAAATTGACAAATTTTAATATTTGTAAAATGTACATGACTGTAATGAGAAACATCAGTCAGTTACTGCCCCTGGATACTCTTAGAAACATCAGCCAGTTACTGCCCCTGAATACTCTTAGAAACATCAGTCAGTTACTGCCCCTGAATACTCTTAGAAACATCAGTCAGTTACTGCCCCTGAATACTCTTAGAAACATCAGTCAGTTACTGCCCCTGAATACTCTTAGAAACATCAGTCAGTTACTGCCCCTGAATACTCTTAGAAGTGTTTCTTTGATTTAATATTTACATCGCTATTGCATTTCCTTCGATGAACGTATGTGCCCTGATCGTATACACTTATATGCGCATTCGCAGGGTTAGGCAGCGTTCATCACGAGAAAAGACGTGTCTTACAGTTTACGCTGTTCCAAGGATGATCTAATTATCAGTTCTCCGCCACACGACAAGTCGCAAATTTGGACTATTTACATTTTAATTGGAAAGTGTGATCTTTTTTTCTTTGTCTCATTGAAAAGAATAATGAATGTAAATATAAGTAATGAGTCGCGAGTTAATAATTTCCATTGGGGTATGAACTACATTGGGTGTGCTTAAAGTTACCGTGGATACCTTCGGCATAATAATCGCCGATTGGCCCGGTAACAAAAGCATCAAAATAAAAGATTACTAACACTCGAATGATACAAAATTGGGTTTAATTATTATGGAAGCAAGCTGTTTAAAGCACTATTTTACAGTGAACAATATTGTATGATTGTATAATGGTATAAAAGTGGCTGTTGGTGTTTCAAAGAATGTCTTGTCTGCCAAATGATGTGGCAGTACCTTCTGATCACCATCATAGCAGCAGATGTTGGCATAATTATATGAAACAGCTCTAGGGACTAGTTGAATAAACAGTTGTAACAAGCAGTTAGTTGTTGACTCATGGGACCAGATTCCCTGTGAAATGGTGATTGGATCGTTCTTGAAATGTGGAATTTCTAATTCCATGGATGGTACTCAGGACACTGAACTCTGTTTAGTGATTTGGTGGGTGATAGGCAAGAATGCACATGAGAGAGAGATGGGGAACTCAAGGATGCCGATTGTATATATGACACTAGTAGGCTCACTGAGTTGAAGTTCAATGAATTGTTTGGAAACAAGTGATGCTGGGGATGAATTTGAAGGATTTTAGGCCCGGATTTAATATTGACAAGCCCTAATTGAAACAAAATATTATCTATATTCTGGGAAAAACTCGGCAAAAATGGTGAATTGGTGCTCAACTGTCCTTTTATTGTTGACATATTATAGATTTTTTTTTTTTTAAAACTTTATTTATTTTACAATGATTGCGAAGCAAGTTTTAACAACTTATATTAATCACTCTCGTTGGCGCGGATGAAAGCGCATATGTGGTAATTTGTGTGGGTGGAAAATGGAGTAATTGGAAAAAAACCCACCTGTCCGATCTGGCGACCACCGTACTATCTCACATACTTCCCGGTCCGAGTATTGGTGAGAAGCGAGCGCGCTAACCATATAGATATCTACCCTCTGACAGTGTCTATTGTGTGTCAGAGACGACTATAATCTGCAGTCAATGATAATCAATTGAAGCATGGAGTGCACACATGTGTATGTTTTACGTTTATTTATCGTCGCTACCGGTTGCCCATATGAGCGACGCCTCCTAAAGAGATTAGTCATTTTAGATTTTTGGAGGATAGTGCAATGATACAGACAGAGACCCATTCCAGAGTCTCCTCTGGTTCTTTTATGTGCACAGTGTAAAGCACTGACACAAGTCCCATCTGAAAGACTGTTCATTTTATTAGGGTCAGACGGGGGGGGGGGGATCGAACATGTGGTCCCTGGATTACCATTCACTTTAGTCATGATTGGCGGGACAAGGGTTAATTATTGGATCAAATTAAACTAATATACTTGAACTCATTTTCCAGGAACTGACAGTTTGTTACAAATATTTTCCGTGAGCACTGATATATATATTTATATAATATGTGATTTATTTGACAGTGATTCCACTAATATAGAGCGGGAGGTCGAAGGTTCGAATCTCGTCAGGGGTTCGTTCTGATATGGCCGGTTGGTGAGCCGCCAGCTAGTTAAATAATGGTTACCGATTGCCTACCAGCCTGACGTCTGGCACGCAAGCATAGGATTCGGGAAGTACTGATGTTCATAAAAAAGAGGTGTCTCATAAGTCAGAAATGGCTGGCCCTTTAAATAGGAGTGACACTATAATAAACAAACACACACTTTACTATTTATATAAAATACGATATTTGTCCCATATTTTCCCCCCATTACAGCGGAGTCAAAGCAAAATACCTCAAATTTCAAGCCAAAGTCAGGAACACGTTTTATAGGTGATCCGCCTTATAGTCAAGTATATACGGTACAAGAATCATATTATGATATTTTGTATGGCTTGCTTGACCTCCACCAACAATAGTTACAATGCACAGTATGGTTGTTAGTTTATACACATTTATTTTAGCTCGATTGTGAAACAAGTTCTAACAACTTATATTAATCACTCTCGAGACCTCATTCCTGGTGGAATCCATCGCCACGAGGGAGAGAGAAGAGGCAATGTGGAATTTAAATGCCTTGCCTAAGGGCACAATCGTAAGGGCTCCAGCGGGGTTCGAACTCCGGGCCTTTCGCACCTGAAGCGAACGCGCTACCACTGCGCTATCACAACTACCCTGTTGTTAACATCACAGGTGTGTGTAATCTCAACAAGAAATATATACACACACAAACTGTGTTTGCATTAACCATACCGACCTAACAATTAAGCATAGTGACAAAACTGTTACAAAAATAACATTTATAAAGTCACATTTCTATAATTATATTGCAGATCATTTTTGTTTTGTTAATTTTTTAGGTTAATTTTGTTAAAAAGTTTTTGTTTTGTTTAATGTTTTATTTTCCAATAATTTTACAATAATTTTACAATAATATAATTTCAAAATGTTTTTAAATATTTTAATATTTATTTGATTTGTCTTCCAACTCCTGTGTTTTAATATTGTCATATTTTCCAAGTTCTTTCTATTTTTAAGTTATTGAGATAAAACAAGGTCAGTTATTATTATACTATTCCCGCTTGTCAAGAATATGTGGCATTTCTTGGCAATATCATAATTGATTAAACAAACTGGTTTCTCATACTTATAACAGCCAATATTCCCAGGTATAAGCACTACTTAAAATTCTACTGGTATGCTTTTATAGAGTTGTCCTTGGTTACCGAACATATTAAATTCGAAAACGTCTAATAATTTTATTGATCCGCTATTATTGTTCATTTTTTAAAAAATCAATAAATACAGGGCTCATTCTAGGTCAGAATTTTTGGGGGAAATGAAAAAGTGCCTGGTTGCGTCCTTGAATGGGGTTATTTAATAAATATCAACAAAATAGGATTAAACGACACATAATGACCATTAAATACAAACATTTGAATAGTAGGAATGCTTTATAATGGGCCAGTGTAGCCTACTGGACAACATTTTACATGAAAATTTAAAAAAAAAAAATTTTTTTTTTTTTTTTTCAAATTGAATTTTTTAGGGAGAAGTGGGACCCCCAGGGGGTGAAGTCAGTGTCCCTAGGGTGACTATTTCGCCCAAGTTGCCCTCTAGAATGTGCCTTGAAATATACAATGTTATGTATAAGATAATATTATCACATAACTTGGAAGGATTCTGATTGGTTGAGAGAATAAACCTTATAATTTGTAAATTAAACTTTAAATTATGCATATACATACCGTTAATGATAACAAACGATGATTTATAAGAAGTCTTGACATAAATATAACGCTGTTTAAAACATAAATATAACGCTGATTTGCAATCAATTTTGTGACGTTATGACAATTTGATCTGACACTTGGTGCCAAAATTAAGGTAGCAACGTTACATTATGCAACAATATTATTAAAACGAGTGGTATATTGTAATGTGATAAAGGTTGTATATACGTAAATAGGCAGAAGTGCATCCGCAGTCCACTCGAATATAGTCCTAATAACTAATATAGTTTATTTTTCTGTTTGGTAAAAATGCATTTTCATGACAGGCAGTGTAAGTTTTTGTGTTTTTGGAGAAATTATGTGACTTGAGAAGACTTCAGACTAGTTGATGTGTAGAAAAGATGCGGTATAAGAATTCAGGTCATTGCAAACTGAAGGTTGGTATACTGTATTGTTTGGTGGAGGAATACAGTGTGTAAACACAGTGACGTTATTCACAGATGAGCACTGACTATGTGAAACGTTATATTTGGAAGATTTTTGCTCTTTTACAGTTTGATTTGAATACCTCTTCACAGAGGATGTGTATCAGAAGAAATGAACGATTGCAAATATAAATGAACAGACTGTATGTTTTTACTTTTTACTATGTATTTAATAGGTAATTTATTTGTTTTACAGCAAACGGATGTACACTCAATTAATATCAAAATTCCAAAACTTGTTTCATAATATATGAAATTATCACTCAGGTAAGATCTTATACATGTATATATAAACTATTCTTTATTCATTTAGTTATTTTGGTATACAGTTAAATCTGTGTTAGCGGTCATCTCTATTAAGCAGCCAACCTATATTAACCCTTTCCTTCATAGAGATTTAGGTCAATATACTATTATATCTCCATACAAACAAACAACAGCCATTTAGCTATCATATTCTATCCCACCGCCATAGATATTACTGGTAGTACACGAGATTCTGGCCTTAATTATGAATATTGGTTTGACTACTACATTGTCAATGTATGTTGTATTGGTGATGGCGTCAAGAGGTGATTCTATGAGGGAAAAGGTTTATGAACATTGGTTTGACTACTACATTGTCAATGTATGTTGTATTGGTGATGGCGTCAAGAGGTGATTCTATGAGGGAAAAGGTTTATGAACATTGGTTTGGCTACTACATTGTCGGTGTATGTTGTATTGGTGATGGCGTCAAGAGGTGATTCTATGAGGGAAAAGGTTTATGAACATTGGTTTGACTACTACATTGTCAATGTATGTTGTATTGGTGATGGCGTCAAGAGGTGATTCTATGAGGGAAAAGGTTTATGAATATTGGTTTGACTACTACATTGTCAATGTATGTTGTATTGGTGAATTTGGTGATGGCATCAAGGTGATTCTATGAGGGAAAAGGTTTATGAACATTGGTTTGACTACTACATTGTCAATGTATGTTGTATTGGTGATGGCGTCAAGAGGTGATTCTATGAGGGAAAAGGTTTATGAACATTGGTTTGACTACTACATTGTCAATGCATGTTGTATTGGTGATGGCGTCAAGAGGTGATTCTATGAGGGAAAAGGTTTATGAACATTGGTTTGACTACTACATTGTCAATGTATGTTGTATTGGTGATGGCATCAAGATGTGATTCTATGAGGGAAAGGTTTATGAACATTGGTTTGGCTACTACATTGTCAATGTATGTTGTATTGGTGATGGCATCAAGAGGTGATTCTATGAGGGAAAGGTTTATGAACATTGGTTTGACTACTACATTGTCAATGTATGTTGTATTGGTGATGGCGTCAAGAGGTGATTCTATGAGGGAAAGGTTTATGAACATTGGTTTGACTACTACATTGTCAATGTATGTTGTATTGGTGATGGCGTCAAGAGGTGCTTCTATGAGGGAAAAGGTTAATGAACATTGTCAATGTATGTTGTATTGGTGATGGCGTCAAGAGGTGATTCTATGAGGGAAAAGGTTTATGAACATTGGTTTGACTACTACACTGTCAATGTATGTTGTATTGGTGATGGCGTCAAGAGGTGATTCTATGAGGGAAAAGGTTAAACATCCAGTAACCAAACTCCCATTTGGCCTCTATTAAGCAGCCACCTGTGCAAAGCAGCCAATTTTCATCACTCCCTTGGCTGACCACTTAAGACAGGTTTGATTGCATATCTCTTACATTTTACTCTACTAAAACTGGGCACAGGCAGTATTTCCGGTACACTTGAACCCGGCCTCACACTAAGCTAGCACTCCCAAGCAATACGTCATGCAGTATACGTACTACTTAACACTTAGTACAGTAGCCTATATTGGATGGATTAATGAATTGACATTCTGAAGGATTGGAGTGTCACAGCCTACACAAATCTCTCCACTATCACGTTTTAATTATAAGATCATAATTATACTGCTTTCTGTTTTCTGTTCCCTGATGAAATAGTGAGGTACATGTATATGGTTTTGTTATCTGCAAATTGAGCTAAAATAAATTTGTATAAACTATAAAACTGTTCTCAAATGTCAAACTCAGGTGATTTCATTATTTGATACTAAGATTTATTCTCAGCTGGACCAATCAGGAGTTTGAGATCTGAGTAAGGTTTTATGACCTTGAGGCCAGGTCTGGAGGTTATAAAACTGTTCTCCAATCTCAAAACTCAGTCTCAATCGTCTGATCGGTTCAGCTGACAGTAACACACAGAATCAACCAATCAGATCATTTGAGCTTGAGTTTGAGATCTGAGAAAAGTTTTATAATCTCCGGGCCTGGTGTACTATCCACCGGAGAAATATTTTTGTTTTATTAAGTATTTGCTATATCATTTATTATTTTACTACTTGAAAGAATTCGAAGACACCCCCAGCGAAATTCAAAGCAATAACTGCGACGGTTGTTGAGAAAGTTTACCGGTAGTTGTTTTGTCAATCAGACAAATTTTGTCCAAAATTACAGTTCAATGTCACTATTGGTGGGTGGGGTCTTACTGCGGAACTAGAGCAATATCTGCGGTTTTTGAAAATGATTGAAACATTACTGTATGCAAGTCATCATAGTATTATATTTGGATGTTTATTAGCTATATGCAAATGTTGACATTGCCGTTGCCGTTGCCGCCGTTACCGTAAAGATTGACTACTTCATGTCTGTCTCACTTTCCACTAAAGTGGGCAAGACAAAAACTAAGGTCAGGAGCTAATGTTAATGAAAATCTAATTAATCTATAAATATAATGACTTTTCTGTATGAGATAATGGTAGACCCCCCCCCCCCCAATGAGTAAAATTAAAACCTAGAAACCGTATATTTATATAATAAACAAATTACACGAAAAAATGTATATGCAATTACCGTAAATCCCTCTAAACAAAATGGCCTCCAAAATCAGAGAAGTTCGGTTTGTAGGAGTTTTCATCATAGAGGTTTTTTGGGAGGAGTGGGTGGGGTGATGCACTTGTTTTAAACAGATAGTTTTATATATAATGGCTTGTCGGTGTTGTATTTGATCCGTAACACCGAAAATAGTCTGTGTTAATATGCATGAAATAATGATAGTTTGTCTATTGTGAAATCCTATTCACTGATAAATAGATCGTATTAAAAGTCAAATTACTCAGTGACAAATAAGAAAATGGATTAACAAACCTCGGATTCCTTACATAGAAAATATTAAAACAATGTCCAGCGATGATACATTTAATATAAACTCAATTGTAATTTCCTAGATGCTGAGACTTTCAACTATTACATACAAGCTAGTGTCATCCACAAAAACATGTAATATTTGATTGAATATATTCTACAATGCTCCATACCTTTACATGCTGTAGGCGAAATTAGCAGTTAACAGTATAATATTATTGATATATTTCCAAGAAAGTTGGGCTTGACATTTCAACTAAATCATCCCTACAGCGTGCTAAAGGTTAATATAGTCTAGAAAAAGTAACGGACCAAGTATGGAACATTTACGTTGTCGTGCCAACTTTCAATATTACCTTTCAACCACTGTATATCGGTACAGTACAGTAGTTTTTGTGTTGGGCATAGAATGTTTTTTGCTGACGATGTTGAAGTACCGATAATGTTGTGAATGTTTGGATCTCTGAAATCAAGACATTATTTGGCCAAAATTCAAGTTCACATTCACTGTCACTATTGGGGGTGGGGGCTTACTGTGGGTGTAGAGAATTAGTGTGTGGAAGTCGTGATAGCGCAGTGGATGCGCGTTCGCTTCAGGTCCGGAGTTCGAGCCCTGCTGGAGCTTTTACGATTGTGCCCTTAGGTGAGGCATTTAAGTTCCACGTTGCCTCTTCTCTCTCCCTCGTGGCGATGGATTCCATCAGGAATGAGGTCTCGAGAGTGATTAATATAAGTTATAAAAACTTGTTTCGCAATCGAGCTAAAATAAATTTGTATCAAGTTCAAGAGAATTAGTACTCGGATGTGTATGCGAATATTCAAAGCAATAACTTTGACAGTCTTTGAGAAATGATATTGTTTGAGTATTTTATTACAAATACCGGTAAATAATTTCTGAAATAAGACTATATTAATTCAAGTTTCAAAGATCGTTTTTGAGAAATGACAATGACTTTAGGCAAACATTCAGGTTCAAGGTCACTCTTGGAGGGGGGGGGACTTATTAGGGGAACAACTCCTAGAAACAGTACCGGTATGCACGTTATCAAAGTATTATATTTGACGTTTTTTTATTACAGTTGTGTATACACAAATATGTAATTGTTGATGGCGTCATTGCAGATTGCTTTCTCCTCAATCCTACATGTATGTACATAGGAAAGAGGTAACCATACAGGCAGATTGCTTTCTCCTCAATCCTACATGTATGTACATAGGAAAGAGGTAACCATACAAGCAGGTTGCTTTTCTCCTCAATCCTACATGTACATACATAGGAAAGAGGTAACCATACAAGCAGGTTGCTTTTCTCCTCAATCCTACATGTATGTACATAGGAAAGAGGTAACCATACAAACAGGTTGCTTTCTCCTCAATCCTACATGTATGTACATAGGAAAGAGGTAACCATACAAGCAGGTTGCTTTTCTCCTCAATCCTACATGTAGGTACATAGGAAACATGTAACCATACAAGCAGGTTGCTTTTCTCCTCAATCCTACATGTATGTACATAGGAAAGAGGTAATCATACAAGCAGATTGCTTTCTCCTCAATCCTACATGTATGTACATAGGAAAGAGGTAACCATACAAGCAGGTTGCTTTCTCCTCAATCCTACATGTATGTACATAGGAAAGAGGTAACCATACAAGCAGGTTGCTTTTCTCCTCAATCCTACATGTAGATACATAGGAAACAGGTAACCATACAAGCAGGTTGCTTTTCTCCTCAATCCTACATGTAGGTACATAGGAAACAGGTAACCATACAGGCAGATTGCTTTCTCCTCAATCCTACATGTATGTACATAGGAAAGAGGTAATCATACAAGCATATTGCTTTCTCCTCAATCCTACATGTATGTACATAGGAAAGAGGTAACCATACAAGCAGGTTGCTTTCTCCTCAATCCTACATGTATGTACATAGGAAAGAGGTAACCATACAAGCAGATTGCTTTCTCCTCAATCCTACATGTATGTACATAGGAAAGAGGTAACCATACAAGCAGATTGCTTTCTCCTCAATCCTACATGTATGTACATAGGAAAGAGGTAACCATACAGGCAGATTGCTTTCTCCTCAATCCTACATGTATGTACATAGGAAAGAGGTAACCATACAAGCAGGTTGCTTTCTCCTCAATCCTACATGTATGTACATAGGAAAGAGGTAACCATACAAGCAGATTGCTTTCTCCTCAATCCTACATGTATGTACATAGGAAAGAGGTAACCATACAAGCAGGTCGCTTTCTCCTCAATCCTACATGTAAGTACATAGGAAAGAGGTAACCATACAAGCAGATTGCTTTCTCCTCATTCCTACATGTATGTACATAGGAAAGAGGTAACCATACAAGCAGATTGTTTTCTCCTCATTCCTACATGTATGTACATAGGAAAGAGGTAACCATACAGGCAGATTAGGAAAGAGGTAACCATACAAGCAGATTGCTTTCTCCTCAATCCTACATGTATGTACATAGGAAAGAGGTAACCATACAGGCAGATTGCTTTCTCCTCAAATACAAGCTGTGTACATATATAATAACAATATTAAATTATCGCAATTCGCGACATTAAGGTCTAAAAATAGAACAATAGCAAGAATGGTAAGCAGTGTTTTAAAGTTACAATTTACGAGATTTTTTTGCTGTTTTACTTTCAATGTTAATCTTATTTTGATGAATTGAAGATCCCGTAGATTGAATAAATAATCTAATATCCATGCTCTGTAATACATCACACTGCCATGGTCTTGAAGATCCCATAGGTTGAATAAATTCTAATATCCATGCTCTGTATGTAATGCTCTGTAAGTATAGGATATAAGCCGAAAATGATCTAATATGTAAAATATTGGACTGTGCGAGGTGCGTAGCACCGAAGACAGTACCAATATTTTACATATTGGATCCGATTGAGGTTTATATCGTACTTAAAACACACTTTTATATAACAAGATCCTACTAATTAAAATTGTTAATTTCGTACATGTACGCGTAGGATTTAATATAATACTCTGGCCTTTCGACAGCAGTCCAATATTAATAATAATGGACTGCAAATACAAAGGTATGACGTCATGACAGTGTTTTAATTTGTAATACATCATGCTCAACTTAAATAACCGGTTACATCAATCAATATTGTTCAAGTTCATATTTCAATCCCCTTTGTATGTTGCTAACATTATGTCCTATCAACTCTCTCTACTATATAAGATATGCCAACAATACAGAATGTCTGCATTTGAGGATCTGTAGATCCGATTCATTTGTCCTCATAGAACATTTCTATCCATACAGCTTCAAGATCAGTAAATGAAAGATCAGATGTAATTCTCGATTGAACTCTTTGCATGCTGGGTAAAAAAATGGCTATAAATACTTCAAATAATTGTAGCAGACTTTAAAGTGTTTTTCTTATTTGTAGCTGAAAACCCTGGAATTATGTCATGGAATTTTATTAGATGCAATTCTAATGAAATTCCATGACATACAAATACATAGCATTTATATAGCGCAATAATTAAAAATTATTCTATTGCACTTCACAATTACAGATGCAATTTTAAACATTTACACATGATAATAATATATGGAAATATAAATAAAAATGTATACATATATAGATATAACTAGGATTCTAGTAATTGGATAAGAACATATTTGATCATGATATCTACACCATTACAGTATATAAGTGAGTGATTGGATTAGTGATAAAAGTGGCAATATGAACCATAATTTATTTAGGAAATAATATTTGTCTTGCTGTAGTTTTTGAATAAACCATGTTTTGCAGTTCTGACACGTGGGAATTTACGCATCATAACGACAAACAGTGGTTTATTCGCAGATAAACAACGGCAAAACAAATGTTATTTCCATTCTAACATGACCCAATATAATGCTATAACAAATAAATGTGTATGTTATTTTGTCTCCTTGTCTGTTATTTGTTTGATAGCTTTACAAAATACCTCCCCGTAAATATCTTCTGTAACCCAGTGGCACTGAAAATCCTCCTCCAGCTATCAACACTATATTTCCTGTATTTTCATTCTATTTTGCGTACTCTTCAGGAAAGACACTCATGTCATTTCGTTTAATCAAACGATAGCTTGACTTTCTGCCGTTGTCTAATGTTATTAACACGTGTGGCTCAAACCAATTACATTTTCATGATATGCACTGTATCTATTTGTGTATGACATATTTACTATTGATTTGCAATAAAATATGATTAAACTATTGTACCATCTTATAATTACACAGTTGTATCACATCCAATATACACGAAAGGAACTTGGGGCTGGGTTTGTGGTTAGACTGTATGCATTGTACCATCTTGTACACTAGCATATCTGATGGTCGTGGGGGGATGGAAGAAAGTGGGTGGGGGTAGACAGTATTTATTGTACCATCTTGTACACTAGCATATCTGATGGTCGGTGGTAGGATGGAAGTGGGTGGGGGTAGACAGTATTTATTGCACCACCTTGTACACTAGCATATCTGATGGTCGGTGGTAGGATGGAAGGAAAGTGGGTGGGGGTAGACTGTATTTATTGTACCATCGTGTACACTAGCATATCTGATGGTCGGTGGTAGGATGGAAGGAAAGTGGGTGGGGGTAGACAGTATTTATTGCACCATCTTGTACACTAGCATATCTGATGGTCGTGGGGGGATGGAAGAAAGTGGGTGGGGGTAGACAGTATTTATTGTACCATCTTGTACACTAGCATATCTGATGGTCGGTGGTAGGATGGAAGTGGGTGGGGGTAGACAGTATTTATTGCACCACCTTGTACACTAGCATATCTGATGGTCGGTGGTAGGATGGAAGGAAAGTGGGTGGGGGGTAGACTGTATTTATTGTACCATCTTGTACACTAGCATATCTGATGGTCGTGGGGGGATGGAAGAAAGTGGGTGGGGGTAGACTGTATTTATTGTACCATCTTGTACACTAGCATATCTGATGGTCGGTGGTAGGATGGAAGTGGGTGGGGGTAGACAGTATTTATTGCACCATCTTGTACACTAGCATATCTGATGGTCGTGGGGGGATGGAAGAAAGTGGGGGGGGGTAGACTGTATTTATGTACCATCTTGTACACTAGCATATCTGATGGTCATGGGGGGATGGAAGAAAGGGGGTGGGGGTAGACTGTATTTATTGTACCATCTTGTACACTAGCATATCTGATGGTCGGTGGTAGGATGGAAGAAAGTGGGTGGGGGTAGACTGTATTTATTGTACCATCTTGTACACTAGCATATCTGATGGTCGTGGGGGGATGGAAGAAAGTGGGTGGGGGTAGACTGTATTTATTGTACCATCTTGTACACTAGCATATCTGATGGTCGTGGGGGATGGAAGAAAGTGGGTGGGGGTAGACTGTATTTATTGTACCATCTTGTACACTAGCATATCTGATGGTCGGTGGTAGGATGGAAGTGGGTGGGGGTAAGACAGTATTTATTGCACCATCTTGTACACTAGCATATCTGATGGTCGTGGGGGGATGGAAGAAAGTGGGTGGGGGTAGACAGTATTTATTGTACCATCTTGTACATTAGCATATCTGATGGTCATGGGGGGGGGGGGTGGAAGGAGGGGTATGTATGACAGTATTGCTTGGTCACAAAATCATACAATCTACAATATTATATTGTTATTGTCTTAGGGAGATATTACTAGATTAGCCGTTCAAAAGACAACCTTAAAGAGAATTATTGCAACAAGCCACAATAAACAATAATTAGTGAGACTGTCTCAGATAGCCTGAGAAATGGTCATGAAACTAATTATGCCTGTCTGCCACTTCTACAACATCTGATGGTTTGATGGTAGAACAGATTCATTAACCGGAGAAATCAGAGGACGCCGGAACTCATGCCTGAACAATGGAAGCCTCAGTCTAATAGTTGTGTATCATGTAAGATGGGAAACAGAATGGATGCACTGAGAAACATGTAAGATGGGAAACAGAATGGATGCACTGAGAAACCTGCAAGATGGGAAACAGAATGGATGCACTGAGAAACCTGCAAGATGGGAAACAGAATGGATGCACTGAGAAACCGATACAGAATGGATGCACTGAGAAACCGAAACAGAATGGATGCACTGAGAAACTGAAACAGAATGGATGCACTGAGAAACTGAAACAGAATGGATGCACTGAGAAACCGAAACAGAATGGATGCACTGAGAAACCTGCAAGATGGGAAACAGAATGGATGCACTGAGAAACCTGCAAGATGGGAAACAGAATGGATGCACTGAGAAACCGATACAGAATGGATGCACTGAGAAACTGAAACAGAATGGATGCACTGAGAAACCGAAACAGAATGGATGCACTGAGAAACCGAAACAGAATGGATGCACTGAGAAACCGAAACAGAATGTATGCACTGAGAAACCTGCAAGATGGGAAACAGAATGGATGCACTGAGAAACCTGCAAGATGGGAAACAGAATGGATGCACTGAGAAACCTGCAAGATGGGAAACAGAATGGATGCACTGAGAAACCTGCAAGATGGGAAACAGAATGGATGCACTGAGAAACATGTAAGATGGGAAACACAATGGATGCACTGAGAAACCTGCAAGATGGGAAACAGAATGGATGCACTGAGAAACCGATACAGAATGGATGCACTGAGAAACCGAAACAGAATGGATGCACTGAGAAACCGAAACAGAATGGATGCACTGAGAAACCAAAACAGAATGGATGCACTGAGAAACCGAAACAGAATGGATGCACTGAGAAACCTGCAAGATGGGAAACAGAATGGATGCACTGAGAAACCTGCAAGATGGGAAACAGAATGGATGCACTGAGAAACCTGCAAGATGGGAAACAGAATGGATGCACTGAGAAACCTGCAAGATGGGAAACAGAATGGATGCACTGAGAAACATGTAAGATGGGAAACACAATGGATGCACTGAGAAACATGTAAGATGGGAAACACAATGGATGCACTGAGAAACCAAAACAGAATGGATGCACTGAGAAACCGAAACAGAATGGATGCACTGAGAAACAAGCATGACACACTACTTGTACAATCTACATCCGCTATTTCGAATTCCGTCGCACCGAACAAAATACTTCGACATAACTGAAGTTTGACTTAACGAAATTCTATATAAACGGAGCCAGTTATATGTAAAATGATAAGTGTCTGAAAAGGGACTTTGATCCGACTTCGAGATAACTGGAGAATTCGACATAACCGACTTTGACATAATGTCGAATTCCGCTGCACTGAACAAATACTTCGACATAACTGAAGTTTGACTTAACGAAATTCTATATATAAACGGAGCCAGTTATATGTAAAATGATAAGTGTCTGAAACGGGACTTTGATCCGACTTTGAGATAACCGGAGAATTCAACATAACCGACTTTGAAGAAAAAAACAACAAAAAACCGACTTTGACATAACGGATGTAGACTGTATATATAATCTATGAAGTTATAATAATTGGTATGCTCACAGTGAAATAATAAAACTTGATCCTTTGCATTATGTACTATGTATGTCGTTGTATGTTATATGTGATTTATGTATTCCAATAAATACTGTTTAAACCAAATAATAAAACTAACTATCGCTGCCATCCCTGCCTGTTCAGTTTTACATTTTAACCCATTCAACACCAAGTAACTGACATGGACTGGTGCATGATATTTTCAGACCAATCAATTAATAAGAAATTACATTTGGACCAGTTCATTTATCAAAATGGGTAATTTTGTAAGTAAGTAGGTAAGTTTTTGTCTAAAAATAGTAATATTACTGGCAAAAAGTGCAGATCCTGCAGGGATCAGTTTAGAGGGCGATGTGGGCGAAATAGTCGCCCTAGGGACCCAGATTTCGCCCTCTGGGGGGCCCCACTTCTCCCTAAAAAAAAAAATTAGTTTTTACGATTTTCAAACAAAATTTTGTGGCCCATTATAAAGCACTCCTATTCAAATGTTGTATTTAATGCTTGTACTGTGCATTTTAACCCTATTTTGCAGAAGTATATTAAAGAACAGCATTTAAGGAAGCGATCACACGCTTTCTCACTTCTCCCAAAAATTCTGACCTAGAACCCTGTCCTGGTGAGAGAGTTAAAGACAACAGTCACGTGGAGTCGTAATGATAACGGAATTCCAATATAATGATAAGCTGGAAACGTGAGTCTTGGCCAGTATGTGTGGGAGAATTACTAATCACTGAATGGTAAACATCCATACATACCATCACTCACTTATAACTGTAGTTGAGTGACCACTAATATTTCCCCTGAATACTCATGAAAGTAGATTGGTCCTCTTAATTGGCTTCCTCTGTTTTTATCGTTGTTTCCTTGGTCAGTATGTGTGGGAGAATTACCAATCACTGAATGGTAAACATCCATACATACCATCACTCACTTATAACTGTAGTTGAGTGACCACTAATATTTCCCCCAAGATAATGCGTGACATTAGTCAGTTACAGCCCCTGAATACTCATGAAAGTAGATTGGTCCTCTTAATTGGCTTCCTCTATTTTTATCGTTGTTTCCTTTGCACCACATGCTATCTGTTTTCATTAGTTTTCTTATCTTATAATTTTAAATTACTAGATAGATATCCTACAGTATATCCAATGGATAATTTACTTTAGGAATTTGTTATCAATTAATTAACATGCAACACCAATAAAAACAAAGGCATTCAACTAAAAGGACGAATAAATATTTCGGGATAAATAGGATGTTATCTGTCAAGGGAGGTAATCGAAAACCCAATAATGTCTCTCATTCCAAAGACTTTTATTGTTTGCGATTATTTTCTATTACATACACAATACACTCACAATTCAGTTAGCTATACTGGATGTTGAATATAATTGTTCAAATTCCTACTGTCATTCAGATGGACAAACAGAACATTGTGAAAAATCGAATGATCCTCATATCGACTGTATGGTATTTGTACAGACTGAAAACTTCCAGTACGGACATTCATCTTACATAGATACTGTATCTACATTTTTATTTATATGTTATATATTTTTGTAAATACAGTCAAACCTGTGCTAAAGGCCACCTCCGAATACATATGAAAAACCTGTCTCTAAAGACCACCATTTTTCTCTCCCGTCGAGCCATTTTCAATGCATTTTAACCCTCTATTGAGAGGCCACCTGCCAACAAAGGCCACTTTTTGACTTTCCCTATGATGGCCTTTATAGACAGGTTTGACTGTATATTAATTAGAGCTAACAAACGAAACCTTCGCTCCCTGTTTTGCCAAAATTGACCACCTACACCCCTGCATCCCTGTTCCTTCCTCTATGCTACACCACATCATCTACCTCCAAGAACAATAGCTAAGTGACCAGGAGTGCAGTCTGAGAGACATATCCCCTGCCACTTTATTATATTGGAACCAGGAGTGAGGTCTGAGAGACATATCCCCTGCCACTTTATTATATTGGAACCAGGAGTGAGGTCTGAGAGACATATCCCCTGCCACTTTATTATATTGGAACCAGGAGTGAGGTCTGAGAGACATATCCCCTGCCACTTTATTATATTGGAACCAGGAGTGCAGTCTGACAGACATATCCCCTGCCACTTTATTATATTGGAACCAGGAGTGCAGTCTGACAGACATATCCCCTGCCACTTTATTATATTGGAACCAGGAGTGCAGTCTGACAGACATATCCCCTGCCACTTTATTATATTGGAACCAAGAGTGCAGTCAGACAGACATATCCCCTGCCACTTTATTATATTGGAACCAAGAGTGC
This sequence comes from Archivesica marissinica, assembly GCA_014843695.1. Taxonomy (NCBI): domain Eukaryota; kingdom Metazoa; phylum Mollusca; class Bivalvia; order Venerida; family Vesicomyidae; genus Archivesica; species Archivesica marissinica. The sequence goes on along the minus strand of CM026403.1, from coordinate 19,543,579 downwards.
AGTTAGAGAGACATATCCCCTGTCACTTTATTATATTGGAACCAAGAGTGCAGTCAGAGAGACATATCCCCTGCCACTTTATTATATTGGAACCAGGAGTGCAGTCAGAGAGACATATCCCCTGTCACTTTATTATATTGGAACCAAGAGTGCAGTCAGAGAGACATATCCCCTGCCACTTTATTATATTGGAACCAAGAGTGCAGTCAGACAGACATATCCCCTGTCACTTTATTATATTGGAACCAGGAGTGCAGTCTGAGAGACATATCCCCTGTCACTTTATTATATGGAACCAAGAGTGCAGTCAGAGAGACATATCCCCTGCCACTTTATTATATTGGAACCAAGAGTGCAGTCAGAGAGACATATCCCCTGCCACTTTATTATATTGGAACCAGGAGTGAGGTCTGAGAGACATATCCCCTGCCACTTTATTATATTGGAACCAAGAGTGCAGTCAGAGAGACATATCCCCTGCCACTTTATTATATTGGAACCAGGAGTGAGGTCTGACAGACATATCCCCTGCCACTTTATTATATTGGAACCAAGAGTGCAGTCAGAGAGACATATCCCCTGTCACTTTATTATATTGGAACCAAGAGTGCAGTCAGACAGACATATCCCCTGTCACTTTATTATATTGGAACCAAGAGTGCAGTCAGACAGACATATCCCCTGTCACTTTATTATATTGGAACCAATAGAGCAGTCAGAGAGACGTATCCCCTGACACTTTATTATATTGGAACCAAGAGTGCAGTCAGACAGACATATCCCCTGTCACTTTATTATATTGGAACCAATAGAGCAGTCAGAGAGACATATCCCCTGCCACTTTATTATATTGGAACCAGGAGTGAGGTCTGAGAGACATATCCCCTGCCACTTTATTATATTGGAACCAGGAGTGAGGTCTGAGAGACATATCCCCTGCCACTTTATTATATTGGAACCAAGAGTGAGATCTGAGAGACATATCCCCTGCCACTATATTATATTGGAACCAGGAGTGAGGTCTGAGAGACATATCCCCTGCCACTTTATTATATTGGAACCAAGAGTGAGATCTGAGAGACATATCCCCTGCCACTATATTATATTGGAACCAGGAGTGCAGTCTGACAGACATATCCCCTGCCACTATATTATATTGGAACCAGGAGTGAGGTCTGAGAGACATATCCCCTGTCACTTATTATATTGGAACCAGGAGTGAGGTCTGCTCGGAATAGGCTTACAAATAGTGTATATCCAGATGAGCCAGCTCGTGATGAGCAGTCTCATCAGGATCTGCACTGGTTGCCAGTAATATTACTATTTTTAGACAAAATTACTCATTTTGAACTGGTCCAAATGTAATTTTCTTATTAATTTATTGGTCTAAATATATCATGTACAAGTCCATGTCAGTTACTTTGTGTTGAATGTGTTAATATAATGCACCAGTCCATGTCAGTTACTTGGTGTTGAATGGGTTAAACTGGACAATGTAGGTTTAAAGGAAAATAAGTAGAGGAAATATACACTTCTATCATTTTCCCTTTACTTAGTTACTTTATTTTTGTTCCATTGCGAAACAAGTTCTTACCACTTATATTAATCACTCTCGAGACCTCACTCCTGATGGAATCCATCGCCATGAGGGAGAGAGAAGAGGCATGTGGAATTTAAATGCCTTGCCTAAGGGCATAATCGCCCCCTACCTAGATTACTCCCTGGTGGTTCGTATATTGGTATGACCGTTTGTTGTATGGCACAATATGACACTAACAAAGTAATGAATAGTGTAAAGCAAGCCTACGTTTTAATGTTGTTTAACCCTTTCAACACCACAGACCTCTAAATAGGCTTACAAAAAGTGTAGATCCAGATGAGCCGGCTCGTGACGAGTCCCAGTAATATCTATGGAGGTGGGATAGATATGGCAACTACTTATCCACTGCATGATAGCTAAATAGCTGTCGTTTGTATGGAGATATAATAGTATATTAACCTAAATCTCATGCAGTCCCAGTAATACTTATGGAGGTGGGATATATCAGGGCGTTCACTAGACTTTGAAACTCAAGAGTCAATGACCCTTGAGGTCAAAATCTCAAGAGTCAAACAGGAATTTTCAAGAGTCAAGCTGGAATTTTCAAGAGTCAAATATATGCATGTTGGTACTTTACGTACATGTAATTTTTGTAGGTTCGTGCTACCACTGTTAGCGAAGGGATTTTTCTTTTTAGCATCTCTACACCAAGTACAATACAACAGAATCTGATCATCAGTTTGTTTCATTTCCAGCCACTCAAATTCATTAAGCCACTCAGACCTGAATTTTCTTTTCACTTTAGACTTACGAGTCACAGTCTACTTTATGGCGTTTAGGTTCACTAACACTATCACTCAGCTTACGTTTGCTGGGTGTGCCAATTCCGAAGTGACTAAAGCTTTTCTGAACCATATTTAAGATTTAATTTCTAAAACTGATACTCTTTAATTTTTTATCTCCGATCTGATTGAAAATATAACTAAGAATGATTTAGGAATATTCTCCAGAAAATGAAGGAATAATGTAGAAACAATGAAATGATTAATGGGTGGTGCACACAATGAATACCCCATAGAAATCTGTAACAAACAATAGCAAAAGTCATCATCAAACGATTCCGGCGTATAATTTCTATATCAGTGGCCCACTATAAGCTTCTCAAATAGCAGACAACTTATTATTGACAATACACGTGTTACAAAAACACCGTTTTATCTATGCCGATTGTACATTGACAATACACATAATGTCAACACCTACTTAAACTTCTCAGTTCTCATGATTAGCAGCACATATGATGGCAAACAACACAAACGGTAATTGGTTGTTTGCAAAACTTGCTAAAGGTGTTTATTGTGACAATCAATAATAAATGTCTTTTGATAAAAACTAATTTTTACCGGAAAAATACCGAGCCGTACAGGTATTAGAGAAACGTTATTAAAGATTTATTTCCCTTTGATACTAAAGTTTGGGTAAGCCTTTTTTCTCAACGACCCAACAGAATAATGACATCAACCACGCGTTTTGAACCTAACCCTGGTCGGCGCAAGTGATGAATGTGCTTTATGCGTGGTTGATATTATATTCTGATCGGCTGGTTGAGATAAAGATTTTACGTAAAGTTTGCCTAGACGCCATTTGTCCGATTGTGAGTCCCTCGTAAATCACAATCGTGTTCATAACGAAATGCAGCAGACTTTTGATGAAAATAACTGCGTTTTATATATGAACGATTACGGTCTTCGACCTCGTAGACAGACATATTTTGATAATTACTCCGCTGAGAAAATATTTGGTGACGCATGACCGATCAACGCCCCGGGTCAAGTTGACTCTCAGGGCATTTTCACCAAGAGTCAAACATGCGTCTTTATCAATTTTCGTGCATCAAAACCCGGGAGCTCGGGTCAAATGAACGCCCTGATATATATTGCGACTACTTATCCACTGCATGATAGCTAAATGGCTGTCGTTTGTATGGAGATATATAATAGTATATTAACCTAAATCTCATGCAGTCCCAGTAATACTTATGGAGGTGGGATATATATTGCGACTACTTATCCACTGCATGATAGCTAAATGGCTGTCGTTTGTATGGAGATATATAATAGTATATTAACCTAAATCTCATGCAGTCCCAGTAATATCTATGGAGGTGGGATAGATATGGCGACTACTTATCCACTGCATGATAGCTAAATAGCTGTCGTTTGTATGGAGATATAATAGTATATTAACCTAAATCTCATGCAGTCCCAGTAATACTTATGGAGGTGGGATATATATGGAGACTACTTATCCACTGCATGATAGTTAAATGGCTGTCGTTTGCATGGAGATATAATAGTATATTAATGTAAATCTTTATGAAAGAACTGGTTAAATGGCTGTCATTTGCATGGAGATATAATAATATATTAACCTAAATCTCTATGAAAGAAATGGTTAAATGGCTGTCGTTTGCATGGAGATATAATAATATATTAACCTAAATCTCTATGAAGGAAATGGTTAAATGGCTGTCGTTTGATTAGAGATATAATAGTATATTAACCTAAATCTCTGTGAAGGAAATGGTTAAATGGCTGTCGATTGTATGGAGATATAATAGTATATTAACCTAAATCTCTATGAAGGAAAGGGTTAAATGGCTGTCGTTTGCATAGAGATATAATAGTATATTAACCTAAACCTCTATGAAGGAAAAGGTTAATGTCTCATCCTAAAGGATCAGGTTTTCATAATATATCATTTGTTTCATTTACATTCCACATTTTTATATTAGCTTTAAAAGTATTCTTTCTTTACACTTATAATGTAAATGCTTCCATTTCCGTTTACATTTTCGAAAGTCGTTTGGCAACTTTAACCCTTTCACTGTGGAAGTCGTGATAGCGCAGTGGATGTGCGTTCACTTCAGGTGCGAAAGGTCCGGAGTTCGAGACCCGCTGGAGCCGTCCTTAGGCAAGGCATTTAAATTCCACGTTGCCTCTTCTCTCTCCCTCGTGGCGATGGATTCCATCAGGAATGAGGTCTCGAGAGTGATTAATATAAGTTTAAGAACTTGTTTCGCAATCGAGCTAAAATAAATTTCTATAAACTAAACCCTTTCAACACCACAGGCCTCTCAATAGGCTTACAAAAAGTGTAGATCCAGATGAGCCGGCTCGTCACGTCTCATCAGGATCTGCACTTTTTGCCAGTAATATTACTATTTTTAGACACAAATTACCCATTTTGATATATGAACTGGTCCAAATGTAAATTTCTTATTAATTTATTGGTCTGAAAATATCCTGCACCAGTCCATGTGAGTTACTTGGTGTTGAATGGGTTAATGATGCTACTGCAGCCATATCACATTTCTTATAGCGTATCAAATATTGTCGCAGACTTTCTGGCCGGCAACTAATAACAAACTATTAAAAGAGACAAATTACCCATTTTGTTATCAGCGACCGATGGTAGCCCCCGAGCGGGAATCATCATCTCAGTGTTTGCCTGCAGTCGCTCGAGCCCGTAACAAAATGAATCTACAAAATTTTAATCCAAGTTTCCTCGTTAAGAATTGTCTATATTACTAGAGCAATCCGCAACTTAACACTGTATGAAGCGATGGAAGCATCTGTTGCAGGCTTAAATATTCCATAAACAATTTTCCGTTTCCTGGAAACAATCTTAAAATGTCATGGAATACTGATACTGATCCTCCAGAAATCCGCCATCTCACAACGAATTTCTCCGGGGTATTATAACACACAAATTATTCTCTGCCTTTTGTATCAGTTTTCTGCGACAGCTTCAAGGTTCGGAGACAATTTCAAAAATTAGTATATCAAATTTTCTGCATGTTTCAATTCCAATAAAGAAGTGATTAGTCTCAAGTGAAGCCTACATTTGTTTTTCTCTAACGTGTATTGTTTGTTATTCATCTGTTGAAAATAGCAAAACATCACTATTATTCTATCCTGCCTGTCACAGCTTGTGCAAGCCGTAAAGTGAGGGATTGGTCAAAATAAGTAGGACAATAGGAATTCCGATGGTGAAAAAAATAGGAATAAAATAGGAAAATATTGTCTAAAATAGGAATAAAATGTTATTTTAAGATGGCTTCCCAGGACATTGTATGGCCATCCTGACTGTTTAATTTATTATCGATAATTTCTGTTGTACTGCTGATGAAAGACTATAACTTTTAATTCTTATTACAAGTATATTTGCTTCAAGATTCAAAAACATGATTTCAATACATTACTTGTACTCTAATAATTAAAGTGATGTAAATATATGTTGGTCGCCATACCCTTCAGCCAACCCAATCCACCCTTATCGTCGTTAGGTTTTGATTTTGGGCAAAAATGTGTATGGCTTTTCAAAAAGGCCAAACAATAGGAACATTTTGCCGGACAGTAGGAAAAAATAGGGTACTTGACGGCCTACTTGCGTAGATTAACACGTCTGTCCGTCTTAGAGGTCATATAAACATGAATAAGACACCGTCTTTTGTTGTTCAATCCTGATAATTAGTGTGAGGCGCTGAAAATTATTCGCAAAACAAAACCACTCATTTTCCCTTACACACTCCACAATGTTCTCTCTCCCTCGTGGCGATGGATTCCATCAGGAATGAGGTCTCGAGAGTGATCAATATAAGTTGTAAGAACTTGTTTCGCAATCGAGATCAAATAAATTTGTAATTATAAATTACAAATAAATAAACTAACTCTTCTTTCCCACAAACAATACGTCTTTGGAATTGCCTCCCCTACTATGTACAGCCCAGCCACTGCTTGATGTATTTACTCGCCAACAAGACGATTTCGACAATAAGATGGCCCCACAACTTAGTGGTATTTTGCATAGACATGCGCATAAGACGGACTGTAAAAATGGAATTAAGATCAAACAAATAATTAAGCAATGTAAATTACAATGCATGTCAGATCACAAAAAAATATCTATTTGATTTGCTAAAATTCTATTGACAAGTTCAGTTTACAGACAGAGCTATGAAAGTCTATGCTTTTGTTACAGCCTTTGAGTTATTTCGATATAGGGTCATCAATTATTGAGTTGAAACAAATTGATTTAAAAAAAAAATGTATTAATTTTTTAATCTGTTTTTTTATCACTCGCTTATAAGACGGGAAGCCACTTTGAGGCCATAATCTGGTGATAAAAATCCCGTCTTATATGCAAGTAAGTACATTAACCATTGTTCCTGGGCAGCTGGCCATTGTACCACTCATGTGATATTAATGACAGTTTTAACGTTAGTATGTAATTCTATAAGACGGGAAGCCACTTTGAGGCCATAATCAGGTGATCACTTCACATGCTGATACACTTGTAATATATATATATTTGTATTATGCATAATCGTCTGCTATTATTTTCGCGCCTAAAATTATCAATCTCGCTTCGCGCGGGAAAATGACTTAAGATGTTAGGCCTAATCTCAGTTTATCAAGGCCGTGGTTGCAGGTGTCCAGTTATGTAATACAAAGGCACCGAACTGGTTTGATGGTGTAATATTAGATAACAAGGCCGTGGTTGCAGGTGTCCAGTTATGTAATACAAAGGCACCGAACTGGTTTGATGGTGTAATATTAGATAACATAACAGATGTTTAGGAATAACAGATGTTTTAGGAATTGTTATATCATATATACACTGATTCAATCATGTATATAAGAAATGGATTTTATTAACATAGATCAGACACACTAGAGCCTAACTCCAGGAGCGAGAAAGGTCGTGATCTCGATCTAGTATATAGAACATATAAACTGTATTTATGAAACTTAGATATTATGGACATTATAAGAAATATAACTTATAAAGATTTGTCGAATAATTAAATTGTTCAGCCATAGAAGAAACAGAGAGTTTCGGCGAACCATACCAGGTGATTAAAAGTTATTTAAACAAGATATTCTATAGAAGAAATGTAATACTGTGTTGAGTTATCATTAATACATATAATAACGAAGAAACCCCCTAGACAACTCCAGCGAGTCTACAATAGGATAGACCCTGGTAAGAGCCGTAGCAACCGAGACATATTATTACGAGAAGAAAAAGGAGAGTTTGCGACAAGTGGGACGCTCGTCCGGGATTGGAAATAAAGAAGAGGTGACATATCGTGACATATTGTGAAGGACACTAGAATTTATATATGGAATATTGTGAAGGACACTAGGATTTATACATGAAGAATACAAGGGACTATTAATTAACGTGGGACAACAGAAGTGCATGCGAGACAGTGTTAGAATTTGGAAATAAGTGAAAGACGTCAACGAATTATTAAATTAATGAAATGGATTAAATTATTGGAAATGTGCAAACTTTGAATATGTGATAAATTATATATTGGATTAACGGACGAGACAGACTTCGGTAAGTACCAGTTTTCTTTTCATAGAGGCTTAATATTATCATTAAAATTATATTAGTGATTTACTTCCTTTTATTGAACTCAATTCTATAATACATTTGGAGATACATTCTGGGGATTAAAAATTTTGGGAAATAAAAAAATAAAATGGCTACAACTAGGAGTGCTAATAAGGAAACTGAGGGGCCGGTTCACCCCGACTTGCAGACAACAGGTGATGAGATATGGGACAAATTAATGAGACTTCCCTTCTTTAATCAGGCAAATCTGGAACGTCAGGGTGAGATTTATGAGAAAGAAAGGGAAGAAGTAAAACAAAGAGAAGAAAGAGAGAGAGAAAGAGAGAGGGAAGAAGTAAAACAAAGAGAAGAAAGAGAGAGAGAAAGAGAGAGAGAAAGAGAGAGGGAAGAAGTAAAACAAAGAGGGGAAAGAGAAGAGAAAGAAAGGGACAGGGAGGAAAGAATGCAAAGGGAGAAAATGCAGATGGAGATTCGCCTGAGAGAAATCCAGAGAGATCAGGAATCTCAGCAAAATAACCCCCTCCATACAGATAATAGGCCCTCTAAGACAAACATTTCTGTTCCTATTTGGACCCAGACTATGAGGCCAGATAAATTCTTCGCAACATGTGAGAGACTGTTCGAAGCTAGCCAGGTCGCCAAACAAACATGGGTGGGCCATATTATAGACAAGTTGTCCGACAAGGCCAGAAATATATATGCCACTCTTCCTGTCCAAGACGCTAATAATTACGATACCCTCAAGGCCGCCATCTTGGATGAATATAGACTCTCACCCACTGTATATAGAAAGAATTTCTTCTCTTGGGTAAAGAAACCTCAGCAGACATATTCCGAATTCATTAAGGAATTAAGGGAGCAAATGACTCTATGGACGGAGAACAATGATCCGAGCGAGGTCAACTGGATCGAGCTGCTCTTGAGATATAGATTCGATTCCCAGCTAAGTGATGAGCTTAATTTGTTCATTCTGGATAAGAAAGCATCTACTCTCCAGGAATGTATTTCCCTGGCTGATGAATATAACCTCCACCGCAGATTAGCGCCCAGGACACGGATTAATTCAAATCCGAATGTGAAACCCAGAGATACAGAACACCGACCTCCAGCCCCAAGGCCATATATCCCATCACCCATGTATCGACCCAATATTAGGATAGATAATTCCCAAGCTACCCATAGAACTCCCCGGATAGAAAAATATTGTAGTTATTGTAGGCGTAATGGCCACGGACGAACATAGTGTTGGGCAGATCCCAATTCACCTAGGTACAGGGGTACTAGAAACCTAGCAAACGGACACCAAGTGTCAAACACTACTCATAGTTCAGCCTTTATAACCAATGAGCCAGTGAACTCATATGAAAATACCGAGATGGTAAATCCATTACTTGTCAAATATACAGGTCAAGCACGCATAAATAATAACACCGCACAAGTGACGTATTTGAGAGATTCAGGTGCGACAATTAGTTTATTGTCGGCTACTGATCAGACCGCTGATCATTTAGAATACACAGGTGAACGGGTAACAATCCGCGGTGTCAATTATATCCCTGGTAATTATCCGATAGCAAAGATTAGCGTCGATTGTCCAATATACCAAGGAACATTGAAGGTGGCTGTATTAAAACACAGATGCACCGCGGGGGTGGATCTTATAATAGGTAACGACTGTGAAACTGCCCCTGTCACTGATTTGATTACCTGTGGCGTGGTTACACGCTCAAATAAGAAAATTATCCCGTTTGATGAAATTGTCACGTCCAACCCAGACTCAGAAAACACGACCGATACAAATCACAATGTCTTACCTTTTCGGAATACAATTGAGATCAATTCCCCCTCTGAGAAAGCCAGTACAGTTAAACCCCAAAATATTCCCTCTATTGACGATTTGAGTCCTGATAAATTATTGCAAGAACAGAATAATGACCCGACCTTAGCACCCCTCTGGGAAATGGCTCAAGAAGGAACACCTATTCGGCAAGGATATTACATCCAGCTCGAACCCCGACTACTTATGAGGAGAGAACAACCTCAAGACACGTCCAAAGTTCGACCCTGGAAAATATATGATCAGGTGGTAGTTCCACGGGGATTCCGTGATCATATAACGGGACTCGCCCATGACAGTTTAAGTACGGGACACCAGGGACCTAGTAAGACCCTGAAGCGCATTAAGCGCCGCTTCTTTTGGCCGGGAATCCGCGCAGATGTTAAACGATTCTGCCATAGCTGTGGGCCGTGCCAGAGAGCGGGTAAGGGACAGAAAGCCACTGTAGCCCCATTGAAACCCCTGCCCATTATATCCCAACCATTCAAATTTATATCCGCTGATTTCGTTGGACCCATGAAGAAAACTATAAATGGGAACCAGTATATCTTGAATTTTATTGATCATGCCACTAAATATACGGAATCTTTCCCATGCGCCGCAGCGACAGCTGTTAATGCACAAAAAGCCCTGATCGAGATAATATCTCGACATGGAAAACCCCAGACCCTGTTGACTGACCGAGGAAGCGCTTTCATAGCTGAAACATTCACACGCTTCCTAGCCGAGCACGATATACGTCACTTAACTAGCACGAGTTACAGGCCTCAAACCAACGGATCAATAGAGAAATATAATGGTACATTGAAAACCATGCTTAGAATCCTTGGGGAGAACTCTTTATCGTCTTGGGATGAGATGCTACCCTGGCTATTATTTGCATATAGAAGTGCAGAGCACTCTAGCACAGGATATTCTCCCTTCTACCTTCTATATGGGCGCGAACCTAGAGATAATCTAGATTCCACTTATGATCTCTGGGCTAGAAATGAGCGGGATGAAGGGATCCCCATAAATAACTATGTACAAGAATTATGTCATAGATTAGCTGAAGCGTTACGTGACGCCAGCGAGAATGCACAACAGGCCGCAGATGGTCGTAAAACAAAGTATGACAGAAGTAAGAAAGCGAAAATGCGTGTATTCCAGCGTGGTGAATTAGTGTTAGTACGATTACCGTTAAAAGGTAATAAGCTGAAGAATGCCCTCCAGGGACCGTATCCGGTACACGAAAAGGTAGCGTCGCATACCTATATTATATACATGCCTGATAAGAGAGTAAAATACCGTGTTATGCATGTAAACCAGTTGAAGCCCTGGACAGGTAGGGAGGAGGGTGCAGCTCTAGCTGATAGTAGTCCGGTGTATGAGTCCCAAGACCCTACCCTATTAGATTACCAAGCCCCTACGGACATTGAGAAAGAATTCGATCCTTGCAGTCCTCTTGAATCTGTACCTAAGAAAACCTGGCCGGATATCAGTCATTTAAACCCAGACCACAGGGACGATATTAGTCAGTTATTTGACCGTTACCCCCGTTTATTCTCTGGACAACTGGGACGTTTCCACGGTGTTACCCATGATATTGATGTGCAAGGTGCTTCACCCGTAGTCCAGCCTTACTACCGCATGTCTCCAGAAAAGAAACAAATATTAAAAACTGAGCTAGATCAAATGTTGGAGTTAGGAATTATCCGCCCTAGCAGAAGCCAGTGGGCCTCTCCCATAATATTGGTACGCAAATCAGACTCAGAATGGCGACCATGTATTGATTATCGGAAAATTAATGACCTGACTCGAGGAGAAGCCTTCCCCATCCCGAGATTAGACGATCTCATTGATCAGGTCGCAGGTTCGAGTCTGATATCAATTTTAGATCTTAATAAAGGTTACTGGCAGATTCCGCTAACCCCTCGAGCTAGTGAAATTGCAGCGTTCATAACCCCCTGGGGCTTGTTTGAACCATTAACTCTCCCATTTGGTTTAAAAAACGGTGGAGTTACCTTCCAGAGGGCCATAAACGAGATAATCGCTCAATCCCCGACAGAAACCATCCGTGATAGATTTGCCGACGCATATCTGGATGATATTGCTGTTCGATCCAATTTATGGTCACAGCACATAAATCACTTGGATTGGACATTTCATAGACTAGAGGATAGTGGTGTTACTTTGAATCCGAAGAAGTGTAAAATTGGGTCTGGAACAGTCAAGTACTTGGGACATGAATTAGGGTCGGGAAAAATCAAACCAATTTCCAGCAAGGTTGAGTGTATTAGTAATATCTCTCCCCCACAGACCAAGAAACAATTACGAGGATATCTGGGATCAGTAGGATTTTACAGGAAATTCATTCCCCAGTTCGCTGAGATCGCCGCTCCCCTGACTGACTTATTAAAGGGCAAGCGATCAGGGAACATCATAACTCAGTGGAGCGATAAACATCAACTTGCTTTCGAATCCTTAAAGAAAGCTTTAACCAATAAACCCATACTGAAGGCCCCTGACTTTAACCAAGAGTTCGAACTCTATACTGATGCTTCCGATTTGGGAATTTCGGCTGTACTGACTCAGACCGTTGACCAAGTACCACACCCAGTAGCATTTTATTCCCGAAAACTTATTCCACGAGAGAAAAACTACTCTACAATAGAGAAGGAATTATTAGCTATAGTGGCCGGTATCGAACATTTTCGCATATATGTAAGCACAAGCAAAACAATAATTAATTCAGATCATAATCCCCTTGTATGGTTAAGTAGGTCGAAAACGTCCAATCAACGCCTCTTAAGATGGGCACTGTGTCTCTCAGAATTTAATCTGACCATTAAACATATCAAAGGGACTCAAAATGTTCTAGCAGACTTTCTCAGTAGAGTTCAATGACTGTGATGTTTGACTTAGTAAATGTACTTGGTATTATTTCAGTTGTTCAGTAAATAGTTATTGCCTCTATGATTAGAATGTTGGTACCTAGCGAAAGAAATGCTATTTTAGGACATATGATGTATTGATATTATGATTGTTTTCTACTGTATATTCAAAGGAATGAAGATTTGTAAATCGGCCGATAGCGGGCGATGTCAAACTTCTCCCCGGGTAGGGAGGATTGTGCAAAACCCCAATTTGCACGAAATATTTATTATTGTTATATATAAATAGTAATGTATTATATAAATACATTAAACTGTTTCTATATATGGCCAAATGTTTACCATGTAATATATATATATTTGTTTTATGCATAATCGTCTGCTATTATTTTCGCGCCTAAAATTATCAATCTCGCTTCGCGCGGGAAATGACTTAAGATGTTAGGCCTAATCTCAGTTTATCAAGGCCGTGGTTGCAGGTGTCCAGTTATGTAATACAAAGGCACCGAACTGGTTTGATGGTGTAATATTAGATAACAGGCCGTGGTTGCAGGTGTCCAGTTATGTAATACAAAGGCACCGAACTGGTTTGATGGTGTAATATTAGATAACATAACAGATGTTTAGGAATAACAGATGTTTTAGGAATTGTTATATCATATATACACTGATTCAATTATGTATATAAGAAATGGATTTTATTAACATAGATCAGACACACTAGAGCCTAACTCCAGGAGCGAGAAAGGTCGTGATCTCAATCTAGTATATAGAACATATAAACTGTATTTATGATACTTAGATATTATTGACATTATAAGAAATATAACTTATAAAGATTTGTCGAATAATTAAATTGTTCAGCCACAGAAGAAACATAGAGTTTCGGCGAACCATACCAGAAGTTGATTAAAAGTTAATCTAATCAGAAACAGTGATTAGATTATAGTGATATTGAGTAATGACGGATTAGAAAGATTGGATGTTAAATATACTGTGTAAGCGCATAGTCGGCTCACACAAATGGATTGTTAAATAAGCTTTTAATGATACGATGTATATATATATAGATCACTGATTATATATATATGGATATTTCTGATGCCAATTTAAACAAGATATTATATAGAAGAAATGTAATACTGTGTTGAGTTATCATTAATACATATAATAACGAAGAAACCCCCTAGACAACTCCAGCGAGTCTACAATAGGATAGACCCTGGTAAGAGCCGTAGCAACCTAGACATATTCTTACGAGAAGAAAAAGGAGAGTTTGCGACACTGTTCCCAGGTTATTATCCTATACGCACACAGACAAACATACAGCCAAAAACAACACTACGTGTACTACGTGTACTAATGAAGTACAGCAGGCAAAGCCAATGTATGATACATGAAGAGTTTCCCCTCACTCTTAACTTCACTATACATATGTACACAGAACATGTGGTTGTGTTCCCTCAACATGTCGAGTTGGCTTAAATAAATGGTAAACGCTATATGGAGTGTTCTCACTAGAAAACATGGAACTTCAGATTCAGAAAGATTGAAGCCACATAGCAACCTACTAAGGATATCGTTTAATCAGAAGTGGCGAAACCACTTTAAAGGTGCAATAAAACAAACATTAGGTTTTTGATGCAAAGTGATTTAAAATCTACGTACAAAAATGGTACTCCAGATATTAATAATATGAGTTTGAATTAGAAAAAAATATCTAGATATTTTAACAGAAACGATATATAAATCGCGCTCTCACTGTGAGAATAAAATCTAGAAGCAAATGGTAATAAGTAATAAGTAATAAGGCAATAAGTTTAACCAATATTAGCGAGTGCCCTCCCCGAAAAACCAGAGTTATGTTAATAAAATGGCTGTAATTATGTGTATTGTAATAACCTGTATTATTTTAGCATGATGAAAATAAAATACTATCTAGTAAAAGAAGGTACAACAAAAACTGAACTGAACACTCGTATTTGTGTGTGTTTTACATTTATTTATCGTCGTTACCGGTTGCCCATGTGAGCGCCGCCTCCTGAAGTCATTAGTCATTTTAGAATTTTGGAGGATAGTGCAATGATACAGATAGAGACCGATTCAAGAATTTCCTCTGGTTCGTGTACGTGCACAGTGTAAAGCACCGACACGAGACCTGGTTTAAAGTCCTATCTAAAAGACTGTTAATTTTATTAGAGTCAGACGGGGGATGGAACCTGCGATCCCTGGATTAACAGTCCATCGTGTTAACCACTGGACTACAGATCCGTCTCGTATTTGTACTTGTTATTTGTACCTGGTAATGTGTACTTCTAATTTGTATTATTGTATGATTTAATATTCTAAAGCTGTATTAAATCTCAATGTGAACAGCCTGTTAATTAATAGTTAAAACCGAATTGAGTGCGAAAGCGGTAATTTGCCTTGAAATTTAAACATAATTAACTAATGACTCGCGTAAATATAAATAATGTCCGCAGAAAATACTTTAATTCTTTTTTTGCAATTCTGCAAAAACATCATGGTCTGTAAAATCAATTAAGAGAGAAGTATTAACCGCCATATAAATCACAAAATATCCCGATTGGGAAATCAGAGTTTGCATAGATGTCCCTAACTGATACTAGTGTTACAACTGTCCATGTAATATATCGCTAAGTGCGTTATTATTCTACATCAGTTCAGAACATCCGTAATTGTCATTACCCTATCATTCATTTATCAGATTAGATGACATTTCATTGTACTTCCGGAAGAAGAAGACTTCCAGCGAGAAATTAAAACTTCACAGATATATGTTGAAACTCGCCGTCCAATAGTAACAGTGTATTTATCAGAATAGTGACTTCCTCTGTGTCGCCTTGCTTTACCAAACTCCCCGGAGATCGGAACGTCTGGCCGAGTTGTAACCCGCTTCGGTAGATAAGTTGATTATAACTTGTGTACTCTGGAAAATGTCTCTGTCTGTATCATTGCACTATCCTAATATCTTCATGAGGCACGTCGCTCATATGGTCAGACACAGCTATTGAAATTTCCATAGGCCACCATTATAGCACACAGTTCCATTACATGTTCCCCAAAAATAGTTTGGCACAAAAGACAGTAGTTTTCAACAGACTGGCCTTTGAGCCACAAGAAAATGTCAAATTTCAATGGGGTTGACTAATTGCGTTTTTTTATTTCCCACTAAAGGCACCCACCCCCTACTCTGAGTAAGTAAGGTAAGTTGGTGGTGAATGTTGCACTGACACCTGCATTTATAATGGTGTTACCAAATAGTACACAGATACATTGTGTTCAAAAATATTCCAAATTGCAGCTCATATATTGTATTTTAATATTTAGAAGTCATTTTCACTATTTGTGACAATACCTACTCAGTCAATCAGTTCACGTATCAATAACTCTTAAGGGTTTCCCTACACTTGTTCAACCAATCCGAGACCACTATATCAATAACACCGTCACACCATATGGGCTATCGGTAGCGACGGCAAATAAATGTATAATCACATTACGTGTGTAATTATAGTTTATAGTTTATCAGCCTACGTTATAACTGTATGTTCTTTTTCTTCTTTATTTTAATTCCATTTTTTATTTCTCTATCAACATACATAAATACGAAATCAATATATGTTAACAATACAATGTACTAACATAAATTAATGTATTTTATATAGTATTTCCATGCTAAATCGCAGATACATTAAATATGAAAGAGAGAGAAAGAGAAAGAGGGAGAGAGAGAGAGAGAGAAGATATATATATATATATATATATATATATATATAGAGGAAACAATTGCATTATACTACTTTCACGCTAAAATGGAGACCGTTTCTGAACCACATTAATTAACTAATCTTCAAATGTTATAGTAGATACACGATTTCTCTCTCTCTCTATATATATATATATATATATATATCTACTATAACATTTAAAGATTAGTTAATTAATGTGGTTCAGAAACGGTCTCCATGTTAGCGTGAAAGTAGTATGCTTGTTTTTGAACAATGCAATTGTTTCCTCTATTTTTATTTTATGTTCTTTGCTCAACCTTATATATAAAGTTCAGCCGAATAATTTAATGAAACAGTAACTGGCGCCAAGTGACGAGTTTGGGGACATAATGACAAAATAGATTCTTGCTAATCTGAAACGCTGGAACAATTACGTCAAGGTGAGTTTTTCATTGGTTCCTATGGGAATACATACCTCACGTGACGACTCAATTCAAAATTCCCATATAGCCAACAGTCATTATTATTACTATTCCCCTCCGAGATAATATTAACCAGTTGACAGGTTAATAGTTTCGATAATAGTGACTGACTTTTGCTTCCAGTCTGAATCAGTAAAACGCTCATGGGGATATTGCTAAAACCAAAGCGCCTAGCATAATTAATAGACGCTTATTTAAATGCATACAAAACAGCTTCTAGATACCTACATATTATATAAATAGATTTACTAAAACAAGTCAACTCGAATCCTGGGTGTTTGATGCAGCCAGTTTTCTTTATAAATATGTGTATCTGGGTTCGATATAATAAAATAAATATTGCATTCCTCAGTGGGCAATATGAAATATATCACCCTCGAAGCATGCACGTATATTAACCTCAGCTGATGCTTCTCGAGGTGATATATGTTTCATATTCCTCACTTAGAAGTGCAATATTTATATAATATTTAAGGTATATTACATGCATACAGTCAAACCTGTTTGTAAAGAACATGACCGAAGTGCTTGGGTAAACAGTTGAATATGGTACCTGAACGAAATATTAGACACAGAAGTTATAAGTATTCATTGTTATATTGTCTACATACCTATGCAACTGTATAGTTTGTATATGTGTGTATTTTCAGGCGAGAGATGCGAGTTTCACGACTTCTTTCCTTCAACCAAGGAGATTATCTATGACGAAGCACTTGACAGACAAATTCTGGGTAAGTTTGTATATATCTGTTTCGATGCATTGAAGAAAAACTGGGAAGAATGTGTGCATGTATTCCATAACAAATGTTTCTTAATAGACCGTAGTTGCAAAATGATACTACATTAAACGTTTATATTTGCCTTTCAATCTGGTGTTCAGATTATTATTATTATTATTATTATTATTATTATTATTATTATTATTATACCAGATTTGTATGGCACTCTTTTCATACAGAAATTATACGTTCAAAAGTGCTTAACATTAATTTAGCATAGTAAGACAATTTTACAACATACATTACAATAGTCAACATTAAGGACACCAATCAATTTGGTAGCAATAAACAAATTAAAAAATAATACTAATAATAATAAAACAATGTAAAATGTTATCAAAAATATTAAGAACATAAAAGAATAAAGGTTAAGAATTAAAATGCAAAATGCTATAAATACATCGTTAGATGGAACACACCAAATTAAAATCTACTTCCAAGAAGTGTATCACGCATTACACGTATACTGGTTGCTCGTTTATGTGTCTTTCAATTTGACTTTCAGATTACATGCGTACTGGTTGTACATTCAGCATATATATACATGTACATGTTACTATATATAGATAATTACATTGAGTCTCAGATTCAATTTGTCTTTCAGATTACATGCGTACTGGCTGCGCATTCAGCATATCTATACATATACATGTTACTATATATAGATAATTACATTGAGCCTCAGTTTCGATTTGTCTTTCAGATTACATGCGTACTGGCTGCGCATTCAGCATCTTTATACATATACATGTTACTATATATAGATAATTACATTGAGCCTCAGTTTCGATTTGTCTTTCAGATTACATGCGTACTGGCTGCGCATTCAGCATCGTTATACATATACATGTTACTATATATAGATAATTACATTGAGCCTCAGTTTCGATTTGTCTTTCAGATTACATGCGTACTGGCTGCGCATTCAGCGTCATCACTCTAATGCTGATGTTCCTTGTACATGTGTTCGCTATCTATACAGTCCGCAGACCCAGATACACCATCAAACGATTGACGGCATTGCTCCACCTCATGACGGGTAAACAGTTACTATATACAAATCTATCTTAGCTCGATTGCGAACAAGTTCTTACATTTAAATTTCAATCACTCTCGATACCTGATGGAATCCGTCGTCATGAGAGCGAGCGTAGCACAGAGGTTTTAAGCAATTTAAGTGGCTTGCCTAAGGGCACAATCTCCAGGCGAACACGTTACCACTGCGTTGTCATAACTATAAAGGTTTGCTTACCATTGGCTGACTAAAATATAGGTGAACGTTATTATCACGCAAGACGTGAACTTTATTATCACATCATTAACTCACCTTATTTAAAACTGTGGACGAATGTCAGAGGAGGTAACTAGAACCACAGAGTGAGGCTAACTAAATAGTACCTAAATAGTACTAGATACTGAGAAAATCATTGTCTTATTGATAATCGAGGTCTGTCTTCCTTTGCTTATGGGTCTCCGCTGCCGAGTGGGTACGGTCATTGACTTCAAAGCAATGATCCTCATCGCTGTAAGCTCGAACCCCATTGAGGTATCTACATCTTTCATGTGAGGAAGCTATCCAGCTTGTGGTATGCCGGTGACCGTCCGTGCCTTAAGTACTGCTCGGGTGTGCAACGGGGTCTTCCTCAACCAATAATAGCCGGAGAGTCGCAGTTTATAACAAAGGCTGTGAGACGAATCGCTATCGTTATAACAAGTCAAAGTTTGTATTGGCATAAACATGTACATGTCCATCGCCAAGAAATGATTGGTGGTTACATACAAAGTTACAGAAAAGCATGATATTATATAAGGTGTGAGTAAGCATAGCATTAACATTTACGAAATATATTGTTGTTTAAAAATATAGTTGGTATTCAGTGTCTCACAAATCAATATTTTACAAGTAGGAACATTCATTTAGTTAATTAATATCATTTCTTTTACCTGTTGCTACCTGTTGCTAAATAAATGAGTGTTCTAAAGGTATTAATGGTTGGAATATGAACAATAATATCTAGGTAAATATGTATTTCTTATATCATTATAATAAGGACAAACTAATAAGAAATGATACTCTGATTCTACTTGATGCATGTTACATTTTGAGCACACTCTTAAATTTCTTTCAATGTTTCGAAATCTTCCTTCTTCTATTGCCAATGTATGGGCTGAACATCGAAATCTAGATAATGCAGCCCGATGTTCATATTATCAACACAACTTAAATATTTGTCTTGCGTGAATTCAGTCTTAAATATATTATAATTTTCCAATTTAGAAAAGGAACTTAATTGCATGCACCATTGCTGTAGATATTGGTCATATATTCTTTGTACAACCATATTTACTTCTATATTACTAACATTTTCCTTGTTCCACAAATATACTGAGTCAAAAAAGAAACGATACCTGGTGTTTATGTGTCTATAATTTCAACATTTATTAAGAAAATTCTTTGAAAATTCATAAGATGATAGTCCAACATGTTTGAAAGAGGAGCACATAAAGCATAATGAGCCTCCGAAACTGTCTGCTGCGTGATGACGTAATTCGTCGGACAGGGGTCTAATGGAGTTTTCACACATACGTCAATACCGAGTATGGGCACCATTTGCGTCTCTCACTGCAATGCACCGCCGTCGCATCGAACGGAAAAATGTCTGAATCTCTTGCTGGTCAATATGTGTCCACTCCTGACGCAAAACATCCCTCAGTTGGTTTAACGTTACCGGCTGACGTCGTCTGGCGCGGCGGTCTAACGTATCCCACAAATGTTCTATGGGTGACAAGTCTGGTGACAAAGCAGGCCACGGCAGGGTTTCAATATTGTTCTGCTCCAATAATGTGGTGGAAATCCGAGCAGTATGACACCTGGCGTTGTCCTGTTGGAACAGTGTGACGTTTCTGTTGGCGTTAAAGAACGGCACAACAACTGGCGCAAGGATCTCATCACAGTACCGCTGGGCGTTTAGGTTCCCGTCCACCACTAACAGTTCAGTGCGACTGCCGAAGGTGATACCGCCCCACGCCATAACGCTTCCGCCCCCGAACAGATCGACCTGACGTACACATGCGTCGGCGTAACGTTCACCGCGTCTGCGATATACCCGCTCTCTGCCATCCGCTCGACGCAAACAGAACCGCGATTCATCGCTAAACATCACCGAATTCCACTGTAACCGAGTCCAGCGAGCACGTTCCGTCGTCCATTCCCGCCGTACGTCACGGTGACGTCGTGTCAGGATGGGTCCAACGTATGGCCGATAGGCACGAATGCCACGTTCACCGAGCCGGTTCCTGACTGTTTGTGCACTGATGCGATTGTTGGTCATCCCAGGAGTAACGGCAGCTGTGTGCGTAGCAGGTAGGAACCGGTCACGTAAATGTGACGTCCGAATGTGACGGTCCTGTTCACGCGTCGTCACACGTGGTCGACCAGATCTTGGACGGTCGTCCACCGATCCATGTGTTCGATAACGTCGAAGTAGACGTGTTATCGTGATCCGCGTAACCCCGAGTCGATTTGCGACGTCACGCTGACGTAAACCGCCGTCAATCATGCCAATGGCACGCATTCTCTGATTGCGGTTTAGCCTAGGCATTTTGTTAGAGGTAACAATGGGTATGTAAGGTGTTTTTCCTCGATGATAATGCAATACCAGTACAATAAACCGGTTTTCCGATTTGTACATGTGTAGGAAGTTGTCTTTGTTGAGGAGCACGTGCTAATCGGAAATTCGGCGTTCCAGGATTATCGGGTGTTTATTTACCTGTGTTTATGGTTGGCTGACGTTGCAATAAGATACCAGGTACTGATGCGTAATAATATATTAAACCTTTCTATGGTTTTATTCGTT
The DNA here is from genome assembly GCA_014843695.1 of Archivesica marissinica. NCBI lineage: Eukaryota > Metazoa > Mollusca > Bivalvia > Venerida > Vesicomyidae > Archivesica > Archivesica marissinica. The sequence continues at coordinate 19,522,030 of CM026403.1, read as the reverse complement.
TTACGTCATTTTTAGTTTGGTATCGTTTCTTTTTTGACTCAGTATAAAAAGGAAATCGACCGAATTCTCCGAAAACAGCATCGTTTATAACAAAAGATGTTGGTTCGACTTTTTAGCACTAAACAAACACAACTGACAATAAAAAATGTACACGATATTTCCAAGGCGGGATTGCTAATTTGCAGGAATGTGTCTTTCATAGCGATGTAGTTAATACTTCGTTGTGCACCGATCTTTCCAATCCCAGTCCGGATGTCCGTCTTAATTGTTCTAACGAGAACGACACGTTTATTATAAGTTAGATCGTGACATGTAATTTTACACGTACTAACTAGCACACTAATAAAATGCCGGATATAATACCATCCTCGCGATATTTCTAATTCCCAGAATCACACTCATTTGATATCACACATTTCATATTACATGAAGAAAAGAGGTAGGGTGCAAGTCACGTGGTTACAATAATACAAAGGCTCTGACAAATAGGTCTGCTGATTGACCCAACATAACGTTACACCTGTGTGCGTGTTTATTTTACGTTTATTTATCGTCGCTACCGGTTGCCCGTATGAACGACGCCTCCTGAAGAGATTAGTCATTTTAGATTTTTGGAATGTAGTGCTAGTATGATACAGACGAAGACCCATTCCAGAGTATCCTGGTTCTTTTACGTGCACGGTGTAAAGCACCGACACGAGATTTCTATTTAAAGTCCCATCTGCAAGACTGTTAAGTTTATTAGGGTCAAACGGGGGATCGAACCTGCGATCCCTGGATTCTCAGTACACCGTGTTGACGTTCACCTAAACTGTTGCCGTGTTGGTGCGACTTTATAACACCCCCCTTACACAACGAAATAACCCAAACACAGTATATGTATGCTATCATATTAATATGTATTATCTCTCAATGGCGCTGCAACTCTAATGAATTGATTTCGCTCTTTGCCAATATAGCTTCTCAAATCGTTTTTGTTCCCCACATTATCAGGATATTCCTTTTTCCGATAAACAGGTAAATCACATAAGTATTATCATATAGCTTTGATTCGTTTCCATACTCCGGGAACCACACACATGAAATATAGCTATAGTAATTACTTTTACGATATCCGAAATAATATCACCCGAATTGTGTACCAATTGCTTGACTCGACTCGAGATTTTGATATTTACGAATGTTTAGTTGTCAGTTCGAAACCGATATCAGCTCCAATTTCTGCTTTTATATGATACATGTACATGCAAATGTTGCTGAATTATTTCGAATTACTCTTTTCTTTGGACAAGTCAAACTTAAAATCGTCAATTACAGTACATCGTATACAAGTAATTTTAGCTACATAGTCAATTAACCCTTTCAACCCCACAAGGCCTCTAAATAGGCTTATGAAAAGTGTAGATCCAGATGAGCCGGCTCGTGACGAGCCGTCTCATCAGGATCTGCACTTTTTTGCCAGTAATAATTATTACTATTTTTAGATAAAATTACCCATGTTGATAAATGAATTGGTCCAAAGGTAATTTTCTTATTAATTTATTGGTCTGAAAATATCACGCACCAGTCCATGTGAGTTACTTGGGGTTGAATGGGTTAATAGTCAAATAATCGCAACGAGAGATATTGGTGTTTTTTTCCTAATAAAACGTCCTTTTGGCAGATATACGTCAAGTTAGATATATTATTAAATGTATATTGATCCGCTTTAACTATTGTTCCCTATCAAAATGTTGGAATTTTATTAATGTGACTTTATCCTAATCATGTTAATTAATTAATTAATTTTTACAGTACCATAACCATTGAAAATACCACAGGAAATCTGTCGGGATTTCAAATATTTATGATTAGTGGATCATAAAGGATATAAATAAATATAAAAGGATGATCATGCAAGATAAAAACAGAGGAAATTAATGGCATATCCTCCTTTAGGACAGATATGTTATATACATATATTGTCAATTATTCAAACGATCGATTCATGGGGAAATGGGAAGGGCTCCCTTCCTGTGTGTCGCCGGAAAGTGGAACAGTTCAATGTACGTGTTGCCCCAGTCACACGTTCCATACCTCCAGGTCATGTAGAGCTGTCTCTTGTGCAGGGTACAGTTCATGTTGAATTAATTGATAATTTGTAATTAATCGATTAATACACGTTTTATTTCAGCTGCGTGTATGGTCGTCATGAACGAAGTCTTCATCCGAACCACGGAGTATGGAGAGGCAAACCTTCCGGCTCGGATTCCAGCAGGTGCGCAGTACCAGTACGGATACTCGTTTGTACTCTCGTGGATTGTTTTCGTATTCTATATCGCCGCAGGAATTGCATTTTTGGTTCTTTCGCATAAAAGAAAAGCTAAGATGGGAGATTTGGAAGATGCGCTTGCGGATGAAGATGAGCCAATGCAGATAAGGCGATGATGCGCACTTCCGGTTTAGAGGTTAAAATTGACACGATTCGTGAAGCAACAACTTCATATGTATTGGAATGTCCCACGTACACGTTTACTTTGACAATTAACCAGATGTAGGTCAAATATATCCCCATATTAATATATAAATGACCCAATGGAAAGAGAGAAACAAATGGGCGTGTTACCCTTTGCCATAATCTGTACATTGATTGCCGAGTATACAGTCAGTCTGTACTTATTTCCAACTTCAAGTTGCGGCTCACATTTTGTTAGAAACCAAAGGATGTGGATTATTGTATGCGCCAATATACAGGGTTACTGAAATCACAGAGAGAAGTGAATCTAAGACCGCGTGATCAGCACGCGCACGCGCACGTGCTCTCGCAATGCAAGTTCCCCAGGAGTAGCACATGAACACTCTAATGTGTTCCATGCTTTTGTCACAAGCTTTATCACAAGTGGGAATACGTAGTCAGCCAGTCGGTAGAGCAATCCCCCAGCCGAAAGATGTTCCGGGTTCGAGCTTCAGGTCTGCTGCACGTGTTTTCTTTCCCTGTGACATTTGACCCAAACCAACAGAGACAGGACAAGTTTGGGTAACTACGTATCGTGGTGCTCATGGTAATTTCTACAACGTTTAACTACTTGCTCACATCATCCCTATCATTTCTTGATCAAACAATCATGTGGTAATCAGTCATGTGGTAACAAGTGACGTGTCCCGTGCACCATATTGGTGAGCGATGGACGCAGACTATCATATGCTGTAGTTAAATCATTTGTTTGCATTCATCATGATTTAGCATACAAAACACATCGCATGATACAAATGGTTTGTGTGACAAGTGATTTTTAACAACATTAGAAAACAGCATTCACCTGAAACTTCACTCTGCCTATACTGTAGCATGCCTAAATCACGCCAGTATGTGTGTGTGCTGTTTTATATATAACTGAATTACAGGTTGATTAAAAGGTGGAAACGTATACTTATTCTGTCTGATAACTGAAATTAAATTATCTTACTTAATTATCAGTTTGCTTGCCAAGTAGGCCTATCAGCTGGAACACAAAATACTATAGACGGATATGTAGTCCAGTGGTAACACGCTGGACTGGTAATCCAGGGATCGCAGGTTCGATCCCCCGTCTGACCCTAATAAAATTAACATTTTTTCAGATGGGACGTTAAACCGAGGTCTCGTGTCGGTACTTTACACCGTGCACGTAAACGAACGAGAGGAGATTCTGGAATGGGTCTCTGTCTGTATCATGCACTATCCTCCAAAATCTAAAATAACTAATCTCTTCAGGAGGCGGCGTTCATATGGGCAACCGGTAGTGACGATAAATACACGTAAAAAACATGTATTACCAAGCACATAGTAGTTAGAGGGCATGTCGTCAATGCTCGTTATATTGGTTTGTACTTGACTCCATTAGTAGCGCACACATGTGTCAATAACCAGTCGTTGTTTAAAGCCCGTATGTGGGTTTTATAACAGACGCGTGGTGAATTGTTCATTAGCATCATTGTCATTTCGCATTGTTGTTATAATTATATCGACAGTATAATATCCTACAATACATCCAATGGATAAAAACATTATTATTAATTAATTAACATGATTTGGATAAAATCACATTTATCATAGCGCAACATCTGGTTAGGGAGCAACGGTAAAAACAAAGGATTCCAACTAACTGGACCGCTATGCATTTAGGGATAAATCAGACTTTATCTGCCAAGGGAGGTAATAGAAAAGCCAGCGAGGCCACTCATTGTAAAGTTGTAACGATGTTGGCGATTTTTATCAATTTTTGACAAAAGAGGAATATCGATCGATACAGATTGATCGATCTAATATTGATGTGCCCATTTCAATATTCGTATTGCAAATTCGCTGTTCGATACTACCAACCAATGTTTAGTATGCACTATTGACGTATTGGGCTACATCGGTTACTTCTAGATTCATACACGTTCTTTGACATATGTCTCTACTTGCTATCGAAACAATATTTAGAGTTCGAGACCCAGCATGATACGAATTTACCGGTTACCCTAGCCTGGAAACAGGGGTCGATATATTTTGCCTGGTCAGTCAAATAAATATATATTAACACCGAGATTATTAATTGGGCCGTATTGAGATTCTGATCATATCAACGTTATTTTGCAAGAAGCTAAACAGTTAAAAATCGACAGACTGGAAGCCAGGCTACGGTTGCCCATATGAGCGACGCCTCCAGAAGAGATTCGTTATTTTGCAAGAAGCTAAACAGTTAAAAATCGACAGACTGGAAGCCAGGCTACGGTTGCCCATATGAGCGACGCCTCCAGAAGAGATTCGTTATTTTGCAAGAAGCTAAACAGTTAAAAATCGACAGACTGGAAGCCAGGCTACGGTTGCCCATATGAGCGACGCCTCCAGAAGAGATTCGTTATTTTGCAAGAAGCTAAACAGTTAAAAATCGACAGACTGGAAGCCAGGCTACGGTTGCCCATATGAGCGACGCCTCCAGAAGAGATTCGTTATTTTGCAAGAAGCTAAACAGTTAAAAATCGACAGACTGGAAGCCAGGCTACGGTTGCCCATATGAGCGACGCCTCCAGAAGAGATTCGTTATTTTGCAAGAAGCTAAACAGTTACAAATCGACAGACTGGAAGCCAGGCTACGGCTGCCCATATGAGCGACGCCTCCAGAAGAGATTCGTTATTTTGCAAGAAGCTAAACAGTTACAAATCGACAGACTGGAACCCAGGCTACGGTTGCCCATATGAGCGACGCCTCCAGAAGAGATTCGTTATTTTGCAAGAAGCTAAACAGTTAAAAATCGACAGACTGGAAGCCAGGCTACGGTTGCCCATATGAGCGACGCCTCCAGAAGAGATTCGTTATTTTGCAAGAAGCTAAACAGTTACAAATCGACAGACTGGAAGCCAGGCTACGGTTGCCCATATGAGCGACGCCTCCAGAAGAGATTCGTTATTTTGCAAGAAGCTAAACAGTTAAAAATCGACAGACTGGAAGCCAGGCTACGGTTGCCCATATGAGCGACGCCTCCAGAAGAGATTCGTTATTTTGCAAGAAGCTAAACAGTTACAAATCGACAGACTGGAAGCCAGGCTACGGTTGCCCATATGAGCGACGCCTCCAGAAGAGATTCGTTATTTTGCAAGAAGCTAAACAGTTAAAAATCGACAGACTGGAAGCCAGGCTACGGTTGCCCATATGAGCGACGCCTCCTGAAGAGATTCGTTATTTTAGAGTTTTGGATGATATTGAAATGATACAGACAGAGACCCATTCCAGAATCTCCTCTGGATCTCTTACGTGCACGGTGTAAAGCATCGACACGAGATCTGTTAATTTTATTAGAGTCAGACGGGGGATCGAACCTGAGATCCCTGGATCCCCAGTATATTGTGTTAACCAGTGGACTACAAATCCGTCTGTGTGACAAGGAAATGGCAACGGCAACGTACTTATAGCATTATATTTGTTTAAAGCCCTTATCATGCGGGCTAATGGATTGAAAGGAATGTGCAAACAACATAGATCCAGATCAACCGTAACGCCGCGACTGATCAGGATCTATGTTGTTTGCTATTCAGCCAAATGTTTTAGCTCCACTATCTGCATAGCAAACAGCATATAACCTGCCCAGATGACACTTTCTATGCACGCTCTGTGTCGACCTATCTGGCTCTATGTTGTTTGCTATTCAGCCAAATGTTTTAGCTCCACTATCTGCATTGCAAACAGCATATAACCTGCCCAGATGACACTTTCTATGCACGTCCTGTGTCGACTGATCTGGCTCTATGCTGATTGCTAGAACGAAAATACTCGTTTCCATCACAGTAAGGGTTAATGATTTTACAGTCATATTCCTGTTCAAATGGACTCACAATATTTAACCCTTTCAACACCACAGACCTCTAAATTGGCTTACAAAAAAGTGTAGATCCAGATGAGCCGGCTCGTGACGAGCCGTTCATCAGGATCTGCACTTTTTTCAAGTAATATAACTATTTTTCGAAAAATAATTACCCATTTTGATAAATGAACTGATCCAAATGTAATTTTGTTATTAATTTATTGGTCTAAAAATATCACGGACCAGTCCATGTCAGTTACTTGATGTTGAATGGGTTAATAAGACAATTAGCTACTAGATTAAGGTTGTAATACAATATAATTATTTATATTCTATGCTTTCCAATGAAATATATTTATCAGTGAAATAAAATGTGTTGTTTCTACACATTTTTATGCAAATTTATCTTAGCTCGATTCCGAACCAAGTTCTTACAACTTATATTAATCACTCTCGAGACCTCATTCCTGATGGAATCCATCGCCACGAAGGAGAGAGAAGAGGCAACGCAAAATTTAAGTGCATTGCCTAAGAACACAATCGTAACGGCTATAGATGGGCGCGAACTCCGGTCTGTTCGCACCTAAGCGAATGCGCTACTATCGCGACTTCCACTTTAATAATGTTGTTATCACGTAATTGTAGTTTTTACGACACTGGTCGTTTTTTTATTTAAGTTTATTTTGCGTCGCTACCGGTTGTCCATTTGAGCGACGGGCAGTTTACCTAACAACACCTTTGCTGGGCAGACTCGAGTGATTAATCAGTACTCGGTGCACCAACCTCCGCAAGAAAGGGCACGATCTGGGTGGGGCTCGAACCCGTGACAATCAGTGGTGATATGTTACAGGGGGATACAAGTCAGCGATCTTACCCACTTGACCGCGATGGCGGACTTGCACAATGTACATCACTTTTAGCATGTTTATTTAAAATTGCTGCTCTTTGGGGCCCGAAAAAAATGTACTGCGATTATGGTCTTTTTGAACAGGAATAAAAATGCTGCCATTTGGGGCCCGAAAAATATGTACTGCTTTAAGACATGATTTGGTATTTTGGACAGGAATAAAAATGCTGCCATTTGGGGCCCGACAAAAATGCACTGCTTTAAGACGCGATTTTGGTGTTTCTGGGCAGGAATATGACCAGGAAAAGAGAGTTTATTTTTATGATTTTGTATTCATATATAATAAGGTTCATGTACATTTACGTCCAACAAAGCATTATATGTTCTGTATTCTGGTGCTTTCAAACATTTATATGTTGAAACGTTCTGTGTAGTATATGTGTGGAATGGGAAACAGTGGTGATGTGATATATACTGCCCATGATAGGTCCTTTTCATTATTTTTTATCTGTTTTTACTGTTGTTTATTTTTCATCACATACTATCGATTTTCGTCCATTTTCTCATCTAATAATTAGTAAATTATTAAATCCCTAGATGTCCTACAGTATGTCCTACAGTATGTCCTACAGTATGTCCTACGATATGTCCTACAATGTCCTACGGTATGTCCTACAGTATGTCCTACAATATGTCCTACGGTATGTCCTACAATATGTCCTACAGTATGTCCTACAGTATGTCCTACGATATGTCCTACGGTATGTCCTACGATATGTCCTACAGTATGTCCTACAGTATGTCCTACGGTATGTCGTACAGTATGTCCTACGATATGTCCTACAGTAAGTCCTACGGTATGTCCTACAGTAGGTTCTACGGTATGTCCTACAGTATGTCCTAAATACGGTATGTCCTACGGTATGTCCTACGGTATGTCCTACGGTATGTCCTACAGTATGTCCTACGGTATGTCCTACGGTATGTCCTACGGTATGTCCTACAGTATGTCCTACAGTATGTCCTACAGTATGTCCTACGGTATGTCCTACATTATGTCCTACGGTATGTCCTACAGTATGTCCTACGGTATGTCCTACAGTATGTCCTACAGTATGTCCTACGGTATGTCCTACAGTATGTCCTACAGTATGTCCTACGGTATGTCCTACAGTATGTCCTACAGTATGTCCTACGGTATGTCCTATAGTATGTACTACAGTATGTCCTACAGTATGTCCTACAGTATGTTCTACAATATGTCCTACGGTATGTCCTACAGTATGTCCTACAGTATGTCCTACAGTATGTCCTACAATATGTCCTACGGTATGTCCTACAGTATGTCCTACAGTATGTCCTACAGTATGTCCTACGGTATGTCCTACAGTATGTCCTACAGTATGTCCTACGGTATGTCCTATAGTATGTACTACAGTATGTCCTACAGTATATCTACAGTATGTCCTACAGTATGTTCTACAATATGTCCTACGGTATGTCCTACAGTATGTCCTACAGTATGTCCTACGGTGTGTCCTACAGTATGTCCTACAGTATGTTGTACAGTATAGTTACAGTATGTCCTACAGTATGTCCTACAGTATATCTACAGTATGTCCTACAGTATGTCATACATTATGTCCTACTGTATGTCCTACAGTATGTCCTACAGTATGTTGTACAGTATATCTACAGTATGTCCTACAGTATGTCCTACAGTATATCTACAGTATGTCCTACAGTATGTCATACATTATGTCCTACTGTATGTCCTACAGTATGTCCTACAGTATGTCCTACGGTATGTCCTACAGTATATATATAGTATGTCCTACAGTGTGTCCTACATTATGCCATACAGTATGTCCTACAGTATGTCCTACAGTATGTCCTACATTATGCCATACAGTATGTCCTACAGTATGTCCTACAGTATGTCCTACATTATGCCATACAGTATGTCCTACAGTATGTCCTACAGTATGTCCTACAGTATGTCCTACATTATGCCATACAGTATGTCCTACAGTATGTCCTACAGTATGTCCTACATTATGCCATACAGTATGTCCTACAGTATGTCCTACAGTATGTCCTACAGTATGTCCTACATTATGTCATACAGTATGTCCTACAGTATGTCCTACAGTATGTCCTACATTATGCCATACAGTATGTCCTACAGTATGTCCTACAGTATGTCCTACAGTATGTCCTACATTATGCCATACAGTATGTCCTACAGTATGTCCTACAGTATATCCTACAGTATGTCCTACAGTATGTCCTACAGTATGTCCTACAGTATGTCCTACAGTATGTCCTACATTATGTCCTACAGTATGTCCTACAGTATGTCCTACAGTATGTCCTACATTATGTCATACAGTATGTACTACAGTATGTCCTACAGTATGTCCTACATTATGACATACAGTCTGTCCTACGGTATGACATACAGTATGTCCTACAATATGTCCTACAGTATGTCCTACAATATGTCCTACAGTATATCCTACAGTATATCCTACCGTATGTCATACAGTATGTCCTACATTATGCCATACAGTATATCCTACAGTATATCCTACGGTATATCCTACAGTATGTCCTACAGTATGTCCTACAGTATGTCCAACTTTTACTGTAAATTGTTATGAATTTATTAACATGATTTTTATAAAATACGACACAAGATATGGTTATGGACAAAAGTGAAAACATAGAGGATATGTGTGTTTATTTAGTTTAAGATATGATTTGATTTCATAGCCACGAGTAGCCTGGGAACAGGCGTCGATATATTTTGCCTGGTCAGTCAAAAAAATATTTGTTAACATCAAGACTATTAATTGGGCCGTATTGAGCTTCTGATCATATCAACGTCATTTTGCCAGAAGTTAAAAAGTGAAAAATCGACAGACTGGAACCCAGGCTAAGTCAAGAGTGGAAACACATATTTCGGTGATTACGTTAAAACGTCATCTTCCACTGTTTGAATCATTCGTTGGAAAGCATAAAAGAAAATGTGTTCCAACAACAGAATTAGAAGTAGGCCTACCTGAAAATCCAGCACCCTCTCTCATTCAACATATCGATACGTTTATATCACAGTTAATCTAAGATTGTTTACACCAGTGTGTATTTGTTTGTTTTCCATATAATTAGTTCACGTTCACCTAAACTGTTAATATTTTTATACTGATATATGTATACCCAGAATCATTTTTGCTTAGAATTATTTTTCATCATAATTTCATATGCAATTTAACGATAAAAACCACAGGTGCTAGAAGGAACGTGGCTGAGACCAAAAAATGTGACAGACCCATGTCCTTGTAAACGCAACATATAGAAAAATAGAAAATGAAAATAATGAAAATACGCACCAATGCTACATATTTTAATAATAAGAGGATATTTGTTTGTTTCGGTGAATTATCGAATTATATTTCACCGAATGAACATTGAAATCTTGAATCCGAAATCATTCGCGATGTCAATATTTCAACATGCAGAGGCGTATTTATATATGTATTTACCACACCTGCAATCTAATGAGAAATAAAAACAGCAAAATTCACCCCATTCACAATAAGAAATGAAAACACTGGCTGTACAGTAAAACATATCAAACATATAAAACACTGGCTGTACAGTAAAACATATCAAACATATAAAACACTGGCTGTACAGTAAAACATATCAAACATATAAAACACTGGCTGTACAGTAAAACATATCAAACATATAAAACACTGGCTGTACAGTAAAACATATCAAACATATAAAACACTGGCTGTACAGTAAAACATATCAAACATATAAAACACTGGCTGTACAGTAAAACATATCAACATATAAAACACTTGCTGTACAGTAAAACATATCAAACATATAAAACACTGGCTGTACAGTAAAACATATCAAACATATAAAACACTGGCTGTACAGTAAAACATATCAAACATATAAAACACTGGCTGTACAGTAAAACATATCAAACATATAAAACACTGGCTGTACAGTAAAACATATCAAACATATAAAACACTGGCTGTACAGTAAAACATATCAAACATATAAAACACTGGCTGTACAGTAAAACATATCAAACATATAAAACACTGGCTGTACAGTAAAACATATCAAACATATAAAACACTGGCTGTACAGTAAAACATATCAAACATATAAAACACTGGCTGTACAGTAAAACATATCAAACATATAAAACACTGGCTGTACAGTAAAACATATCAAACATATAAAACACTGGCTGTACAGTAAAACATATCAAACATATAAAACACTGGCTGTACAGTAAAACATATCAAACATATAAAACACTGGCTGTACAGTAAAACATATCAACATATAAAACACTGGATGTACAGTAAAACATATCAAACATATAAAACACTGGCTGTACAGTAAACATATCAAACATATAAAACACTGGCTGTACAGTAAAACATATCAAACATATAAAACACTGGCTGTACAGTAAAACATATCAAACATATAAAACACTGGCTGTACAGTAAAACATATCAAACATATAAAACACTGGCTGTACAGTAAAACATATCAAACATATAAAACACTGGCTGTACAGTAAAACATATCAAACATATAAAACACTGGCTGTACAGTAAAACATATCAAACATATAAAACACTGGCTGTACAGTAAAACATATCAAACATATAAAACACTTGCTGTACAGTAAAACATATCAAACATATAAAACACTTGCTGTACAGTAAAACATATCAAACATATAAAACACTTGCTGTACAGTAAAACATATCAAACATATAAAACACTGGCTGTACAGTAAAACATATCAAACATATAAAACACTGGCTGTACAGTAAAACATATCAAACATATAAAACACTGGCTGTACAGTAAAACATATCAAACATATAAAACACTGGCTGTACAGTAAACATATCAAACATATAAAACACTGGCTGTACAGTAAAACATATCAAATTATTTGCAAGAACTACTATCTAGGCCTACAACGAACCGGAACCAATTTACTCAGTGGGGGGTCGCACGATCTGGGTCTTAGCTAAGTTAACGTTCCATGCCAGTAAACTAAACCTGCCGAATAGGATAATCGTGATGTAAGGGAGACAACAGTAATAAGCATTAGTGACTATTAATATGGGATCCAAGTGCAAAAGTTGTCCCCCTTGTAAATTAGCAGTCTCTAGTGTGATTTCAATAGAGTTATATGGTAACTTGCAATAACGTCATTATTTGATCAATTAATCATATTCTCCTACATATACGAAGACAGATAAATGTATGTACTTTCATTTCATTGTTTATACTTTAAAATATATATTTATAAAGTATATGTCTTGTCCAGTATAATTAAGAACATATACAGAGACCAAAACGTCATATTTCACCCTTACTTTCACGCATGTACAGTATTAGTAAAATACTGATGTGTATGTGTGTTTTACGTTTATTTATCGTCGCTACCGGTTGCCCATATGAGCGACGCCTCCTGAAGAAGTCATTTTAGATTTTGGAGGATAGTGCAATGATACAGACAGAGACCCATTCCAGAGTCTCCTCGGGTTCTTTTACGTGCACGGTGTACAGCACCGACACGAGACCTCGGTTTAATGTCCAATCTGAAAGACTGTTAATTTTATTAGGGCCAGACGGGGGATCGAACTGATGTGTATGGGGCGCCGCTTTGCTATTTATTCAGTATTTATGGATATCCACAATTCGATTTATGGATATCCATAATTCCAATTTTGGATATCCATAATTCGATATATGGATATACAATAATATATTTATGGATATCCTAAAATCGAATTATGGATATTCATAAATGCTGAATTAATAGCAAAACGGTGCACCTGGAACTATGGGTATCCATAAATCGAATTATGGATATCCATAAATAACGAATAAATAGTAAAACGTCGCCCCATAGATGTGTTCCAGTTTTGTGCTCAAATAATCGTATGTGTGTGTTATTTTACACTATTCTCCTGTTATATGCCATTCTTCAACTATTCATGTTATTTTTAATGATGCAAGGTATAATAATGTGTGCTTTACGTTTATTTATCGTCGCTACCGGTTGCCCATATGAGCGACGCCTCCTGAAAGGATTAGTCAGTTTAGATGGTTGTAGGATAGTGCAATGATACAGACAGAGACCCATTCCAGAGTCTCCTCTGATTCTTTTACATGCACGGTGTAAAACACCGACACGAGACCTCGGTTTAGTGTCCTACCTGAAAGGCTGTTAATTTTAGTAGGTGCAGACGGGGAAAGGAACATGCGATCCCTGGATTACCAGTCCAGCGTGTTAACAACTGGACGACAGATCCGTCTATCAAAGTATAATACAATACGTTGTTGTCTTTGATGTTTTCCAATGAATGATTGAGCTTTCTCACCCACGTTTGTTTGTTTGTTTTCTAACAGTGAAAGATGGCATTTTCTCTGCCACTGCTTGAGTTCCACATTCCTCCGAGGGATGTACTGTTGTAGTTTAGCTATTTTCTGACAATCATGAACAGTTAATTATAAAGTAATATATTCTAATGAATTTGTTTTGTCTGTAGTTTTGAATTTTGACAGCAAACAGAAACTAACTTGAAACTCATACCGGAACTATTTCTTATTACCGATGTTCACACATGAATATTATGATACATGTTTGTGTGTGATATTTTATTGCGCTCCGTTATTGGTACATACATAATTATGAACTGTTGTTGTTCGTATTTCCATTCAATTATCTATTAATTAATGCTGCAGCTACTATATCATATGAAAGTAGTCACCGTAATAATACACGGCGAGCATCTGCTATATCCTAGGAAAGTAGTCACCGTAATAATACACGGCGAGCATCTGTTATGTCCTACGGAAGTAGTCACCGTAATAATACACGGCGAGCATCTTCTATATCCTAGGAAAGTAGTCACCATAATAATACACGGCGAGCATCTTATATATCCTAGGTAAATAGTCACCGTAATAATACACGGCGAGCACCTTCTATATCATATGAAAGTAGTCACCGTAATAATACACGGCGAGCATCTGCTATATCCTAGGAAAGTAGTCACCGTAATAATACACGGCGAGCATCTGTTATGTCCTACGGAAGTAGTCACCGTAATAATACACGGCGAGCATCTTCTATATCCTAGGAAAGTAGTCACCATAATAATACACGGCGAGCATCTTATATATCCTAGGTAAATAGTCACCGTAATAATACACGGCGAGCACCTTCTATATCATATGAAAGTAGTCACCGTAATAATACACGGCGAGCATCTGCTATATCCTAGGAAAGTAGTCACCGTAATAATACACGGCGAGCATCTGTTATGTCCTACGGAAGTAGTCCCCGTAATAATACACGGCGACCATCTGCTATATCCTAGGAAAGTAGTCACCGTAATAATACACGGCGAGCATCTACTATATCCTACGAAAGTAGTAATCATTGTAATACACGGCGAGCATCTACTATATCCTAGGAAAGTAGTCATCGTCAAAATACACGGCGAGCATCTGCTATATCCTATGAAAGTAGTCATCGTCATAATACACGGCGAGCATCTACTATGTCCTACGGAAGTAGTCATCGTCATAATACACGGCGAGCATCTACTATATCCTACGAAAGTAGTAATCATTGTAATACACGGCGAGCATCTACTATATCCTAGGAAAGTAGTCATCGTCATAATACACGGGGAGCATCTGCTATATCCTAGGAAAGTAGTCATCGTCATAATACACGGCGAGCATCTACTATGTCCTACGGAAGTAATCATCGTCATAATACACGGCGAGCATCTACTATGTCCTACGGAAGTAGTCATCGTCATAATACACGGCGAGCATCTGCTATGTCCTACGAAAGTAGAGTAATCGTCATAATACACGGCGAGCAGCTGCTATATCCTACGAAAGTAGAGTAATCGTCATAATACACGGCGAGCATCTGCTATATCCTACGAAAGTAGAGTAAACGTCATAATACACGGCGAGCAGCTGCTATATCCTACGAAAGTAGCCATCGTCATAATTTCCATGTTCTAATAATATTTTATATTCTAATATGTGCATGGATTTCTAATACAGTTTTTCCTATCTATAGCTATTCTACTTGTGCAGTATAATAATCAGGTAGCTGGCATTCTAGTTGTTGGTATTTATATTGCGTAAGTGCTTTGTTATTCGGATAATGCTATAATTAGGATATTCCCAAACATTCAGCATTCGTTATTTTGCGTAATTGCTATCAATTTCGGACATTATCACAGAGTTCGGATATTCCCAAACATTAAACATTCGCGCTACTTGTATTGTGTACTATGTAATTGTTTGTATTTCGGATACTATAATCATTCAGATATTCCCAACCATGTAACATTCATTCTACTTGTATTTTGTACTGTTTAATTGCTTGTATTTCGGATACTACAATCATTCAGATATTCCCACCATTTAACATTCATTCTACTTGTATTGTGTACTGTTTAATTGCTTGTATTTCGGATACTACACTAATTCGGATATTCCCAACCATGTAACATTCATTATACTTGTATTTTGTATTTCACAAATTGCATGTAATTCAGATCTTCCAAAACTATTGGAATTCTCCTTCTATTTGTAACGTTTTCCATATTATGCTATCATTATATTTGATTGTCAACTTATTTTTCTACCAACTTTTAATGTACCTAACATTGTTTATATCGTTTCAATAAATGTTTTATATCCTCTCTTATGAATATATGTATGTAGAGTCCTGACAAAATACCTGTCTTGAGGAATATACGATACAATTCATTGTGTTTGTTTATTTGTTTCTTTTGAGGGATAAAAGTCGCACCGACAAATTAATTAGGTCATACGGCGATTTTCAAGATGCGAGCAGTATTTCAGGCACGGACAGGCACCAGGTAGAACCATAGACCTTCGACAAGGTAGCTGGATAGCTTCCTCAGGTGAAAGAGTACAACACCCCCCAGTGGGACTCGAACCGACAGCAGTGACGGGCAATTAAGTGATTAGACTTTGTGTTTTGATTTATGAAGACACCAGGCAGTTTGCGTATGTGTATATAACTCATGGCATCAGTGAACCAGATTTAGGTCTCGGATTTGGATTCGATGGGTCGCGGGTTCGATACTCGGTCACGGCAACGTATGCACACATTGCTTAGTACTGGTTAACCGCTTAGATCGCAAAGGGAAACATGTCTAGTTCCCCGCAAGGGGTTACCATAAATGGAACATATATATAATTATATATATACATGTACTAGAATAGAATTTTGAGCAGCACCAATGTTGCTGTGTTTTTACGTTTATTTATCGTCGCTACCGGTTGCCCATATGAGCGACGCCTCATGAAGAGATTAGTTATTTTAGATGTTGCATGATAGTGCATGATACAGACAGAGACCCATTCCAGATTCTCCTCTGGTTCTTTTACGTGCACGGTGTAAAGCACCGACACGAGACCTCGATTTAACGTCCCATCTGAAAGACTGTTAATTTTATTATGGTCAGACGGGGGATCGAACCTGCGATCCATGGATTACCAGTCCAGCGTGTTACCATTGGACTACATATCCGTCTGTTACAACCAATGTTGCTATCTGGTTAAATTTGATTTATTTAAATTATTGACATTACTGGTGTCCAACCGTGATATGTGTCTAGTATGAGAATATAATGATATATCAAAATTGGCCCGTGTTTCTTGGGCTGTCATTCGCCGGCTTCGAGGTGGAGAAGAGACAATGTGGAATTTAAGTACCTTGCTTAAAGACACACTCGTAAATGCTACAGCTGGCTCGAACTCCGGGCCTTTCACACATGAAGCGTACGAGCTACTACTGCGCTATCACGACTTCCGCATGGACTCAATAATGTAGTATTATTGAAACTTTAGACCAGTATTATGCGAGGAACTTCATCTCAGATTGATAACTATATAGTCACATGCTAATAAACTAATTTGTGGATACGAACCGTGTTGTTTCTTTGAACTATTCGTAAACAATGGTGGAGAATGTTTTACAACACTGGTAAACAATGGTGGGGTACGATTTACAACACTGGTAAACAATGGTGGGGTACGATTTACAACACTGGTAAACAATGGTGGGTTACGTTTTACACCACGTGTATACAATGGTGGAGTACGTTTTACAACACTGGTAAACAATGGTGGGGTACGTTTTACAACACGGGTAAACAATGGTGGGTTACGTTTTACAACACTGGTAAACAATGGTGGGTTACGTTTTACAACACTGGTAAACAATGGTGGAGTATGTTTTACAACACTGGTAAACAATGGTGGAGTATGTTTTACAACACGGGTAAACAATGGTGGGGTACGTTTTACAACACGGGTAAACAATGGTGGGGTACGTTTTACAACACGGGTAAACAATGGTGGAGTATGTTTTACAACACTGGTAAACAATGGTGGGGTACGTTTTACAACACTGGTAAACAATGGTGGAGTATGTTTTACAACACTGGTAAACAATGGTGGGGTACGTTTTACAACACTGGTAAACAATTGTGGGTTACGTTTTACAACACTGGTAAACAATGGTGGGGTACGTTTTACAACACTGGTAAACAATGGTTGGGTACGTTTTACAACACTGGTAAACAATGGTTGGGTACGTTTTACAACACTGGTAAACAATGGTGGAGTATGTTTTACAACACTGGTAAACAATGGTGGAGTATGTTTTACAACACTGGTAAACAATGGCGTGTACATTTTACAACACGGGTAAACAATGGTGGGGTACGTTTTACAACACGTGTATACAATGGTGGGGTACGTTTTACAACACGGGTAAACATGGTGGGGTACGTTTTACAACACGGGTAAACATGGTGGGGTACGTTTTACAACACTGGTAAACAATGGTGGGGTACGATTTACAACACTGGTAAACAATGGTGGGGTACGATTTACAACACTGGTAAACAATGGTGGGGTACGATTTACAACACTGGTAAACAATGGTGGGGTACGATTTACAACACTGGTAAACAATGGTGGGGTACGATTTACAACACTGGTAAACAATGGTGGGGTACGTTTTACACCACGTGTATACAATGGTGGAGTACGTTTTACAACACTGGTAAACAATGGTGGGGTACGTTTTACAACACGGGTAAACAATGGTGGGTTACGTTTTACAACACGGGTAAACAATGGTGGGGTACGTTTTACAACACTGGTAAACAATGGTGGAGTACGTTTTACAACACTGGTAAACAATGGTGGAGTATGTTTTACAACACGGGTAAACAATGGTGGGGTACGTTTTACAACACTGGTAAACAATGGTGGAGTATGTTTTACAATACTGGTAAACAATGGTGGGGTACGTTTTACAACACTGGTAAACAATGGTGGAGTATGTTTTACAATACTGGTAAACAATGGCGTGTACATTTTACAACACGGGTAAACAATGGTGGGGTACGTTTTACAACACGTGTATACAATGGTGGGTTACGTTTTACAACACGGGTAAACATGGTGGGGTACTTTTTACAACACGGGTAAACATGGTGGGGTACGTTTTACAACACTGGTAAACAATGGTGGGGTACGTTTTACAACACTGGTAAACAATGGTGGAGTATGTTTTACAATACTGGTAAACAATGGCGTGTACATTTTACAACACGGGTAAACAATGGTGGGGTACGTTTTACAACACGTGTATACAATGGTGGGTTACGTTTTACAACACGGGTAAACATGGTGGGGTACGTTTTACAACACTGGTAAACAATGGTTGGATATGTTTTACAACACGGGTAAACATGGTGGTGTACGTTTTACAACACTGGTAAACAATGGTGGAGTACGTTTTACAACACGGGTAAACAATGGTGGGGTACGTTTTACAACACGGGTAAACAATGGTGGGGTACGTTTTACACCACGTGTATACAATGGTGGAGTACGTTTTACACAACATGTATACAATGGTGGAGTACGTTTTACAACACTAGTAAACAATGGTGGAGTACGTTTTACAACACGGGTAAACAATGGTAGGGTACGTTTTACAACACTGGTAAACAATGGTTGGGTACGTTTTACAACACGGGTAAACATGGTGAGGTACGTTTTACAACACTGGTAAACAATGGTGGAGTACGTTTTACAACACTGGTAAAATGGTGGAGTACGTTTTACAACACGGGTAAACAATGGTGGGGTTACGTTTTACAACACTGGTAAACAATGGTTGGGTACGTTTTACAACACTGGTAAACAATGGTGGAGAACGTTTTACAACACGCGTAAACAATGGTGGAGTATGTTTTACAACACTGGTAAACAATGGTGGGGTACGTTTTACAACACTGGTAAACAATTGTGGGTTACGTTTTACAACACTGGTAAACAATGGTGGGGTACGTTTTACAACACTGGTAAACAATGGTGGAGTACGTTTTACAACACTGGTAAACAATGGTGGAGTATGTTTTACAATACTGGTAAACAATGGTGGGGTACATTTTACAACACGGGTAATCAATGGTGGAGTATGTTTTACAACACGGGTAAACAATGGTGGGGTACGATTTACAACACTGGTAAACAATGGTGGAGTATGTTTTACAACACTGGTAAACAATGGTGGTGTAAGTTTTACACCACGTGTATACAATGGTGGAGTACGTTTTTACAACTAGTGTATACAATGGTGGAGTACGTTTTTACACCACGTGTATACAATGGTGGAGTACGTTTTACAACACTGGTAAACAATGGTGGGGTACGTTTTACAACACGGGTAAACAATGGTGGAGTACGTTTTACAACACGGGTAAACAATGGTGGAGTACGTTTTACAACACTGGTAAACAATGGTGGAGTACGTTTTACAACACTGGTAATCAATGGTGGAGTATGTTTTACAACACGGGTAAACAATGGTGGGGTACGATTTACAACACTGGTAAACAATGGTGGAGTATGTTTTACAACACTGGTAAACAATGGTGGTGTAAGTTTTACACCACGTGTATACAATGGTGGAGTACGTTTTTACACCACGTGTATACAATGGTGGAGTACGTTTTTACACCACGTGTATACAATGGTGGAGTACGTTTTACAACACTGGTAAACAATGGTGGGGTACGTTTTACAACACGGGTAAACAATGGTGGAGTACGTTTTACAACACGGGTAAACACGGTGGGGTACGTTTTACAACACGGGTAAACAATGGTAGGGTACGTTTTACAACACGGGTAAACAAGGGTGGGGTACGTTTTACAACAATAGATCTGCAGTTGGTCAGAGTCGGGCATAATTATGTCGTTCCTTGAATAATTTTTATCTTCAAAAGATACAATGGAGACTGTAATAGCAGTTACATACATAATATTTCAACACGCTATATGGTACCATTTACCACCACAGTAATTACAAGAGTAAACTAGTGGATAGCACTCGGAGAGATGCAAACTCACGTATGTATTTGACGCAAGCACAATAAGAGACAACTCTAATTTTCGATTACCTCCCTTGACATATAAAGTCTGATTTATTCCAAAATGTAAACAGGTCCTTTTAGTTGGAATCCTTTGTTTTTATTGTTGTTCCCTAACAAGATGTTGCGGTATCATAAATATGATAGTATCGTGTTAAAAAAATCGTGTTACTTAATTGATAACATTATTTTATAAATAAGTACCCATTGCATATACTTCAGAATATCTGTTTAGATTTAGTAGTTTAATAATCATAAGAAGCGAAAGTGGAATATAATTGCTAACAAGTTGTGCAAAGGAAACAACGATAAAAACAGAGGAAATCACTTAGGACTTATCTACTTTTAGGGAGTATTCAGGGGCAGTAACTGACCGTTGTCTCTCATTGCTTGATTCACATGCCCATGATTTGATCTTCGGTGTTGGAAGTAAATGAGGTGATCGGACATGATAGGTTTTCGGTGGGTACCTGTTAGGGCTGCCACGTGTACATATTTTGTAAACGTGTACACGATCCTTAATACAGGACACGGCATCGTTTACACATGTTCAAGTATGCATATGGTATGCTACTTACTTACACCGGTTAACACCTGAGATGCTGCTTACATCATTGCAGTTCAGGAATAATTCTGGTTCACTGAATCACACCTATACAGGCAAACGGCCGCGAAAAACACTAGGATGGTTAGGACAATAGTCAAATTACAAACTGGTATATATTACTCAACTATTGTCATACAATCTGTTGACAATAATTATTATGGTAGATCTAGTTTTTATCATCAATTATAGTGTGTACAGTTACTGAATTAGTACATGTGTATTGCCAGTACAGATTTGGGCTGTCCGAATAGCGCAGTGGTTAGCGCGCTCGCTTCTCACCAATGTGAGAATTATGTGAGATGGTACGGTGGTCGCCAGATCGAACAGGTGGGTTTTCTCCAGGTACTCGGGTTTCCTCCCACACGAATGATCACGTTTACGTTTTCAGCCGCGCCAACGAGAGTGATTGATATAAGTTGTTAAAACTTGATTCGCAATCGTTGTAAAATAAATAAACTAAAACGACACGGCTCCGTTTACACGTGTACACGTGGCAGCCATAGTACATGTGTTTCCTCTTACGCGAAGGTACAAGTGTACATATGACAAACTGTAGTATGATTTGCATCCATGCCACCAGGAACCTAGATATACGTCAAATAGAACCTGACGTCACCATGAGTGATTAACATCAGTTATTAAT